>JALPQD010000595.1:600000-1119357 GCA_023101885.1 Typhlomys cinereus
GCAGAGCCCTGTCGTTCCTACGCAGCACCAGGTCACCTGGACGTGCTTCCATGTGCTCACAGTACACACACACCTCCCTTCCTAGCGTCTTCCTCCCCATGCCCCAACCACTGTGTGCTCTGCCATCCTGTCGCCGCATGTGCTGCTGTCTCCATGCCACCAGTGCCAAGTGCTCCATGGTCACACATACTCACATGTGCACATACATGCCACCTTTCTCCGGCCTCATGCTAACCGCCTGTGTGTGCCCTACCTCCCCCAGGTATGCGAGACCACCCGCCCATCCCCATCACAGACCTGGCAGACAACATCGAGCGCCTCAAAGCCAACGATGGGCTTAAGTTCTCTCAGGAGTATGAGGTGAGAGCCACTGCCACCTCCACATTGCTGCTGTGATCTAGTCTGTGCCGGTTCCTGTCTTGTCCTGGATCCCAACTGGTACTAGAGCTGGTACTAGAGCTCCAGGCTCTCTGGTGCGTGGCGAGAGTGGTCAGCACCGTGGTTTAGCTGGAGAGCTGGCCGCCTCGGGTAGTTACCCCAGGACGTGCTCCAAATGGCTGTGCTACTGCTCAGATACATACGCAGAGATCAGTATCCATGGCTGTAGGAACGAACTAGCTTCTGTCATTCTCTCCCTTAGTCTTACATGACCATGAAGTGGTGTGGTGACTATTCCATCTTACAGACCAGAAAGCAGGGCTCAGAGGTGTACAAGGTGAAGTAGCCGAGGAGCAGTGGAGTCAGGGTTCCAACCCACACCTGCCTGACACTCTGTGCCTGCACTTTGTGACTGAGACGAGAGTGTCATCAATCTTGAAAAGTGCTGGTGAGGGACAGGAAGGCTGTTCTCGGGCAGGTGTAATAGAAAGCCAGCTGCCATCCATTTGTGCTCATGAGTGTACTCAGGAAGGGTCAGAAAACCCTCAAAGGGCTCATCTCACTCTGGTCTTGACTTCTGCTTGCTGGGAATTCATACTTGAGGGCTGGACTTCGACCCAGGTTTCCAGAGATGACTGCATGTCCCTGGGCAGTCCAGTCTCAGAGACGAGGGGAAATGGTAAGGAAGAGCCTCTCCTTTCTAGGAAGCACAGGTGGAGATGTCTTTCTGCTGTGTTAACCACTTTTTCTCTAGTTCTTGGCATGGGCTTGAAAAGAGGATTGGCAGACAGGTGATGACAGATGGGTTGACTTATGTGAACCTAGGAATTTACTCATTTTTCAATCAGATGTCCACTCAGCAATGTTTGGGGGACACATCACCAGGTACTGGGCTTGCCTGAGGGCCTCGGCCAGATAGACTGACTCTCAGGATGGTGGGCCAGACTTTCAGAGAAGATGGAGTTTGGGCAGATGGATGAACATCTCTGCACAGGAATTGTGCTGCTTCTACTCGCAGAGCGCCTGCCAGGTCTGCTTTTCTGCAGCAGTGGAGCGTGTGAGCCCGGCGTCGGCTCTCGGCTGTCTGTACCAAGGAGGCTTTCCTTTGTCTTCAGTGTTCACCTCGCTGCGTCCCACCTGCCCATCCTTCTAGTGAGGTTCTACCTCATTGCCTCAACTCACAGGACCCCTACTCACAGCAGGCCCTCTACTATCTATTCCTCTCTCATTTGAGCTTTTATTTGGGGGGGGTTCCTCCCATCACTCTGTCATTCTTGTACATTCTGTTAGCCATTTGTCACATGCTTGCCAGAACTTTTTTTTAAATTTTTTCTTTATTATTATTTATTCAATTGTGCGTGTGCGTGTGCGTGTGTGTGTGTGTGTGTGTGTGTGTGTGTGTGTGTGTGCGTAGGTGTAGAACCACAGACGAATTCAGGAACCACCATGGACGCCTACGCCTCCACCTCCTCGTTGTTTACTCTGCCCCGGGATTCACAGGCTCCGCCCTACCAGGACCAGAAGCACAGGCTGCCCCCCCCTTCTGCCCGGCGTCTATACGTGGGGTCTAGGATCCAAACTCAGAACCTTCCACCTGCAAGGCAGAGGCTTAACCCCTGAGCTATCTCTCCAGCCCCACTTGCCAGAACTTAACTCCGTGCCATTCTCTGTGCTGGGATGTGAAGACAAATTGCCCCTTAGAGTTGGGAGGTTCTCACTATGCCCTGGTATTACATTGAAACGTATGCATGGGGATGGGAAGCTTGCCTCGCCAGGGGAGCCTGAAGGTGGAGTGCCCCAAGCGCTTCAGGGAGGAAGGCAGGGCTCAAGAAAGCAGCGACATTTTCCCATGGAGAGCCACAAGGCTGGAGCCAGAATATGGAGGAGGCTCTGTGCTGAGGATGCTGATTATATGCACCTGTAAAAGGACTGATAACTAAACCTATTTCAAATGAAATGAGCTAGAGAAGTGTATGTGGTGCTTGCAGCAGTACTGGGCACACCATGAGTTCCCTTGAAGACGTAGCTACTAGAATTTTTGTTCTCTGAGTTAAACAAGAGCACAGGAGGCTTTTAAGCAGGAAATTGATATTCACATTTACATTTTCTGTCTGTTGAGAGTGGGTTGGAGTGGAGCAAGAGGAAAGAAGCAGTTGGGTATCTGACTGGAGAGCAGTGGCAAACAAGTCAGGGACAGTGGGTGAGGTCAGAATAGGATGTGGTAAGCAGTGGGAGGAGACTTGGGAAGTTTTTGTCAAGGATTTAATGTGCCTATCTGGGCTTCTGCTTCTGGGTTCGTGGATGATGCTATCATCCACTGAGTCAAAACCCCGCAATACAGTCTACCAGGAGGAGAAGCTAATAAACTTGGCTTTGAAAGGATTGAGATAAAAAGACCCATAAGGCCTCCACATACAGATGTCCAAAGGAGTTGCCCAGTGGTCAAGCGAGCTCCAGTGCCTAGGCACAGAATCCCGTGAACAAGGGCCCGGAGGGATGAAGACCACCTTTTGGTCACCAGAACCCACCTGAAATTCCGTTGGCTTTCACATGCACATAAATGCACCCTCACATGCAGATATACACAAATACATGTACATGCATGCATAAAGAGGGGGTGAGGCAATAGCTCAGAAGATAAAAATCCATGCCGTACAAGCCTGACAGCCTGAGTCCAATCCCTGAAACCCACGTGAAGATGCTTGGGGAAAATTAATTTCACAAAATTGTCTTTTGACCTCTATACATCACACTTATACACAACACAAAATTTGTTTGTTTTTAATGAAAAGAATAAATTCTGTGAACAAGCTATGGATGCAGCTCAGTTGGTGAGTGCTTGCCTAGCATACAGAAAGTCTGGGATTTGGTCCCGTACCGCATAAATCAGGTATAATGACTCATACCTATAACTCCAGCACACTAGAAGTAGAGGGAGGAAGATCAGAAATTCAGGGTCATCTTTGACTACATAGGAAGTTTGAGGTTAACCTGAGCCACGTGAGACCATGCCTAAAAAAAAAAAAGAATTCCGAAGATGGGGATTTATAAATGCTCAGTAGCTTGCTCACAAGCACAAGGCCCTGGCTATGTCTCTAGTACTGGTGGGAGGCAAGGAATCCTGTGAGCAGTGAAGATAAACCAGGAAGGGTGAAGCCCGAGAGAGTCTGGAAGTTGCTGTGGGAGCCTGGGATCTACCTGTAGGGAGGGCGGGACAGAAGAACTGAAGGAGCAGCAGGGCAGTGTGGTGAGCAGAGCCTGGCAAGTCCCGCCACGGCCTGGGTGGCTGCCTTCACGTCCACTTACCTGTGTTCATTCTGCAGGGCTGCAGGGCTGTCCCTGGATCCACCTTATCCCAGACCACTCTATCAGACCGGGGGATCTGGTGCCTAGAGGTTTTAGTTTTCTTCAAGACGTAGACATCATCAGCTTGTCTCTCACTCTACCTGTTTCTTCCATTTCTGGCAGTCCATTGACCCTGGACAGCAGTTCACGTGGGAGAATTCCAACTTGGAGGTGAACAAACCCAAGAACCGCTACGCGAATGTCATTGCCTATGACCACTCTCGAGTCATCCTTACCTCCATCGATGGTGAGCCGAGGGCAGAGCCCCTCCACAGCCTTACTCCCCTCCCGCCTCCTTACAGGGATGTAGTGGGCTGGCCTGGGGGCACCAGGTTAATGTTCTCCCATGTCGTTTTCAATATGCAGGTGTTCCTGGGAGCGACTACATCAACGCCAACTACATTGATGGTTACCGCAAGCAGAACGCATACATCGCCACCCAGGGTCCGCTGCCCGAGACTATGGGTGACTTCTGGAGGATGGTGTGGGAACAGCGCACTGCCACAGTGGTCATGATGACGCGGCTGGAGGAGAAATCCAGGGTGAGGCGGGGGCATTGAGAAATGTCTCTGCAGTGTTGCGCACAGTTTTCTTCATTCCTCAAGGAATTCCCCAAGGGCTGAGGCTTTCCTGGAGAATTGTCTGCTCCCCAGACACTGCAGTGCTGCTGGGACGCAGCCTGTTCCCCAGATGCTTGCGGGTTCCTGGGATGTTAATATGTTTCACCAAATGCTTTCATTTTCTGCAATGCTAATGTGTTCCCCGGTTGCTGGCATGTTCCCGGGGTGTTCACATGTTCCCCAGATGCTGGAGTGTTCCTGGGGCATAACACATCTCCTAAGTTAATTAGTGGAAAGAGCTGCTGCTCTCTGCTTATGCACCGCAAAGCATTGACTGGAACATAAAGTTTACAGAGCTTGAAAATGGGGCATAAACGTTATGGGTAAATTTGGCAGAAAATGTGCCTGGTGCGATCTGGTCTTGAATAAATAATTTTCAATTATGGCCCTCATCCTTCCAATGAGGGCTGGGGTGGGGCGATAAGGCCTGATGAGAAAAGGACAGTGAGAGTTCAAAGCTGGGTTCCTTTGTAGCCAGAGACACTGGCCCTCCACCCTACTGCTGCCTGTCTAAACCTCTGGACATCCTCCAATGTCATTCCCCTGCAGGTGAAGTGTGATCAGTATTGGCCAGCCCGTGGCACTGAGACCTATGGACTCATTCAAGTGACCCTGCTGGATACAGTAGAGCTGGCCACTTACACCGTGCGCACCTTTGCACTCCACAAGGTATGGCCCCGAGTGCAAAGAGCCAAGATGAGGCAACCAGATTGGGGGAGGGGGTACATGAGAATGGTATGTCAGCCTACTATGTTACGTGAGTCCTTTAGAGTTCCTTCTGTGGGCGTCTATCCCACAGCCTGTGGCAGGTAGATCCCCGGTCACATCTATCCTGACTTTACTCCCCAGAGTGGTTCCAGTGAGAAGCGTGAGCTGCGTCAGTTCCAGTTCATGGCCTGGCCGGACCATGGGGTTCCCGAGTACCCAACCCCCATCCTAGCCTTCTTGAGACGAGTCAAGGCCTGCAATCCACTAGATGCCGGACCCATGGTGGTACACTGCAGGTGAGAGGTACAGGGACACCAGAGGGTGTGGGATGGGAAGTACAGACCTGTGCCCCAAACTGAGCCTGTGTCCTGTAGTGCCGGCGTGGGCCGCACGGGTTGTTTCATCGTTATCGACGCCATGCTGGAGCGAATGAAGCACGAGAAGACAGTTGACATCTATGGCCACGTGACATGCATGCGATCACAGAGGAACTACATGGTGCAGACTGAGACCAGTATGTGTTCATCCACGAGGCGCTGCTAGAGGCTGCCACGTGCGGACACACCGAGGTGCCCGCCCGCAACCTCTACGCCCACATCCAGAAGCTAGGCCAAGTGCCTCCCGGGGAGAGTGTGACTGCTATGGAGCTTGAGTTCAAGGTGGGATTCGGGTGGCCTGCTCGACTCCTGGGTCCTGGACTGGGCCATAAGAAGAATCCCCAGCAGGAAGCTGGGCCTGACCAAACCCTTCCTCTTGATAGTTGCTGGCCAGCTCCAAGGCCCACACGTCTCGCTTCATTAGCGCCAACCTCCCCTGCAACAAGTTTAAGAACCGCCTGGTGAATATCATGCCCTATGAACTGACCCGAGTGTGTCTGCAGCCCATCCGCGGTGTGGAGGGCTCCGACTACATCAACGCCAGCTTCCTGGATGGCTACAGGTCAGCATGCTTGACTCTGCCCCGCCGTGACCTATGGTGCCTTGGCTTGTGCTTGCTGGTGTTATCCATCAGGAAGACTGCAGTAGGCTGGGTAAAGAAGTGAGGACTTGAACTAGGAATGTGGCTCTGTTGGTAGTTTGCCTAGTATGCATGAAGGTTTTGGGTTCAGTCTCCGGCACTGCATAAAAGCAGGCATGGTGGCACACACTTGTAACCCTAGCACATGAAAGGTGAAGACAGGAGGGTCAGAAGTCCAAAGTTATCCTTGGCTGCATAGTGAGGGCTTCCTGGAAGAGAGCTACTCTGAGTAGGTCCCGAGATGAGAGGGAGTTGGAAGCTGCAGCAGCTCTCATAGGTCTGGTGTTGTTTTTGTTTTTTTTTTCTATCCAGACAGCAGAAGGCCTACATAGCTACACAGGGACCTCTGGCAGAGAGCACCGAAGACTTCTGGCGCATGCTGTGGGAGCACAATTCCACTATCATCGTCATGCTCACCAAGCTTCGGGAAATGGGCAGGGTGAGCCCACCCCTTTCCTCCCTACCCCCGGATTCCCTCTCATTCCTGGGAGGACATCAGCTCCCTTGAGAGATGCCCCTCTCCTTACTCTCTGCTTTCACACCCCAGCCTCCACAAGCATAATCTCAGACCCTCCTTACTACACATCCTATCCCTGAGTCCTCTGAATCCTGGCACTGTCTTCCTCTGGCTTTTCCACCTGATCGCGGGGGCCGGGTACTCTGTCCACAGGAGAAATGCCACCAGTACTGGCCAGCAGAGCGCTCGGCTCGCTATCAGTACTTCGTCGTGGACCCAATGGCTGAGTACAACATGCCTCAGTATATCCTGCGTGAGTTCAAGGTCACGGACGCCCGGGTGAGTGTTGATACAAGATTGTGCCATATGCATTCAAGCACGTCTAAGATCCTGCTGCCTGAGCACCTGTGGTTGGGGGCTGCACTTGTGGCACTTGAGCTCATTAGGAATCTACATTGGGGGGCAGGTTTGGGTCTGTGAGCATCTCTCCCAGAGTGGCCTTGCAGCTGCATGTCTGTGGTGGAATACTTCTGGACTGTAGGGGCTGCAACCTAAGGCACTGACCTTGACCCTGGCCCCTGCCCACCTCTCCCAGGATGGGCAGTCGAGGACAATCCGACAGTTCCAGTTCACAGACTGGCCAGAGCAGGGTGTGCCCAAGACGGGCGAAGGCTTCATTGACTTCATTGGGCAGGTGCACAAGACTAAGGAGCAGTTTGGGCAGGATGGGCCCATCACAGTGCACTGCAGGTGGGTCAGATCCTGGGGGGTCCTGTCCTAAAGATCTGGCAGACCCACTATCTGAGGCGAGCAAGGCTCCTGACCCAACCATTCTCTGAGCAGCGCTGGCGTGGGTCGAACCGGGGTGTTCATCACTCTCAGCATCGTCCTGGAGCGCATGCGCTACGAGGGTGTGGTGGACATGTTCCAGACGGTGAAGACCCTGCGCACACAACGCCCTGCAATGGTGCAGACAGAGGTATGCACACCAGTATGCAGGAACTAAGGCTCCCCAGTAGCCACATTGCAGTTGGACCCACATTTCTTCATGCTATAGACTCATAGCCTTGCCTGTTCTACCTGGGACCAGGAGACAGGAGAACGAGTGATGTCCACTCAGTATCTAGTGATGGGCTGCTTTGGGGCCAGGGTTGGACGTAGCAGTCTGTGGAATGCACAGACTGGCTGAGAGGGCAGGAGATGATGGGCAGTGCAAGCCTGGACATGGGGGAGAGACCTGAGACTTCAGAGCTTCCTCAGGTTTCCCTGGAGAGTCCTGGGACACCTGCTCTTGCCCAGTAGAAGTTAACCTATGGCTACTGACCGCAACGTGAGTGCCCTCAGTGCATAGCTGTTGGCAACGTGCACACTGACCAGCCCCCTGTCCCGGCAGGACCAGTACCAGCTGTGCTACCGCGCGGCCCTGGAGTACCTCGGCAGCTTTGACCACTATGCAACGTAACTACTGCTCCCCTCTCCTCCGCTGCTCCTACCTGGGGCTCCGGAGGGGACCCAGCTCCTCTGAGCCATACCGACCATCGTCCAGCCCTCCTGCACGGATGCTGTTGCCGGCAGAGCCCAGCCCACTGGGATCACAGCGTTTCAGGAACATTGCCACACTGACCAGAGAGTCCAGAACATCTGGCAAGTGGGTGACCCGGCAGCCAGGCTCAGTGGCCTTTCTGTCCACCAGGCCCGAAAGGAGCCCGCTTCAAGCTCTCTCTGTTCAGCTCCGTTTCTCATGCTTCTCATGGGGTGGGGATGGGGGCCAAGCCTCCCTTTTTATACATTAGGTGGGGTAGACAGAGGGTTCCAGCCTCTCCCTCTTGCTTTCCTTTTGCAAATCCTTCACTACAGATTGGGCCACTGCGAGGGCTGGGGCTCATTGTTTTCTTTTATGAGTTCACGTTGGATCCTTTCTTGTACGGCTTCTACAGCTGAAGGACAGAACTTGCCTTCCGCATACAGAGCGGCCTCAGTCTGAGCGAGTCGGCTGGGGCCCAGGAGGTTGCGCTGCCCCAACTGCCCTTCCAGCCTTCAGACGAGATCCTGTTCCAGCCAAATGCAGGGAAACACATTTTTGTTGTTATTTTGTTTGGGGTTTTGTTTCTTTTCCTTAAGAGCCTTTTTTTAGGCCCCACAGACAGTGGTGGGCGGGGAGGCGATAGGAAACACACATCCCCCCAGTCGTCTGTTCCAGCGTGTTTAACATTCACAGCCCACAGCCACAGACGTGTCGGGGGAGCCTGGCAAGGCATTCCTCATCACCATCGTGTTTGCAATGGTTTAAAAAATAAAATAAAATAAAAAAATCACAAAAGCAAAATTAAAAAAAAAAAAAAAAGAAGAAGAAGAAAGGAAGAGAAAGAAGAAAAGTCATCCCCTGACCTCTACTTCAAACCCTCCAGGCGGAGGCGACTCTGAGTATCCGGGCTCCCCGTGGGCCCACAGCGGCTTGCTGTCACCCCCGGCATCGCAGCGTGGCCAATGTTTGTAAGCTGTGGGGTCTGGCCGCCTCAATAATTGAATGGCACAGAACAGGGCCTGTGCTACGCTCCACACACCTCAGGGCCAAGCGGGGGCGTGGCTGGTCCTTCAGGTCCAGGCCAGTGGGCCTGGCAGCACACGTCTGTCCTCGGCAGGGGTCAGAGATTTCTCTCCCTGGTTTGCAGCTGTTGTCAAATTCCCGGAGAATCGCTCTTTTCCACTCCTTCAAGTTGCCCTCATAGACCAATGTGGCAAGACTACTGGACTTCTATCCATGGTACTATAATCAATCTTGTTATCTTGGCTTGCTGAGGGGCAGGGAGAGGGCCTGTTCCTCTGGGCAGCACTATCTAGATAGGTAAGTTGGGGCGGGGAAGGGTGCATAGCTGTTTTAGCCAAGGGGCTTGATGCAGAAGTCCTGAGATCTAGCTAGGCTGAGTCAAGATCAGTCCAGGGTTGGTAATATTGGATGAAACATTCATGTTTACCTTGTGGATGCTAGTGCTGTAGAGTTCACTGTTGTACACAGTCTGTTTTCTATTTGTTAAGAAAAACTACAGCATCATTGCATACTTCTTGATGGTAATAAATTTGAATAATCAGATTTCTTACACACCAGGCCTCCTTGTCAGCTGTTTCTGAATCCAGGGGCTTCTGAGTTGGTAGCCAGGGTGGGTTGTGAGAGCGCAGCGTGACCTAAGCACTTGGGACTGGGCAGACTCCTGGCACTACCATCTGCACCCACCAAGGGCCTGAGCCAGTGTGAAGAGTGTGAAGAGCGTCCTGTGCCCAGAGCACACCCTCCTACCAGGTTGCCTCCTCCAGGAGCCTTGCTTCCTGTCATGGTCACCTCTCTCCTCTCTTCTTGTGCTCATAGCAACACTGGTGTTAGAAACATACAGAAGTTGCTTAGTGACATCTTTTAATTCTTGCAATGTCAATATCAGATACCTAACACGCACACAGTATGGCCACTTGGCCCCTGTATACACAGCAGTCTGTACTCAATAGCCCTGTGACCTCATCACTGGTAGAAAGACCTACTGGGTTGCAAAATCATGGAACTTTTCGTGATACAGAGCAAGATCTAAGTCACCACACAGTACCGGATGGAGCCCGGCTTTGAGTTGACTGGAAAGGACACAGGTGTGCCTAGGGAGTGAAGTGCCTTTAGTAACACATCCTGGGTCAGCCTTTGCCACATTTCAGTATCAGCATCTGCCTCTTGCAGTGTTGCTAGTGACCAAGGCCTGGACCCCTGAGGTCCTTGATATTCCGGCACCTAAGTTAAAGCCTGACCTCTCCCTATTAAGTTCAGAGACAGGAAACTATTATTGTGTAATTCATGGTGGCATTAAATTTGAATAATTGCTTGTTAATAAATAGAAGATTGAACCATGAAACATTTTCAAGTAGGACGTAGAGTTGGGTTTCCCTTGAAGAAACACCAGCATTCAACTGCTTGAGGCATGCTTAGCTCTTAACCCTTGGTCAAGGCATGTTTTGCTCTCACTTCCCAGACATGGAAATACTTCACTCAAGGATTCACTTTATAACTACAGGCAGGTGGGCAAGAGAGCCGGGGCCTCACCCACTGGTGTGGATCCCAGAGTTTCTATCAGTGATCTCAGCCCTTCCCCAACCAGATTTTTTTTTTTTTTTTGAGCAGGGCTCTTGCGTAGTACAGACTGGCTGCAAACTCACTATGTAGCTGAGGATGACTTTGAACTTCCAATCCTGCTCCTTTACCCCCACACTCAGTTTATTCTGGGGACCAAACCCAGTATCAAGCACTCTACCAGCTGAGCTAATTCCCCCCGCCCTCTGAACCCATGCATACCTCCAGACCTGTTCCTCTGGGGTTCCTCACTGCAGTATGCAGCACCCCTTCATCAAGTCAAGGATCTCCTGTACCTTCACATGGAGCTTGTTAATGAACTGCTCAAGTGGCCTTCCCTTGTGCCTGTCCAGCCACCTACATTTCCCTTGCTGTCCCCAGCCTCCTTTCTGTCTCGTTTCTTTTTGCTTTGTCTGTGGTTCAGACTGTTCTCAAACTCATGGTAATCTTCCTGCCTCAGTCTCCTGAATCCTGGGATTACAGACATGAGCTACTCTGCCTTACTCAAAGCTACCCTTGCTTGTCTGGATTGCTGCATGTCTTTTACACGGGTCTGCTTGTCCCCAGTCTTGCCATAGCCAATCCATTCCCAACCCAGCAGTCAGAATGTCCTTCGCCTGGGCAGTCCTTCGCCTGGGCAGACATGACAGAAGAGACCCTATTACTGCCCCAAGCTCAGCCCTAATTCTCCATGCCTGTAGGATCTGGTCCTCTGCTGCCTAGTCATCCCTCTTTACCCTATTTGCCAGCTGAGACAAGATCAACTCTCTGTTAGTTTTTCATTTTTGACGTGTTGAGGATCAAGCCCAGGGCCTTAACACACTGAACAGACTACCCCAGCTCCAAACAGGTTTTTGTATCTTATTTATGCGAGAGTGTGCCACAACATGCATGTAGAGATCAGAGGACAACTTAGAGAACTCGGTTCTCTCCATCCACCCTGTGGGCTGTGGGGATCCAACTCAGGTCACCAGATTTGGGCACAGATGCCTTTACTTACTGCACCATCTCTGACCTCCCCTTTAAAAAGAAATTGCATCTTTCTTGCCATTCTCTTGGTTCCAGACTTTTCTGCAAATTCTCTTCATAACAGCATATGAGATAGATTCTATTATGTCCATTTTATCTCGCAGAAAATGTATGTGTCACTTCTCCAACAAACACCATTGGTGGTCGCCATTCTAGGGGCTTGATTGGAGTAAACATGGGGCACTAATTAAACAGATTGGGGTATGTGTTCTATAGCACTAGGAGACAGATGATGCATATGAAAAATAGTGAACAAACTTAACCAGTTTGTTAGGAGGTGAAAGGTGCCGTGAGGATATGGCAAAAAAACAAAGGTGGGGGGGGTCAGGTGGGGTTGCGGGACAGCCCAGTGGTTAAAAAACTTGCCCTACATGCACAAGAAAGGACTCTCTGGGAATTGGGGCGGGAGGCACTGGGGGATGGGGAGGGAGGGGGATGGGGAGGGGGAGCAGGGGGTGGGGGGGAGGAGGAGGGAGGGAGGGAACTGGTGTACCTATTAAGTTTGTATGAGCTAAAATAATAATAAAAATGTATTAATAATTAAAAAAAAACTTGCCCTACAATCTTGAAAGAACCAGATTCACACTCCAGATCCCAAGTAATATGCCAGGTGGGCATAGCTGTCCATCTATAATTTGTCCCTGAAGGTAGAGAATGGGAACCCCCCTAGAGCAACTAGCTAGCCAGACTAGCCCTATGGGCAATCAACCCTGGATTCTCAGTTAGTGAAGTCCTTGCCTAGCATTCATGAACATAAAACCCCAGCATGTTGGTACACATTTGTAATATCAGCACCCTTGTGAAGTGGATACAGGAGTACCAGAAGTTCATTCTTGGCCACGGAGTGTAAAGATTAGCCTGAACTATAGGAACCTTATTTCCAAAATAAACGAGTAAATAAGAAGGGAAGACTGGAAAGTAACTCAATGGTACAGTGTTTGCCTAGCAAGCCTTAGGCCCTAAATTCAATCTCCATATGAAAAAAGAAAAAGAGAAAAAAATGTTTTGTTACAGAGAAGTAGCCTGTTAGAGAGTTGAGGTGTCAAGAATGACTGACCCCCAAAGAAAGAATGAAGTTAGCCTCTGCTGAGTTAGGAAAGCTGTACCTAGCCCAACTGGATTTTATTTTATTTTATTTTTTATTTATTTTTTTATTTCCACTCATACAAACTTAACAGGTACACCGGTCCCCTCCCTACTTCCAACCTCCCACCGATCTATGCCCCCCTCCCCTCCTCCCTCCCTTCCTCCCTCCCCATCCCCCAGTGCCTCCCCCTCCCATCCCCGAGCATCCTTTAATGTGCATGCCAGACTCTCCTCTGGGCCCTCCTCTCCGATGAGGTGCAAAGACCCAGTGGCATTTACCAGAACCCTTTCCTGTATTCCCCTTAAGCATAGGAATACTACTGTGGCTGTCAATCCCTTGCCTCCAAGGATCTTAGTGCCTTTAGCAAATGCTAGACTTTGTGGGGTCAATAGTGTCTAACTGGATTTTAAATTTGGTCTCACTCCTGAATCTATAAATTACAGGCCCTTCTCATAGTAAAAGGATTTTGTTGCTGTGATTTTCTAAATTTTCCATAAATTTAATATTACTTCAAAATAAACTTCTAAAGTGAAGTAATTCAAATAAACTTCTAAATAAATAAAAAATAAATAAAATAAATGAATAATAAATAAAAAACTTCTAAATAAAGTGAAGTAATTCAAATAAACTTCTAAATAAACTCAAAATAAACTTCTAAAGTGAAGTAACTCAGTGGGTAAAGGTACTTGCCACAGAAGCCTGAGGACCTGAGTTCAATCCCTGGAACCCACATAAAGAGGAAAGAACTGACTCCACAGAGTTGTTCTCTAACCTCCACATGCAAAATGCATCCCTTCCACCCACATGATGATAATGCAATTTTTATATTTAATATCATTTAGAATTAGTAAAAATTACTTCAATATTTTTTACTTTAATATACTTACAAGCATTTTGCAAATGAGAATTATAAGAGTACCTTCAATGCTAACAATTTTTTTAAATGTACCATTATGTGTGTATATGTCTGTGTGAGTCATGCTCATCCAAAGGACTGAGTGTCTGCCATCATTCTCTGTTGTCACTAGGCAGGTGGCTAGTCAGTCCCTGAGGCAGGATCTTCTCCCTGAACTGAGGCCCCATCTTTGCAAGATTTCATCTAGCAAAGCCCCAGATCCTCCTGTCTCTGCTCCCTGTAACTGGGGTTACAGGCATGTTCAGGGCTGGGAATGGTTTGTTGGGTTTGTTTTGTTTGAGCATGTGCACGCATGCTTTGTGCGTGTGTGTGTGTGTGTGTGTGTGTGTGTGTGTGTGTGTGTGTGTATCAGAGGGCACCATATGTCTTTGTGGAGGTCCTGGATTGCTTCTACCTCCTTTTTGCTTTGCTCTGAGGTTTCCCAGGGAATGCCTTCCAGAAACAGAAAAGCAAGTCATAGTCATTTCTACCTAGTGTTTTTCTGTGGGATCCAGGATCCAAATTCAGGTCCTTCTGCTTTTGAAGCAGAGTCTTAACCCCTAAGCTATTTCTCCAACCCACTAACTTATGCTTAAAGCTGGATAAGCCTGAATAGAATAGGGGTACAAAACGTTAGAGCTAAGGAGATGTCTTAGTGTGGCTAAAGTGCTTGCCTTATAAGAAAAAAAAAAAAAAAGTTCAGACCCCACATAAAAATGTCAGACTGGTGTGGTAGTCCATTTGTAATTCCAGTCCTGGAAGGCAGAGTCTGGGAAACCCTAGAGCAAGCTGGCTAGTCAGACTAGCCTTATAAATGAACTCTGGGCTTAATTAGAGATCCAGCCTAGACAATAAGGTGGAAGAGCATTGAGAATGATTCCTGATCTCAAACTCAGGGCCTACACACACACATGTGCACCCCTCCGCACACATTGCAAACTCGGGGTCTACACACATGTGCTCCCCTCCACACACATCTCAAACTCAGAGACTACACACACACACACACACACACACACACACACGTGTGCTCCCCTCTACACACTTCTCAAACTCAGGGTCTGCACACACATGTGCACTTCTCCACACACACTTGAAAAAATAGAACATTCAAGTTCCCATTCTCTACTTGTTTACAACCTATTCAGCAAGAGAACTTGAGGAAATTATTGTTCACTCTATATTTTAGGGGTCCTCCTCCTTCTTCCTTCCCCTCCTTCTTGCCAGGCATCAATCCCAAGGTTGCACAGGTGTGGGAGGTTACGGTAGAAGGATTGTTACAAGTTTGAGACCAGCTTGGAGATACAAACTAAGTTCCAGGCTAGGCCAGCCTGGGCTCAAAAAACAGAAAACAAAATAGTAATCAATGACAGAAGCAGATGAACATGATACTAACATATTTGTGTGTGTGTGTGTGTGTGTGTGTGTGTGTGTGTGTGTGTGTGTGCACACGTGCGCTACCTCAGGTTTTGGCACATACCATGCAAGTGCTCGGTCACACACACAGAGCTCCATCTCTGGCTCACAGTCTCCAAGGGAACAAAAGCAAAAGCTTTTCTCTCTCTCTCCGACTCCTTTTCCCTCTCTGGCACTTCTGATTTCAGCTCTTCCAAAGGCAAGCATCACATGCCTTTAGCAGATTAACGTCTGTTGACTTCTTGGCCATAAAATGTGACAGATTTAGTGAATTTACTTGACCCTCTTGCCTCTACCTCCTGATTTTGTAAGATATATTAGGATGTTTAATTCGTCTGGAGCTCCCTTCATGACTTTAAACATGATATTTAAAGCTCTGTTTCCTGATTCATCACCTATGGGCAGTGTCTATTGATTACTCTCCATGGAGAAAGAGCATCAGCGCACCTGATTCCCCTTCCTCCTCTAACTACCTTTTCCTCCCCTGGCATTTCACATCGTCAGGGTCTGTAGTGCTCTCTATTGTTAATATAATTAAGTCTTCTGTTCTAAAAATTAAAAAGCCACTGAAGAGCATTTCAATGATATGTTTACAAAAAAATCTTACAAGCATCCGTTTGGAGAAGTACTTTTCTAGATTTTTTTCCCCGTGGTTGCTCACATGCTATCTTATTCTTCTTTCATTCTTCTTCCCCTCGGTGAGATTCTCTCTCTTTCACACATAATCTTCTTTCTGCAGGATTATGAACACTGATTCTTGCTTGTCTGAGGATTTTGCTTGCTTGCTGACTTGCTTGCTTGCTTTTTTCTTCCTAGCAGAAACAGATCTAAGGACATCTTTTATACCCCCACGCCACGGTAACGTCCCCTGATCCAGGTTCTTTACACAAAGAACTTTCTGGGCCAGCAAGAGCTCAGTGGGTCGGGTGCTGCTTGCAGAGCCTGTGATCTGAGTTCTACCCAGGGAAGCCTACATGTGGGCAAGAGAACTGTTTCTGGAAGTTGTCCTCTGACATTCACCCATGTGCCATGGCACACGTGTGTCTGCTGTCTGCCCCTCTCAATTAAATAAGATAGTAAAGAAAAAAAGAATTTTCCCCCAGAACGTTTTACCCTTCTGTAACGGTCCTTCGTCCTCAAGAGAGTCATGTGACATCCAAATACCCTGATACTTGCTCCAAGTCCACTTGACTCTTTATTGGGATTCAGGGCTTTTAAAAATGTTTTATTTATTTTTATTGTTATTATTTATGTATGTATGTGTGTGTGTGTATCAGAGATCATTATATGTCCCTGTGGAGGCCCAAAGGTAACTTCGGGAATCACCTGGATTGCTTCTACCTCCTTCTTGCTTTGCTCTGGAATTCCCAGGTTCTGCCCACTAGGACCAGAAGTTTGCCTGGCGTTTTTAATTTTTTTTTTATTATTATTATTATTTATTCAACTGTGTGCATGTGCGTGTGTATGTGCATGTGTGTGTGTATGCGTGTGTGTGTGTGTGTGTGTGTGTATTTGTGTATGTGTAGAACCACGGACGAATTCGTGAACCACCCTGGACTCCTCCACCTCCTTCTGCCCCGGGATTCACAGGCTCCGCCCTACCAGGACCAGAAGCGCAGGCTGCCCCCACTTCCGCCTGGCGTCTATACGTGGGATCTGGGATCCGAACTCAGGACCCTCCGCCTGCAAGGCGGAGGCTTAACCCCTGAGCCACCTCTCCAGCCCCTGGCGTTTTTTACATGGGACCTGAGATCTGAACTCAGGAACTTCTGCTTGTGAAACAGAGTCTTAACCCTTCTGCAGTCCTGGATTCAGGGCTTTTTAAAGGCTGTCCAATCATCTCTTGTAAAGAATGAGGACTCTTCACTCATATCTTGGGCTGTGTTTTTCTCAGCTCTGATTTCTCACATTGATTTCATCTACTTACTATCTTTAGGGATTCTTGCTTTCAGAAATATTCTTTGGGGACATAGAGAGGGTACACCTCTGCTTCACAAACTTAAGGACCTGAATTCAAATCCCAGCTCCCAGGTAAAAATGGTACGTGGAAATGTCAAGGACCTACATTTCTGGCTCTAGAAGGTGGAGTCTGGGAAATCTCAGAACAAAGCAATAAGGAGGTAGAACAATCTAGGATTATTCCCAAAGTCACCCTTAGGCCATAGGCATACATACACAGTACCTTCTGATACAACAACAACAACAACAAAACACACACACACACATTATCTGTCTATCCTATCTATCTATCTATCTATCTATCTATCTATCTATCTGATTAGATAAGTGTTGTCAGTTATTTTTCCTGTTGTTGTGATAAGTATCCCAACAAAAGAGTTAATTTGGCTCACGATTCCAAGTTACAGTCCAAAGTGAAAAGAAGTCACAGCAGAATGGGGTTGAGAGAACTGACCACAAACATCCGCAGTCAAGACCAAAGAGCTGGGTTAGCAGGATAGTTCTGCAGGTTAAGGTACTTACTTTCAAACCAGGCCACCTGAGTTCATTCTCTGGAAGCCCACATGATGAAAGGAGAGACTTGGGAACTTTGTTTCTCTGACCTTTGCCCATGTGCCAAGGCATGCATAAATGCCCCTCTTGTAAATAAAATAATGAAAGCAAAGCAAATAATTAATTAGTGTATGTATGCTCAGCTCGCTTCCTCATTTAACTGAGTCCAGGGCTCCACCCACAATGGGTTGGTGTTCCCACCTCAATTAACCTGATCAAGATAATCCCCATAGGGATGCCCAGAGGTTCCTCTAGAAGATCATTCTAGAACTCAAGTTGGCAACTGAGACTAATGATTGGGCAACTGTGGCAAATGATTGGGAGGGGACGTGGTAGGGATTGAATACTTGCCAGATAATCACTACTGGTCTACTTCTTCCAACCTTTTTATTTTTGTTTTAAGACAGGGTCTTACTAAACTGCTAAAGTTGGCCTTGAATTCACAATGTTGCCCAGGTAGGTCTTGAATTCACAATCTCCTTACTGAGTAGGTGTTTTGGTGTTTCCTCACATAATTGTTAGGCTACCTTTTCTCCAGCACTGATTTTTTTTTTTTTTTTTTTTGTATCACATACAGGGGCGGGTAGAGTTCAGAGGTCAACTTCATAAGTCAGTTCTTTCCTTCCACCAGGCGGGCTTCCAGGGGTCAAGCACAGATTGCCATGACTGCAGGCAGGTACCTCACCTGCGAGCCATCTCACTGGTCTCCATCTGTCATTTTCTTTTTCTTTTCTTCAAAATTATTTTGCACTAGTCCTTTTTTCTTCCAAATGAATTATTAGCTATTTAGGAAAAATCCTCTTCCATCTTTTCCCTGTGAACATACGTGTTGAATTCATTAAGGAGTTCCCATATACATTAAACACCCCACATGTGTGAAGGTACATATGTGTGTAAAGGCCCATGGTTATGTCAGGAATCATTCTTGATTGCTCTTCTACTCTATTGTTTTAAGACAGGGACTCTAATTAAACCAGAATTCAGTAATAAGGCTCATCTGACTAGTCAGCTCCCTCTGAGGATTCTTAGGCTCTGCCTTCCAAGGCTGGAACTACGGACACGGTGTCACATCCACATGGCATTTTGTGTGGGATTTGGGGACTTGCATGGCAAGTGTTTTGACAACTGAGCTGTCTTCTATGCCCATTCTCTCAATTTTGATTACAGATTTTATTGTAAGTCGTAAAAGTTGACAGTAAGGCAGGTGAGATGACTTGGCAGGTAAAACACATAAGCCTAATAGTTTATTAGATCCCTAGTCCCCAAAAGGTGAGAGGAGAGAATTGATTTCTAAAAATTGTTTCTGCCCTCCACACAGGAGCTATGGTGTGAATATGAGCACACACAGGTTTGCTCACAAACACAGTAAATAGATAAATAGAATTTTAAAAATTAATAGTAATGTATCTGAATCATAGACATGCTAACATAAGAGAAAGTCTAAAAAAGCAGTATTTGTGGTCACAATAAATGTTGGGATCTTGGGGCTAGGGAAATGGCTCAGTGGGTAAAACGCTTGCAGTACAAGCATGAGGACGCGAGTTCAGATCTCTAGCACCCATGTCATAAAGCTGGACATGGCAGCACTGGGAGTGGGGCACAGACTTGCTGACCAGTCAGCCTTGCTGAAAACAGTTAGCTTCGGGTGTGATAAAAGACACCATCTCAAAAAAAAGAGAAATGTATAGTAATAGAGGAAGCTATCTGAAGTCAACCTTCACACACACAAGCTGTTTTGAGTCAGAAAAGGTGGAAAGTCTGTAAACCCAGCAGTAAGGAAGGCTGAGGCAGGATGGTAAGATTGTCTCTCAAAAAAGCGGGGCATGTGTGATAAGTGTTTTAAAATCTCTAATGGCTATTCTTTCAAATTAGTAAAAGCAAGTATAAATACCCTAATAGAAGAATGGGCAAAGATACAAATGGACCATTTCAAAGGAAGACATACAAAATCTAAGCAAAATACAAAAGATACTCAGCCTCATTAAGTAGTCAAAGAAATGCAAATTGGAACAAGAATGAGTACTATTGTTTGACTATCAAATAGGCAAAATTAAAACAAAAACCAAATTGGCAAAAGTTGGTATATCAATATTGGTATGGGGCGTTAGATACTCATGTTGCTAGTGAAAATGAAAACCCATACTATTCATGTGTTTGTCTAATGTGCATAAAGCCCTAAATTTCACCACCAGTACCCTATAAGGTAGGTATAGTGTAATCTTAGCACTTGGTAGGTAGAAATCAGAGGATCAGAAGTTCAAGGTCATCCTTAGCTGCATAGTGAATTAGAATCCAGTGTGAGATACATGAGACCTTGTCTCAAAGGAAAAGAAAAGCATATCATTTAGTTCTTATCAGAGCACTTGCCCATCATGTGGATCCCTAGGTTCAATTCCAGTACCAGAAAAAAAGTTTCAGTTGAACATACAAAGTGTTTTTAACCAGATGTGGTAGTGCACACACCTGTACCCAGCACTTAGGACCTGGAGGTAGAAAGATCAGTTCAAGACGAGTATCACATATATATAGTGATTTCAAGTCCATCCTGGGATACATGAAGGCCTTTCTCAAAAAACTAACCAGACAAACAAACAATACTTAAAGCTTAATAAATATATTTAATGGGGCTGGAGAGATGGCTCAGGATTAAGCCTCTGCCTCCTGAGCAGAAGGTCCTAAGTTCAAATTCCAGATCCCACGGAAAAATGTCAGGAGAAAATGGTGGTGGCCTATACTTCATGTTCTGAAAGGCAGAGCCTGGGAAACTCGGGGCAAAGCAAAGAAGAGGTAGAGCAATCCAGAGTGATGGCCGAAGTCACACCTAAGCCTCCACAGACACAATCAATCAACCAATCAATCAATCAATAGTAAATAGAAATACTTTATCATTGGCCTAACAAGATGTATTTAAGGCACAAGTGAACCACTTGGGCAGATAATTTAAAAATCTATGGATAAACGCTCATTGTAACATCATTCATAATTTCAAAAAAATGGAAATAACCCAAATTTGAGATACACAAATACATATGCAGGATGTCCTCTTAAATGTAGATCATGCTGCAGACCTGCTGACTCAGAACTGCTCAATGACAGCTGTTCCAGTATTCGTATGAGGATTACAACTAAGAAGCACTGGCTAGTAGTGATCATCTGGTCAAAGGTGTTTCCGGCTATCTTAAATGTGTTTTATAGTTTTTCTGCCTTCAATGTGTACTTTTTCCATAAGTACCTGTCACAGGTAGAAAAACACCATTCCATACTACAACTGTATTGTTACTCTCTGTGCCTGGACAAGCTGCCTGGAACATCTCATCCAAGATCAAGTCCTCTGGGAGCCCTTCCTTTAAACCCTTTCCTTCCCCACCCTCAAGGGACTGGTGCTCTTATCTGGGAGTGTTATTGGTCCAGTAACCACAGCACTATGCTGAAACTATTATTCTTGCTTCTTCAGCTGTTTAAATAATAACACAGGGGAAAAATTCCAAAGAAATGATACAGGGTTCAGTGCAGAAATGCAATGCAAATTGGCATTATAATTACAGTCTAGCGCCTCTGTCTCCTCTTCTGGACTGTGAACTTGGAGCTAGGACCCAGTCTTGCTTGCTTCCCAGCCTAGGGCGTGACCCCAAAGCAGAGGTACAGTACACCTTTGTTAAAAGGATGAAGGGGGCATGCTTTACTTGACTTAGAAGCAAAAGGGAAGTCAGTTGCCAGAACATCAACTTTCAGCTCTTCAGAGTCCTTATTCTTATACTCAATGTGAGCACACATCCTATGCTGCTCCAAGAGACTTCCCAGTCTCCGAGGCTTAGAAGAACTCACTTTTCCCTGATAGCTCCTTTTCTTTGCCAGTGGCCTACACTGGTATGTAGGAATGGCTCAATGGAGACTTAGCAAGCAACGCCATGCGGAAAATAAATTCCACCCAAACAGTACTTTGGAGTATCTTAGTCTTTCCCCCCCAAAAAACCTTTGTGTCCCAGTTCTCCGTCAAGACCTTTCCCAGCTCTCTGGCAGCTTCTCAGAGCACCCTCTGCAATCATCCCCTTCTTCATTTGAACTCGTACAGTCCTAAAGATTTACAGTCAGGAAACATGACATCTATCTATTACATGCTGTATTACTGGCTAGTGTTGCTAATCACTCAAATGTGCAAAGCATTTTATCTGTGTTTTTTGTTTTTGTTTTGTTTTGTTTTGTTTTTTAACTTAAATTTTTTTATTACTATTATTATTATTATTTATTCAATTGTGCGCATGTGCGTGTGTATGAGGGCTCTCGTGTGTGCGTGTGTCTCTGTGTGTGTGTGTCTGTGTATGTGTAGAACCACGGACGAATTCGGGAAGCACCATGGACGCCTCCACCTCCTTCTGCCCCGGGATTCACAGGCTCCGCCCTACCAGGACCAGAAGCACAGGACGCCCCCGCTTCCGCCTGGCGTGTATATGTGGGATCTGGGATTCGAACTCAGGACCTTCTGCCTGCAAGGCGGAGGCTTAACCCCTGAGCCACCTCTCCAGCCCTGTTTTTTAACTTAAAACAGGGGGCTGGAGAGATGGCTCAGGAGTTAAAGCCTTTGTCTCACAAGCAAAAGGACCTGAGTTTGGATTCCCTAGATCCCATGTAAAAATGCTAGACAGATACGGAAGAAGCCTGCAATTCTGACCCTGGAAAACCCCTGAGCAAAGCTATAAGGAAGTAGAGCAATCCAGATGATTCCTGAAGTCACTCTTGGGCTTCAATAGGCACAGATACACTCAATTCCCTTTGGTACACACACCTAACCTACATCTACAGTGCTCCTCCAGCTCCTGCCTCCCAGGTGCTGAGCTACCACACCCAGTTAATTTGATGTTTGAGATATGTACTAACTAGCAGCCAAGGATGACCTT
The DNA here is from genome assembly GCA_023101885.1 of Typhlomys cinereus. Classification (NCBI taxonomy): domain Eukaryota; kingdom Metazoa; phylum Chordata; class Mammalia; order Rodentia; family Platacanthomyidae; genus Typhlomys; species Typhlomys cinereus. The sequence continues at coordinate 622,464 of JALPQD010000595.1, forward strand.
GAACTCCTGACCCTTCTCCATAGTGCTAGTACTAAAGAAGTGTATTAGCAGCCAAGGATGACCTTGAACTCCTGACCCTTCTCCATAGTGCTAGTACTAAAGAAGTGTATCACCACGCTACTTTACAGGAAAATTTTGTGTATGATTTTTAATAGGGGAGGAATTTATTGTTAGGCAATTTTACAGCAGCCATGCTGGGAGGTCTCTGAAGGTCTTTGAAGGTCATCCCCTGGGCTGAGATTATCCTGAAGGAACACACCCTTCACCAACTTCCCAGAACCCTCAGTTCATGAAAGGATATGGAGATTAGTTCTTCATTGTAAATAAAACCTACCATTAGATCCTACTCAAGATCAACTGGGTTGGGCCCCAGTATGAACAGACCAATGTGATATAAAGGATTAAAAGCTCTCATCAGGTGTGCCGAAAAAGTGGAACTAAACTTGAGGAAAAAGCCATTTTTTCTGGGTCTGCCTAGGCTTATAAATAATCCTGATCTGGCAGTCATCTTTGGCTCCCTGGCCCCTCATTGTCCTCCATGTCTGGATTCCATTGAGTTCCTATCTTACTTTTCTCTTGCCTCTCATGGAGTCTATACCTGGAGTCCATGAGTTCTCCAGGGCTCTCTTGTCCTTCACATCCATGAGTTCTATTCTTTCTCTTTTCTAATAAACTCCGCCTTAATCCTCTACTTTTCTGGTTTCGATCTTTGACCCTTGAACACAAGAATCTAGGCACATACAGACCCCAGAGGAACCTCATATCAATTGGATTTGGTATTCATTTTACTTATTTATTGGCTTTTAAATTTTTGCTTATATTTATTTTATTTATCATAAACTTACTTTTTGAGACAGGGTCTCACTTTGCAGCCAAATTGACTCAGAGCTTAGTATATAGCCCGGGCAAATCTGGAAATCAGGATGCTTTCTAAAGCCAAATTTGTCAGTGTATACCTCTGAAATCCTAGTACTCTGGAGGTACAGACAGGAGGATCACAAATTCAAGATTCTTTTTGGACTACATAGTCAGTTTAAGGTCACCCTCTCTCAAAAAGAAAGAACTACTAGTAAAAACCCAAACAAAGAACAGATAAAATTGTTAATGGGTAGCATAGTGTAGTATGTCTGGAGGTCAGAGGACTGCTTGCAGGGAGATTCTTTCCTTCTACGATGTGGGCTCTGGGGATCAAACAGCATCAGGGTTGCACCTTTACCCACTTAGTGATCCGACCCTTGGGCCCAATCTTAAGGAGTGGGTGGAACTAACCTTGAGAGGAAAATAGTTTAGTGCTTGAGAGCAAAGCACTAGAACATTGGTTGGAAGCAAAAGCTAAAGGAGCATTCCCGTAGCACTGGCCGGCAGAGCACCTTGGCATCCCTGTAGCTCTGTCTCCTGCACTGAGCCATCTTCTCTGCAGCAGGAGAGTTATTTGGAGCTAGGGAAGAAAATAAGTTTTTGTGCATGTTGGAACTGGTATATTTGGGGTATGTGTCTGTCTAATTAGGCTTTTTTTTTTTTTTTTTTTTTTTTTTTGTATTTGTATTCAATTCATGGGCGAGGAGGCCTGCTCTGCAGGATGTAGTTCAGGTCCAAATCTCCCCTCCCATAGGACTGCACTGGCTGCAGGAGGCCTTCACTTGAATGCCACCCTGGGCGGGCCAGGGCGTGTCGCTGAGCTCCTGATGTTTATTTCACTCTCCAGGAAAGAATAGCTCCAGGTTGTCAGACTCCCTGCCCAGCTTTGCAGAACTACTAGGAAGTGTTTACTTTCAGCAGCTAGTGCTACAGGCCAGGGTCGGCTGTGAGGGAGCAAAGGTGAGGGCCCACAGCATTAGTTTAAATCGCCCCTCCTGTTCCAAACAGTTCTCTTCCGTTGTATATTGCACAGTTCATCTTGTATCCACAGGCTGGTAATTTCCTTCAGGCTACTTAACCTTACAGATTCATTTCCTCAACTATACATGGAGCACTAATGGTAACGATGTTACTTCTGAACCTGAAGTTCATTATGGAGCTAGAGAACATCACTCCATTCATACACATGCCAGGCAGCTGCTCTACCTTTGAGCTACAGTCCCAAGCCTTTTCACCTTTTCACTTTGAGCCTGAGTCTCAATCGCTTGCCTAGATTCTGCAATCTGCCTGCTTCAGCCCCCTGAGTAGCTGTGATAACAGACTGTCCATATGCAAAGAGCCAGGGCTGTTGTAAACACTGCTGAGGGTAGGAATGCTGGGAGCAGTGAAGAGCAGAAGAGCCAGCCACACAGGAGGGAATAGGGAACTGGAGGAGAACGTTGGGGTGGGGGTTGTCTTAGTCTTTTTAGGAGGGTTTGATGTCTCCAAAATAAGCTGGAAAGTCTTGATAGTTTTACGAGGAACAACATGATCTGGCTGCTAGTCTTCAAGAATCAGTCGGTCTGCAGTGGTGAAAGGGCTGCAGGAGGCGAGGACTGAAGCAGACAATTAGGAAGCTACAGCACTTAATTCAAGCTACAATGGTTGCAACTCTGTGGTGGCGGTGGAGGTGGAGGGAGATGCTCAATTTTGGATACTCTGGGGAGGATGATCAGAACCATGTCTATGTTGACATCAAAGCACAATTCATGACATCAACTGATAAACGGAAGTTCATTGAAACTCACATGCTTCAGAAGATACCATACAGGAACATGAAGATAAGCCACAGAATCATAGGAAATATTTATATAGTCTCTACCTAATAAGGGATTTGTATTTAGAATATACAAAGAATTCTAGTGACTCAATAATATATTTAAATAACCCAATTGAAAAGCAGACAAAAGATCTGAAAAGCCTCCAAAAGTACAAACGAATGGTTAATAAGCACATAAAAAGGTTCTCCATTTATTAGTCATTAGAGAAATGCAAATTAGGACAAGATATTCCTCCACACCCACTAGAATGGTTGTAATCAGAAAGACTGATAATACTAAATGTTGGCAAGGGTGTGGAGAAGTGGGAATCCTCACTTATTATTAATAGGAATCAACATTTTTCTAAACAGTTCTGCAGTTTCTTAAAAAGATAAACAAAAATTTCCTATACAACCCAGCAATTATATCACTCTAGTTCTCTGCCCAAGAGAAATGCAAACACACATTCACACAAGCATTGTGCCTCTATGTTCATAGCAGTCTTATTCATAACAGCCACAGAGTGGAGACAATCCAGATGTCAATCAGTGCCACAATGGGATACCATTCAACAATAAGAAGGAGCCGCAGATGCAAGTGCAATGTGGGTGAATCTCCAAAACATGCTGAGCCGAAAAAGCCAGACACTCCAGACACAGAGAGTCATGTATTGTATGGATGAGAAAAGGCAAATCTATTGAGGGTAGACTCCTGGTTCCATTGGCTAGGGTGGGAATGGAGGCCGTTTATAAGTAGATGCCAGTGATTGCAAGTAACCATGTGGCAGAAGGTTTTAGGAAATTTTAGTTAAGTGTATTTTGTTTTGTTCTAAATTTTATGAGACAGGGTCTCATAAAATAACCCAGGCTAGCCTTAACTTTGTAGGTGAGAATAATCTTGAATCCTGATCCTCTTGTCTCCTAAGATTGGGACTATAGGTTGTAACACCACACCTTAGTAAATGTATTTAAAAATCATTACTTTTTTTTTTTTTTTTAGCAAGGGAACAGGGCAAAGACCAATGCATATCATTTTTAAAATTACTTAGAGAGAGAGAGAGAGATCAAAGGACATCTTTCAGAAGTTGGTTCTCTCCTACCATGTGCAAACTGGGAACCAAATTTAGGTCTTCAGTTTTGCACGCAGGCACTTTTACCCACTGAGCCATGCTGCTGGCCCTGTTAAAAAGTTAATACCTCATATCCTTAAGAACAAAAATGATAGTCTATCCATTTTAGGTGATGTTTCCTTTGGGACATTAGTAAACTCTTATCATCATAATAGTCCTGCCAGTAATCCCAGCAAAAAGGAGGATGGTAGCAGGATCTTGAGTTCAAGTTTAAACCCAGCATAACTTAAAAAAAAATTACTGGATGCCTTTGAGATAATTGTATAGTCATTGTCTCTTCTCTTCTTAATTTTTAAATTAGACTTTTTATATAGACTCTCGTGTAGCTCATGCAGGGCTGGAACTTGGTATGAGATGAGGACTTTGGTGACGTCTCCTCTACTTTCCAGATGCTAGGATTACAGGCATGTGCCATCGTGCCTGGTTTTCTTTCTTTTGAAACAAACTTTTTAACAAGTATATGCCCAACCCATCGCTCTATACCATTCTAGGCCGTGTTTTCTTTGGGACATTAGTAAATTCTCATCACTATAATAATCCTGCCAGACAGACCTCTCCCACCCACATTTTATTAGTATGAACCCCGGGGCGCGGAGGACAGGCTGACTTTGAAAGAAGTTCTGGGTCCATACAGATCTTTCCACTGGCACCCTTGCTCTGCCATGGGGAATTTAGTACTTAGGTATGCTTTTCGTCGTAAATATTCATCTTTCCCACTTAACCTATCAGGTTGTGTTTTCCCATCACCCTTGACGATCTCGGAACTCCTCAAGGCATCTCACGGCCCCTTCAGGGCTCGTAGGAATCCCCTCGCCACGCAATGATTCCTACTATCCCTCCTCTCCGCCCCAAGAGCTGCTCTAATGACTCCAAATCTCCGCTCGCCGAGGAACTTTTTAAACAGCCCTCGGGATGTCGTCCCGCAGGCCCGGTCCTAACGACCGCCGGGGCTCCTTGCAGGCTGGTGAGGGGATTCCGAGAACGCAGGGCTTTGTGCTGAAAACCAGACAGTCCAGGACAAGCGGGCTCCTTTCCGCAGCCTGTGAAGCTTTCCAGCGCCTTTACTCGGCGGGCTGGGGGACTACGCGCTCATCCCTTCGATAGGCGCACCCCGTGACAGCCTCATCGCTTCACCCCCCTAACCTAGCTGCCCATTTCGGAGTGCCAGCCCATCTCGCGGACTGGCCAGGGGAGGTCTCAGTCAGCTTCCGATTGGCCAGCTCCCGACCCAACCCCGGGGCTCAGTGGCCGCAGTCCCGAGAGGTACCGCATTTCCTCCTGGCAACAACCCGAGCCGTCGCTCATAGGCGGAGCGGCCGATCGGCCCGGTCTTTGAGGCGGCCGTACTGCGTGCTCATTGGCTGCCTGACGGGTCGTAGACACCCTCGGATTGGTTGGCGATGGGTGCTGTGAGGCTGCGCAGAGGCCGACTTTTAGAGGAGGCGGAGCTCCGTCTTCTGCCCGTAAGAAAACCATCGGGATTGGCCAGCGGCGACAAGAAGAATCCGAGCCTGAGCCCTGCTGGGGCTTTGGGCTTCAGGTGAGAGCCATCGGGTTTTGGATCGGCTTAGGCGTGAAGCTGCCGTCACCGTGACTGTGAGCTCAGGTGGGGGAAGGGTGCCGGGGTGGGTCATTCATGCTGCGTGATCGACATGCTTCTTAGCCAATAGAAGAAGGAGCTCTTAAGACGTGCATTGCGATTGGTCCTTTCCAATCTCTTATGGCCAATGGGCGTCGGGAGAACGGGGCGGGCCCATTGGGCCCTATTTTCTTCTTCCTACGGTCGGGCCTCACTCGACTAGGCGGTGGGGCCGGGAGGGGCAGTGTCTTTGCATGGTGAGGTTCGGGGACCTTGGGACCGGGGGACTGCCTTTGGAGAGACGCCCACGGGGGCGGCTGCGGGAGCGAGTGCAGCGGTTCCAGGTGATTGTTAGCAGCAGCTGCTCTGTGGAGCAATCAAGTGCCGGGCCTAGTGCTTAGGTTGTGCTTGCATCATCCTGAGAAAATCAGACCAACCCTATAGAGCAGGGGGTTTGAGGGGGGGTGTCCCATTTTACAGGTGGAGAAACTGAGATCCAGCAGCCGACTCACAGCCAAGGTCACGGAGCTCCGAAGCGGCGGAGATCGGATCTGTGTTGAGAGTTTGCACTCTGGAGTGCTCTTGAAACACTAGGCTTTGTTACTGGATACGGGACGGAAGGGTCAGGGACCTGGAGCTTTCCCTAGGCAATGCATTAGGGGAAGGGAACCCCAGGGTTAAAGAAACCGCTGAGCAGCCGAGGCGAGTGTGGGGAAAGCAGTTATTCAGCAGTTACCGAGTGCCTGCTCTGTGTCATGCATTGTTCTGGGTTCTGGGCATACAAAGATAGATTGGACCAGCGGCGGCTGAAGCTCTGTTCCGGCTCCCTTTTGATGAAGCCGGAACGTGGGGCCCCAGTTCTGTATTTTTGCAAAAGGCGATCTTGGATTTTTTTTTTTTTTCTTTTTGAGAGGAAGGGCTCCCAAGTCGATTAAGATTCAGGTTCTTCCACAATTGGGTCTGCCCTTGCAAAGGACGTAGTCCTGGCGGAGATGTAGGGCGGGAGCAGTAGAGGGTGTTGGAAAGATGCTGGCTCTCGGTGGGGACAGTGAGCGCATTTCCTGATATGTAAAGCAGGGATAACAGTATACCTGCCATGCAAAGTTCATGAAAAGCGCACGTCCAGAAACACCTTATGAGTGGAATGGAAGCCTGAGAGTTACTAATAGTTGGGGTTGTCTTCTCCCTTGGTTATTACTCCAGGCTGTTTCTCAGCTCTGCTAGGAGATTGTTAGTAGGTTGGAGGCAGTTTTCTTTCCGTGTCGGGGGCTTCCGTGACTTTAGGAGGCAGGAATTTTGGGCCCTTAGTGAAACGGTTCAGTAAAGGAAAGGGCATATACTGTTTTTTACTTCTAAGCGGGCTCCTTTTAGCTGGTATTATTTCTCTTCGCATTCTTCAGTTTGTCATGTATTCCCAGTTTGAATTTTTATCTTGTGTTCTGGGTTCAGGGCAATTAATACCTATCTCTAGCTTGACATTAAGTACTGCTGAAACTGCATTTTGATTTAGATGCAAGAGCAGTTTCACAAGTGTTTTCAAGATATGTCCTGCTGCCTATTTATGAAAGGACCCATTTAAGGTCTTAAACTACATAATTTTGTAGCCATGTTAACTTTCAGGAATTTAGAATCATCTGTTCTAAAGCATTGCCTTAGGGGTAGGTGGGTTTTTAAAGTCAGGTTGTAGTTTACTAGAAGAGATTACCAAAATGTAAATAAAGGAGTAACTAGTCTGGATAGCTGGTAGGTGAGCCACATTGTTAGATAAAACCAACCACCAAATGATAATAGTTTTTGTTTCTGCTGCTATAATAATATATCCATATATCGAAGGGAATCTAGATACTTGCAGATTTGAAAGTTTGCAGTAGTCTCTCTTCTTTGGCTGCCTCAGCCTCTGGGTTCTGAGATGCAGTCACACCCCTCCCCCTCCCTCCATTCTCTTTAAGCCTAAGCTCTTCTATTCATACTTGTAGTTCATTTAAATAACTATCCTGGAGGCCAATTCTTGGTGTGAGGTCTCCTGCTTCTTTTAGCACTGCTACACTGTCACTGAGACCAGCGGGAACCTTCCCAATAGTCAAACAGTTATTGATTTTTGTGCCTTAATATACCTCTTCAGGTTTCCTGCCTGACCAAAGCAACTTCCAAAAGAAGGAAAAATGGCTTCCGAATCTGAAACCTTGAATCCCAGCGCCCGGATAATGACCTTTTATCCAACCATGGAAGAGTTCAGGAATTTCAGCCGCTACATTGCCTACATTGAATCCCAGGGAGCTCATCGGGCTGGGCTAGCCAAGGTAAGGAGTAGTACTTGTCACTGGGCAGATGGAAAGACTTTTTCTAAATGATGACCAGGGGGTGGGGCAGTGACTTTAGCATGTGCTATTCCATTTGCAGGTTAATTCATGTTCACATCTGAAGCGAGTGTGCTTTTAGGTAGCTGCTTGGAGTCACACGTGACCCCTAGGCCACAGTCATGCTAGGGCTATGGGCTGCAAAGGTTTTTATCTACTACCCCCCACCATGTGGTTCTGCCACCTGCCTTCTCTCATTTCAGTCTCCTCAGACACTCCTAGTGATTTGGTTTCCCACAAGGACTTTCTTCCAGGAGGGGGAGAACGCCCTGGCAGCCAACATGAACAGTCTGGTTTTTTGTATTTGGAAATTGCTTTCTGCTTTGTGTTTCTTTTTTTTCTCTCTGTGTTGTCTGTGACAATTAAGTTTTTGCAGTTCCCCCAAAATGGCATTTTGCATTTTCTGACTGAAACCTCAAGAAACAGAGGCAAGGGATTTAGTTTGAGCCAGGGGGCAACTTTTCATTGTATTTTATGCTGCCTGGATTTTGTGCTGTAGGTATATGATTTTTGTTTTTTATTTTTTAAAATTATTTTTAAAATTATTTTTGTGTCTGTGTGTTTCTGTGGGTCTGTGTACACATGTGTGTGTATCAGAGGGCACTATTATGCCTGTAGAGGCCCAAGGGTAACTTTGGGACTCACCCTGAATTGTTTCTACCACCTCTTTGCTCTAGAGTTTCCCAGGCTCTGCCTTCCAGGGCCGGAAGTACAGGCTGTAGCCCCTTCTGCCAGGTGTTTTTTACATGGGATCCAAATGCAGGACTCTCTGCTTGTGAGGCAGAGGCTTGACCCCTGAGTCATCTCTCCAGCCCTTGTTTTTTATTTTTGCGGTACTGGGGATTGGATTTAATACTTTCTTCATGCTGGTCAAGCCTTCCACCCTTGAGCTATATCCCAGACCTAATTTTTCCAGTCTGAAGGGGGTGGGGAACTAGAAGAGCAAGGATGTTGGTCGCAAAGCTGAAGCTCCACTTAGGCAGATCGTGGCTCCTGGTGGATAGCCAGGTCTGCCGGCAGCATCTTTACCCACTGAGCTATCTCACCAGCTTATTTGTTTTTTGAGCTTGGTTTCATTGCAGAACTCATGATCCTTCTGCCTCTACCTCCCATCAGCTGGGATTATGGATGTCAGTCCCCACACCTGACTTGCTCTTGTTTGGAGACAGGTTCTTACACTGTAGCCCAGGCTTGTCTGAAAGTTTCTAGGTAGCTCAGGCTGGCCCCAAACTCTGGGTAGCCTGGATTATAGGTGCTGGCAAGCCTTGCTTCTTTTTTTCTTTTTAACAAGCTCAAGGTGTGGCCCAGCAAGATGTCTCCGTGGGTAAGGCATCTGTTCACAAATCCAGCGCTCTGAGTTCAATCCCTGGAAACCTACATGGTGGAAAGAAAGTTGACCTGACCCTCATCTGTGTATCAAGGCATGCACACGTGCACCTCCTCTCTCATTCTCAATAAACAAAAACTCTGTGTGTATGTGTGTATGTTAGTATGTAATATTACTTTAATACAAATTATTTAAAACTATATATTGTATTAACTATATATATTAAAAAGCCCGGGGCTGTTAGGATTCAAGTCTTCAATCTGTTAAGATGCCTAACCTTACAAATGATACTTTCCTTAGTTCTTGCAATTTGGCAGGGAGTCGACAAGACTGGGTCAAGGTTACTCGCACAAGTGTCTCGTGTTTGGGAACATGTAGCAAATCTAAGTCACTTCAATTGAAATTGACCACTGGTTTGATAGCAGTCTACACAGTTGCCAAACTCCGGCTCAGCAGTTTCTCCCATCTCTGTTTCTCTTATCCCCTGTAGGTTGTTCCTCCCAAAGAGTGGAAGCCTCGGACCTCCTACGATGACATTGATGATCTAATCATCCCTGCGCCCATCCAGCAACTGGTAACAGGACAGTCTGGCCTCTTTACTCAGTACAACATCCAGAAGAAAGCCATGACGGTTCGCGAGTTCCGCAAGATTGCCAATAGTGACAAGTTAGTAGGAATATTTGAAGAGTCTTTTTGTTCTGGGGGGCCTTGTTTTCTAGATACAGTTTTGTCGTGTAACCCAGACTGGCCCCAGACTCCCAGTGCTGGGATTAACAGACATGCACCACCAGGCCTGGCGAGTCAGCATGCTTTCTTTCCCTATCTTGGCATCTCAGTGTAGAGTTGAGTCTTCATGGCTGACTATAAGGACGCTTACTAAGAAGTAGTTTCCTTGGTTCAGGCTTCGGTCTCCCTGTTGATTCTTTGTGGAAACATTTCCTCTTTACTGTACTGTTTTTCAGCCTAGTGGCTGGCATGATCGCTCAGGGGGCAAGGCACTTACTTGCAAATCTAGATCTGATGCTCAGAAGCCCAAATGGTGGAAAGAGAAAAGTATACTGTATTGCAGCCTAAATATACACATATTCTTTGTTTTTAATTTTGTTGATTTGTTTGTTTATTTACTTATTATTTATGGGGTGGTCTTTTATAGCCCGATCTTGCTTTAGACTTACAGTATAGCTGAAAATGACCTCAAACTCTTGATCCTGCTGTCTCTACCTCCCAAGAGCTGGGATCATAGGCCTGTGCCATTAGGCTTAGATAAACCTGTTTACATTCATAGATAAAGTAATTCCGTAGTTTTTGCCAGCAGTTACTATTAAATAAATTTTTACACCTTCAACTCTAGTAGTAGAATAATTTTCTGACCGGTAAATTCCCAGTTGTAAAGGAAAGTTGGAGGCATTTGAAAAGGACCCTTTCCCTCATGCATGGATTCCACCCGCTCATTAGAAGGTAGTTTTAGTGGCATCTGTTCACCTGGGCATCCTTCCATCTGTCTTGCACAGGATCCCCTCCCCCTAGCTGCTGCCTCACTTACAGGCACTGAGGAAATGTGATGAATAATTACCGAACTGGTTACTGTTTGCTATCATATTCTTTTTACATTCATTCATTCATTCATTTATTTGCGTGCGCTGCTGTAGCAGCACATGTAGAGATCAAAGGACACTTGCTAGAGTCAGCCATTTCTCTTCCATGTGAACTCTGGCCATAGAACTCAGGTTGTCAGACTTGCACGCAGGTGGTTACTCACTGAAACATCTCACCAACACTTGGTGCATATATTTTTTTGTCCCTTTTCTTTGCTGTTTTTTACATTTAGTGCTCATTTTTGCTCACACAGAATTTGTGCTTTCTTAAATCATCTTTTTTGGTTTTCTCCTCACTCCAGTTTGCTTCTCAATTCTGGGTTTCCACAGGGGATCCCTCCTTTTCCATATCCGTCATGCCTGGGTTTTGCTGGTCTGCGTGTCTTCATGACGGCCTGTCTGCCTGGAACAAGGCCAGAGCTGGGTTTTCATCATGAGGCTTCACACCTCTGAGTGCACCCTGCATGTGCTGTATCATCTCTCTGTCACCTCAGGTCATGGTTCTAATTGAGGTCTTACAGTTGTATTGACAACTCTTAAAACCTTTGTGAGAAAATTCACTAATGTCATGTGCTTTGCAATCGACCCGCAGCCATCCTGTCTGTTTCCAGCTGTGCCTTCTCTGGGCTTCCCACATGGGCTATCAGAGCTTTAGCCGCCTGTGTCTTCTCTTCTCTTCGGCACATGCCTGCTTTTTAAAAAATACTTATGTATTTATTTACTTATTTATTGTGTGTGTGTCAGAGGGCATTCTGTGTTCCTGTGGAGGACCAAGGGTGACTAAGGGAATCATTTTAGATTTTCTGCCTCCTTTTTGCTTTGATCTGGGATTCCCAGGCTCTGCCCACCAGGATTAGAAGTGCAGGATGCTGATGTTTTCCACCTGGTGTTTTTTATGTGGGACCCAGGATTCAGACTCAGGACCTTCTGTTTGTTTGGGAGGCAGAATCTTAACCCCGAGCCATCTCTTCAGCCCCTAAAATACTTTTTGTTGTGCTCAACAACTTAATGACATGAGTTTGATCCCTGGAAACCCAGATAGTGAAAGGAAAGTTGTCTTCTTCCCTCCACCCAGGCACTGTGGCACACATGCCCCTTTTGCTTATGCACCACGGCATGTGTGCCCCTTTCTCTCGCTCTCAAAATACTAAAAAAATTTTGCTCAAATGCTTAGTTTTGGGCATGGCTATCTGTTGAGGGTTATCTTCCACAGAGGATGCTGCTAACACAGCAGTGCAGAAGGAGCTCTTGGAACTGCTTCTTTCCACTAGTTCAGGGATACCTTGTGTGCCATCGTCCGCTCTTTATATGCTGCAGAGGCTGGTGTCTGGATATGGATGGATTTGTGGCTGTGGCTTTTGTTTGCAAGACTGCCCACCTCCCCAGAATCTGCAGGGTGCGGCAGCCTCCCCAGAGAGAAGATGGCTTCATGTCTATGCCTGTGTGACCTTCCCAGGCTTCTTCAGGCTCAGGGTCTTTAGTTAGAAACACTGTGCATTAGATCTGCCTGCAACCCAGCGACGTTTTCTGGTCTTTTTTTTTTTTTTTTTATTATTATTACTATTTATTCAACTGTGTGCATATGCGTGTGTATGTGTGCGTGTGTGTGTGTGTGTGTGTGTCTGTGTATGTGTAGAACCACGGAGGAATTCGTGAACCACCATGGACGCCTCCACCTCCTTCTGCCCCAGGATTCACAGACTCCGCCCTACCAGGACCAGAAGCGCAGGCTGCCCCCGCTTCCGCCCAGCGTCTATACGTGGGATCTGGGATCCGAACTCAGGACCTTCTGCCTGCAAGGCAGAGGCTTAACCCCTGAGCTACCTCTCCAGCCCCCGTTTTCTGGTCTTGAACCCCAGCCATCATCCTGCTTCAGCCTCCTGAGTTTGTGAACCACCCCATCTTGGACTGTATTTGAGCCTTGAAAACCAGATCGTGTGTTGTTATTTTACAATATTTTGCTGCTGTCTCTGAAGTTGTGTCTTAGAACTATTCATAATGTCTGATAAATTCATTTCTCTGTGAATGGCTAATGCTCTTCTTTTTTTTTTCTTTTAAAGATACTGTACCCCACGCTATAGTGAATTTGAAGAGCTTGAGCGGAAATACTGGAAAAACCTCACGTTCAATCCTCCAATCTATGGTGCAGATGTGAATGGAACACTCTATGAAAAGGTGAGGCTCCCTGAAAATCCTATGTAACATTTTTGATATTTTGTAACTTTTTTTCTGCTGAGTACTTAGTAGGAGCTTAAAAAAGTAGTTGGAGTGGGTGGAGTCGGCAAATGATCCCCCACATTTTGCTATTCTTTTATCACCAGTTTCACATATGACCATCTGATTTCTCTCACTCTGCATGTGAACTGAAGGGTGCTGGCATTCTTTTCAAAAGCTGTGTGCACAGTCTGTGGGTGGCAGAGTTGTTGGAAGGGTAGGGTTGATCACAGAAAATGAAATGTTGGGAGAGAAGCTGTGTGGTTTTAGCAGAGAAAAAAAAAAGATGAGTGACTAATCAAAGCAGAGGGTACATATTAAGAAGAGAGATGTGTTTAGATTTTAGAACTCTTTGGGCAGGATTGGTAGCAGGAGCTATTTTAACCACTTGCCTTGGCTTCCAAAGTAGTGTTTTTTGGCATAACAAACTGCCTTAAATATGGTTAGAAGGAGGGCATATTTGGGACTGTTTTTGGATGAATAAAAAGTCTGTGAGGCTTTTCAGGCTTTATCGCTCACATTGATCTTGGGATAAATGATGGAAAGGGAAGAATTTAAAAAGTGAATTGTGTTTTTGATACTGGTTTGGATGGGTCAGGCTTGGAGGGATGAAGGCAGGAGGTTGCTGTGAGGACCTACCTGGGTTGGGGATGGAGAAGAGTCAGGCTCCATAATCCAGAGCCTGCTCAGAGGAGGGTGACCATTAGGAAGGTTTTTAAATGAAAGGACTCTCCAGTGGGCTGGAGAAATGGCTCAGTGGTTAAGACTGCCTCACAAGTAGAAGAAGGTTCTGAGTTTGGATATCAGGTCCCATGTAAAAACACCAGGCAGAAAATGACAGCAACCTGCACTTCTGGTCCTGGTAGGTGGGGCCTGGAAAATCCTAAATTGAAGCAAAAAGGAGGTAGAAGCAATCCAGGATGATTATTCCCCAAGTCACCCTTGGTCCTCCGTGGGAACACACAGTGCCCTCACAAACACACACAAATTTTTTTTAAAGCAAAAACGGAGTCTGCACCCTCAGCCTTCCAAGTCCTGGGACTATTTATTGGCTTCACACCCTGCCTGGTTTTCACACCCTGCCTGGTTTTTCTAGCTTTTTTTTAATTTATTTTTTTATTATTATTTTATTCAATTGTGCATGTGTGCGAGCATATGTGTGTGCGTAGAACCATGGACGAATTCGGGAACCACCATGGACTACCTCCACCTCCTCTTTGTTTACTCTGCCCTGGGACTCACAGGCTCCGCCCTACCAGGACAGAAACACAGGCCGCCCCTGCTTCGGCCCGGCATCTATACATGGGGTCTAGGATCCGAACTCAGGACCTTCCGCCTGCAAGGCAGAGGCTTAACCACTGAGCCACCTCTTCAGCCCCACTTTTTGTTTTTTGATGTTAGGGGTTAAGCTGGTCTTCTTTCTTGCCAGGATTCACTTTACCCTTGAGCTGTTTTCCTAGCTCCCACATATAATTCCTTTTAGGATCTAAAAGTGCTTCTCTTTTTCTTCCCTTCCTCTTCCTTCTTTTCCTTCCTTGCTTTCTTTGGGGCAGGGTGGGGGTGAGGTGGGAGCCTAGGACAGGACAAACGCTGAGACCAGGAAAGGGAAGGTAGTCTGCTTGTAAACTTGGGCACACCTGAGTTCAATCCCTAGAGGCCCACATGGTAAAAGAAACCAACCAAAAAAGAAAAAAAAAAAAAGAAAAAGAAGAAACGTAGGTGACTGCAAACATGGAGAGAAAGACAGATAAGTAAAATTATTAAGAAAGGGCTGTAGAGACGGCTCAGCGGTTAAAACTGTCTCCCAAGCAGAAGACCCTGAGTTCGGATCCCAGGTCTCACTTAAAAAATGCCAGGTAGAAATGGTGGCGGCCTGCCCTTCCAACTCTGGTGGGCAGAGCCTGGAAAATCCCAGAGTGAAGCAAGGAGGTAGATGCAATCCAGGATGACTCCCAAAGTCACTTGGAGCACACGGTGGCCTCTGATATATATATACACACATAATGAAATACTGGCTATAAGGCCAGCATCTAGTAGGTTAGGGAGAAAGGAGTGTCATGTGTTCAAGATCTGCTCCGGATGTAGCAAGCTCCAGGCCAGCAGTGAAGTGTTTCCATTAAGCCATCTTACTGGCTTATGTTTATGTTTTTGATGTGCGGTTTTGACATCCGCATTTTGGTCAGAGGTTTATGTTGCACGCACCCTATGCTTAAATGTGTGTTTTGGCCTGTCCTTTCCTTGACAGCATGTTGATGAGTGGAATATTGGCCGCCTGAGAACCATCCTGGACTTGGTGGAAAAGGAGAGTGGGATCACCATCGAGGGGGTAAACACGCCCTACTTGTACTTCGGCATGTGGAAGACATCCTTCGCCTGGCATACGGAAGACATGGACTTGTATAGTATCAACTACCTGCACTTCGGAGAGCCAAAGTCCTGGTAAAGTTGGTCGCAGCTGGCGTTGGGCTTCATCAGGGCAGGACTTCTGGAGGTATTGGGGTGGGGCTGGCAGGCAGCTTGACTCTTCCAGTGCTTTTGGAGCCCAGACCACCTTTTGAATAGAAAACTTTTTTTTTTCCTTTTCTTTTTGAGACAGACCTTTGCTATGTAGCTCAGATTAAGCCTTGAACGTCTGTGTCTGTTTCCCGAATGCTGGGATTACGGACATGTGCCATGGGGCATGAGTGACTAGTGGTGTTTTAGAGTGCAAAGTGCTTACTACCTGCTTAGCTAAGCTTACTCCATTGTTGATGATGTTACGGAAAGCCCAGGGCTGTTCTGCGCTGGCCAGCTGCTCTCGGATTCCTTCTGAACAGATTGAGGCATTTCTTCAGCATAGACTTCCAAGACTGAAGTCACTTTCCAGATGTAAGAAAGGGTTCTTTTCCTTGTGGATAGATGATTGATGAGCAGTCCTGTCTGTAACATGAGGGCTTGGATCTCAAGGCTGCTCTGTATGTTTCTTCCTGTCGACAAGTCCTCGGTGTGAATGTGCACACAGGAAGTACTCCTGGGTGGGGTGGCATACTAGAGAGGGCTTTGAAAGGTGACAATTGAGACCTAACAAATGAGGACACAACTGCGGAAGGGAGGTGGGATGAAGAGGGTGCCAAGGAAAGATAGGCAGCCTAGTGATAGACAGAAGGTTCCTTGGGTATCTGGAGCTAACAGAAGTGCATGGGTGGTGAGTCCAAGAGGAGGATGAGGGGCGGATCAGAAGGCGCCAGAGGCCTAGTTAGGATGTAGCCTGGAGATCATGTCCATCTTGATCTCTCCCTCCCCCCCACCATCTTTAGCTTTGTTCATGCTTGGGGGTTTTCTTCCATCAATTGCTTTTTAGTTTTTCATCTTGGAATAGAAGCTTTGAACCTGGCTTACCAGCCCATTGTTCCATTCTTCTCCTACCAGATGGCCAGGCCTGCAGAGTCTAAGTATCTCTTTGTATGTCACTACTGTTTACGCCACACTTCACTGGCGTTGGTTTTCCATTATCTGAGCCATCAAGAGGTGCTTTGTTTTCTCTTTTCTTTTTAAAAATTATGTTCTTTTTTGTTTTGTTTTGAGACAGAGCTTCGTTACATAGTTTCAGCTGACCTCACATTCCCTGTGTATCTCAGGACTAGGCAGTTGTGCCTCAGTGTCTTGAGGGCCGGGATCACAGGCGGGTACACCGTGCCTGGCTGAGGGCCAAGGGCTGCCTTCAGGATGCCAGAGATCTTAGGTGACATCCCTCTCCTCTCTTTTTTTTGTTTCAGAATGAAGCTTTTGGGAAGTTTTTGTTGCTTTCATGGAACAATCTGTATCTTGCTGCTGTTTGAGTTGTGATCTTGCTCTGTCACCTAAGTTGACTTTGAGCTCTTAGGGCTCAAGTGATTCCCCTACCTCAACCTCCACTCCCCAGTGTTTGGTACCCTACTCAGTTAAAATAGTCTTCAGTGTAGATTATAAAGATTAAAATAAGGTGATGGAGTTTCAGAATATAAAGATCAACAGTTTTGCAGTAGTCTTAGGTAGTCTTAGGTGATCTTCTGTGATGTCTAGACATCCTACTGGGTGGAAGAATAATTATTAGTAATCATCGTAGCTTTTATGGAAATGAAAGAAAAGTGAGTTCATTGACAGATTCAGGTCAGGTCTCCAGAAGTTTAAGCCTTCTTCTCTGTGTTGTCTGATCCTCTCCATTAGACCTTTTCCATTCTTCAGGAAGCCTGTACCAAGATTATGAAATGCATCACTCCTTTCCCTGACCTTTAAATTTTTTATTTTATGAATACCACAATAAAGGAAAGAAACTTCTCGTTCTATATGTTCTTGCTCACAGCAATAACTTGATACACGTATTATTCAGTGGGTGGCTGTAGAAGAAATAAATTCACACTTCTGTGTAGATTTCCCATTTTGGTACCCTGACAGTCAGGGTTTTCATTTCCAGATTCATTTTATTGGTTGGCCACTTTAAAAATAAACTATTATAGTTATTAATTAATGAATTTATTATTATTCCTCTCGCCACCTTTCTCCTTGGCTCGTGGCTTGGCCAAGAGGTCTGATTCCAGGTATGTGCTACCATGCCTGATTCAAGGAATTTTTTTTCTTTTTTTAAGGAAGTACATATTAGCCGATAGTAATTGTGTCTGTCGGGCATAGTGTCACACTTCAGTGCAGGTGTGTGATGTGTTGTGATCAGATCAGGGTAGTCAGCATCTCTGTCACCTAGACATTTACCATTTCAAAGTGCCTGTGAGAGCTCCCTCTTCCCTCCTCTCTTGTCCTGTCTAGTGTTTACCTGATGCTCTCCTGTGATTGCAGGTACTCTGTCCCACCAGAGCACGGAAAGCGCCTGGAGCGTCTCGCCAAAGGTAACCGTTTCCTCCAGCTCTGTGTCCCTTGCTCTGGCCTGCAGACCTGGCTGGGTTGAGTGTGTGACCTCAGGTGCCAACTGGATGTATTAGTATCACAGGTTCCCAAAAAGGGACTTGGTCCTTTCTCTTCTGACTCTCTTTGTTCCAGTTCCGCCAAGCATGGGTTTCTTTGACTTGGAAAGTACCAGGTCAGGTTCTTTGCCCAAAGTATGACTGTAAAATCCAAATTTTATGTTTAGTTTAGTTTTTGTTTGTTTGTTTTGTTTTTTAGTGGTCTTTGATAGATTTGTGCCTCTAGACTAGGTCAACATATCATCAAGGTTTTTTTGATGGTTCTTGCCTTTGGAAGTCATGCTGAGAGATTAAAGCAGGGTTCATTGAAAATGAGAGAAAAGAAAAGAAGCTCTCTTATGCTCGGTCCTAGAGAGACAAGGAGGAAGCCACAGCCTTAAGATGGGAGAGCATTAGAACAGAGGAGCTATCTTAAGGTCAGAGAGAAGGGGAAGAGCTACCGTAAGCACATGGGAAGGAGAGAAACTAGAGCGCTGGGTAAGAAGAGGGAGGATTGATGGAGCTGGGATCCTTTATAGTCTTGGGCTTTGCTAAGGAGTGGCCCAGAGTTAGTAGGGAAGTGAGATAGTAAAGACTGGAGGAGCTGTGGGGGTGGTTTCCACAGAACCCTATTTCCTAGCTGCACTAGCTGCCCAATGGAAATTATCCTAGTAAGTGTAGCTGTGCGACTCATGAGAAGCTGAGGATGCAGGTGCAGTCTTCAGGCCTGGAGTCTGTCCTAAGTGGTTTTCAGAGTTCTGTAAGAACAGAGGCCGGCTGCAGTGATTGATTTCAGTGTTCCGCATAGAGTTTGAGTGCCTAGAAAATGCTCCACCTGGGATAGCTTACAGGCTCACTGTAGAGTCTTAGTATCTGTCTGCCTGGAGCCAAAGGGATCCTTCTTGATCACTTTGATAACTGGTTTCCTTGTCAGCCACATGAGATCTGTAAGTCCAGTAACTCTGGGAGTACAGAGCTGGGGCAGGGTCTTGCTGTAACTCACATCTCTTGTCTAAACAGGCTTCTTCCCAGGAAGTGCTCAAAGCTGCGAGGCTTTTCTCCGCCACAAGATGACCCTGATCTCTCCACTTATGCTAAAGAAATACGGCATTCCCTTTGACAAGGTGAGCCATCCCGTGGCGCTATACAGAAGACCTTATGCTCACATAACTTTCTTGTCTGTCTTTTTCGCAGTTTAGTTTATCACTTCTGTCATTTTGATCTAGCAGATTTGCTACCAGTGATGGCTCATGTGCTTGTTTGGTGCTGGCAGGAGAGTCAGATCTCTTGCATGGTGTTAATGTGGAGGCATGGATATCGTGGTTTTAGCATGCATTTAGTATGTTGTACAAGACTGCAAGACCCCAGTGGTTTTGATTTATCTTTGGTTGCTCAGCTGAGTAGTGGAAGAAGCAGAGCTCAGGAGCCCAGTTCTGTGGTCGGTCTCTGCCTCGTGTGCAGCTGCTTCATGTCTGTCCTTCCTTGTTCAGGTGACCCAAGAAGCTGGAGAGTTTATGATCACTTTCCCATATGGCTACCATGCCGGCTTCAATCATGGCTTCAACTGTGCTGAGTCTACTAACTTTGCTACCCGTCGGTGGATTGAGTATGGCAAACAAGCCGTGCTGGTAAGTCCACTTGGCTTCTTCTGTAACACTGTGCCAATTTTTGTCTGACTGAGGAAATTCATGGTACTTACTTGAGCTGTTGATGCATCTGGGGCTCTGTGAATGTGCTACCATTTTGTGTCATGGAATTTTTCTCAGTTTTTGTTCTTTAAGATGGGAGTCTCATTCTGTAGTGCTGGAACCTATAGTGTAGCCCAAGTAGGTAGTTCTCTTACCTTAGGCTAGGATTATAGGTATGTACCAGTGATGGCCTGGTAGCACACACCCATAATCCCAGCTGAAGGTAGAAGGAGCCGGAGCTCAAGGCTAGCCTCAGCAAACACAAAGAGTTTTGTTAAATGGATCATTTTGGGACATACAAAGTGGTGTTCTCTGCATCAGTCCACTGAGCATCAAATTTCTCTCTCTGGGGTGGGAGTGGCACTAGGGATTAAAGTCAGGTGTTTTGCATACTAGGCCATTACTCTGATCTACATCCAAGCCCTTTTTAAATTTTATTTTCAGACAGGGTCTTACTGTGTAGCCCAAATTGGCCTCCCGGTTATGATCCTCTAGCCTCGGCCTCTCAGGTCACTTGGGCACCACCGGATTAGCAGATTTCTTTTTTGGGTAATCCTCAGGAGTTCGTTTTTAGGGTAGACAAGCAGAAGGGCCAATCGCTGGCTTAAAACAGTAGACTTGCTGTTGTGATCTTGACTCAACCTAATCCAGGGTGAGGAAGTGCTCAGCCTCCTCCTGGTACCTGTGTGTGGGCTACATCTCCAGCTGTCCCCCCCATGCCATCAGTGCCCAGGTAGACTCTGTTTGTGCTGGGTATTCTCTGCTCTGCCCATCCTGCTTCCTCACGTTGAAAAGGCTCCATAAGTACAATAAATCCTCATCCTGTGGACCAAAATTTTTTTGGAGCTGTAACAGTGGCCAAATTTGACCTATTAAAATTTTCATATAATAAGCTGGAGTGATAGCTCAGTTAGTAAAATGCATGTCCCGTGGCATGAAGATTTGAATTTAATTCCCAGAACCTACATTGAAAAGACTAAAGTGCCAGGCATGGTTTCATGATTATAATTGCAATGCTGCAGAGGTGAAGAAAGGCAGATCTCTAAGGCTTCCTAGCCCAGGTAGCCCTGCCAGGCCTTTGATGTATGACAAGATGTAAATCTTTGATGTAAATCAAAATGTATGACATCTGAGTTGTCCTTTGCTTCCTTATACACACACACACACACACACACACACACACACACACACGCAAATCAGGCCATAGAAATGGCTCAATTGGTAAAGATTCTTGCTGCAGGAGTTTGATTACCTGAGTTCTATCTCTGCAACCCATGTAAAGGTGGAAGGACAGAACCAACTGTACAAATAATATGTGCACACCCACACTCTTTTTTTTAAAATTTTTTTATTATTATTTATTCAATTGTGTGTGTGTGTGTGTGTGTGTGTGTGTGCGCGTGCGTGCTGTGTGTGTATGTGCGTGTGTGTGTGTGTAGAACCACGGACAAATTCGGGAACCACCATGGACCGCCTCCACCTTCTTCTCCTTGTGTACTCTGACCCGGGATTCACAGGCTCCGCCCTACCAGGACCGGAAACGCAGACCGCCTCTGCTTCTGCCTGGTGTCTATACGTGGGGTCTAGGATCCGAACTCAGGACCTTCCGCCTGCGAGGCAGAGGCTTAACTCCTGAGCCACCTCTCCAGTCCCCATCACACTCTTAAACTCTTAATAATGGACTTTATCATGATACTTTGGTTTTAAGTCGTTGTCACTTTCATAAATGTTTAAAAGATACTCGATCATATTCATCCCCTTATTACCTCTCTTGTTCCCCAATTTTGTGGTTTTTAAATCCCCTGGTACTTTCCTCACTCTGAGGGTGGAAATGGGGCGAGGGTGAGGTTAAGCCAGTGAGTTGGCAGGTAAGATGCTCACTGCTGGGTTCTGTGGCAGTGCTCCTGCAGAAAGGATATGGTGAAGATCTCCATGGACGTGTTTGTGAGGAGGTTCCAGCCAGAGCGCTACAAACTCTGGAAAGCGGGAAAGGACAACGTGGTTATTGACCATACTCTGCCTACACCGGAAGCAGCTGAGTTTCTGAAAGAGAGTGTGCTGCCCCCGAAAGCAGGGAATGAGGACTGCCCAGAGGAGGACATGGAAGGGGTTGAGGACGGAGAGGACACCAAGAAAAGGTATGGGGCAGCCCCGAGGGCCTGGCTGTTGAGGGGTGGCGTTCGGGTGGCTCCTGAAGTCTGTGGGAGACTGTTTCTGTATCGTTTGAGCTACACCTGAGCCACATCACTGAGTATCCCAGAGCTTCCTTGTGGCTCCTGCTCAGGAATGAAAATCGGAAGCTTGCCACGCGCTGGAATAAGGCCATCCCTTCCGCTTGCCCAGAGTCAGTTTTTCTTCTTTAACAAATTTATTTCTAATTACTGCTTTAAAGTTTTTATTATTATTTGTGTAGGGATACACACGTACCGTGGCATATAGGTAGAGGTCAGAAGACAACCTTTGTGGAATTGGTTATCTCCTCTTCAGCCTCACATCGATGTCTTTTGAAGTTTCTGTAGCAGAGGGGGAGAAGAGAGTTTAATCTGTTAGCTTTCTCGGATCTGAACTTGTGCTTTGAAAAGTTTCCCTTGCACTATGTGTGAGAAACCAGAGGGACATTGTCAAGGTACCTGCTATGGGCCTGGAGCTCTGCCTGGTACATTGCATGCCTCACAGCAGATCTGTAAGATGGGCATCCATTCAGGTGATGGGAAGGCCTCAGAGATGAAGTAAGATATGGCCTGACCATTTGCTTTGGGTTGTGTGAATGCATTGGAGTCAGTGGATGGATGCACCTTATAAGATTTGCTGTCGTCCCCACAGCCTGGCCAAGCACCGTATAGGGACAAAGAGGCACCGAGTCTGCCTTGAAATACCAGAAGAGGTGAGTCAGAGTGAGCTCTTCCCCAAGGAGGAGCTGAATTCCGGACAGTATGAGATGGCGGAGTGCCAGGCTACACTCGCCCCCGTGAGGCCCACCCACAGTTCCGTGCGGCAAGTTGAGGAGGACAGCCTGCCCTTCCCAGGTGAGCTCACGCTTTTTCCATGGCCCTCCACTATACCCGTCTTATGTCTGATGGAAAGTCGAGAGTCAGAAATAACAAACAGGAGAGCCAGATCCCTGCTGCTGTGTGGGAAGCACTGCGCATGTGGATACAAGGCCAGACCAGGCACAGAGGAAAGATGTGTCCTGCTCCCTGGTGAGGAGCACAGGTGAAGGTGACTTCTGTGAGATGAGGTGGGCATCAAAGGAGTGAGCAGTGAGCTGGTGATGGGAACAGCATCGTTTTGTGGGGCTGATGGTATTTTTTAGTTAAGGGAGGATGGAAGACAGTTGCATGTCTAGGAAATGAGTCTACCCAAGAGGAATGAAGTGTTGGAGTGCCTTCTGTTTTACTGCTGTATTTTTTAAAAAATGAATTTGAGAACGACAAAGAGGGAGAGAGAGTGTGCACACCCTCTGCATAGGTGGAGGTTAAAGGACAGCCTCTGGCTCACTTGTCTTGGAGTCAGTTCTCTTCTTCCACCACATGGACTTCTGGGGATTGAACTCAAGTTGCCAGTTTTGTGTGCAGAAGCCTTATCTGCTGAACCATCTCATTGGCCTTTATTTCACTTTTTAAAAAATATTTTATTTGAGAGAGAGAATACACTCATGCCATGGTGCCTGGGTGAAGGTCAGTAGACAGCTTTCAGAAGTCAGCTCTCCTTCCACCATATGCGCTTCTGAGGATTGGACTCATGTTGCTGGGTTTCTAAGCAGATGCCTTACCTACTTAGCTGACTTGCTGTCCTCTTATTATATTCTTATTTATTTTTTTACATTTTTTAGTACAATTTTTAAAAACTATTATTTTTATTTATTTTGTGTGTGTGTGTGTGTGCACGCACACATGTGTGTGCGCACGTGTGTGGAGGGCATTGTATGCCCTGTGGAGGACCAAGAGTGACTTCAGGAATCATCCTGGATTGCTTCTGCCCCTTTTTGCTTCACTCTGGGATTTCCCAGGCTCCACCCACCAGGGTCAGGCGTGCAGGTCCACCATTTCTACCTGGTGATTTTACGTGGGACCTGGGATCCCAACTTGGGACTTTCTGCTTTTGAGACAGAGTCTCAACCCCTGAGCCATCTCCAATCCTTTTATTTTATTTATTTTTGAAACAGGTTCTATGAAGCCCAAGTTGGTCTTAAATTCAGTCCTCCTGTTTCAGACTCTTTAAGTGCTGGGATTACAAACATTCATCACTACATCTGGCTTAAAATTTATTTATTTTTCTTTTTTTGGAGACAAAGTTTCGCTGTGTAGTTTTGGCTTGCCTGGAATTCATGGCGATCCTTCTGTGTTTATCCGCTAGGTGCTGTGATCAAAGAATGCTACAATACACCTGTTCTTAGTTAAGTGTAATTGCAGGTGTTAAGAAGGGCGGTGTGTGGTAATTGGATGCATGGTGGATGTAGAGGCTAGTGACCTCAGGGTGTCTGTCATTAGAGTTTGTTTAAAGCGACAGTGGTGTGGTCAGTAGTGTTCAGAGTAGTCACTCAAGGTTACAGAGGCTGGATTTGTTAGGCTTGTCTCAGTCTTGGTGGGCGTTACAACATCTGTTTACTGTGGTGAGGCATGTCTGCGGATGGCGAGATAGCACCGAGGACTTTCTGCCTTGGGCAGCCAGGACTCTGCACACACACACCTGACCTGTCCTCTGTGTCCTTGTGAGGAAATGGCAGCTGCCTCTTGCTCATAACCTGCCCTGTGTGGGTTGCACACACCTTATATCCAGAGTTGGATAAGTGGGAGGATCCTCACGTAGCAGAAAGTGAGTCCCTAGAGGAGAGGTCGCCCTTTTCACACAGTGACCCTGGGAGTGAAGAGCTGGGGTTAAATTCAGCCAGGTCCTAGTTGAGCCGCATTCTTTGTTTCACACTCTGCTTTCATCAAGTTCAGCTCTCTGGGGACTTGGCTCTGTCTAATAATGTGTGTGTGTGTGTGTGTGTGTGTGTGTGTGTGTTTCAGACTACTCTGACTCCACCGAAGTCAAATTTGAAGAGCTCAAGAATGTCAAACTAGAAGAAGAAGATGATGACGAGGAGGAGGAAGAGGAGGAGGAGGAGGAGGAGGAACACGAGGCAGCTGCACTGGATCTTTCTGTGAATCCTGCTTCTGTCTTCTCGGGCTCCAAGAAGAAATCCTCTTCTAGCCTGGGCTCCAGTTCTTCTCGGGATTCTGGATCTTCTGATTCTGAAACCAGCGAGCCTTCCTCTTGCCAAGGCCAACAGAAAAAAAGAGTTCTCACCGTGCACAGCTATGCCAAAGGGGATGGCAGGGCCCCCGCGGGAGAGCCATGCAGGAAGAAGAAATGCAGTGCTCCCAGAAGCATCAGTGAGCAGGAGTTAGCAGAGGTACGGGCTCCTCAGGGTGGTATGTGGGAGGCGGCCGCGCTGGAAGGCACCCTCTGGACGAGGAGTCCTGTGAGGTGGAGGAGCAAGCTGCAGTGTGCGAGAGGGCAGGAGAGAGGACCTCCCCATTTTACCCCATGCTTCTGACCTGTGTTGATTGTTAGATAGAAAGCCAGTTGATCTTCCCGGTTTTCCCAGCTTCTTGTTTGCTGGGTTTTCCTTTCTCTTCCTCCGTGTGATTGTTGACCTAGAGAACTGCGTCTCAACAGCAGCCCCAGGGACAGAACAGTTCCTGGGCTCAGTTGGATGGATTGGTGTGCTTGGGAACCCTTCCCCTGCCCTCTTGCCTAGAGGCACAGAGCTTAGAATGCAGTGGTTGCAGCCCAGGTGTTTGGAGCATTTGGGGTAAGATTGCCTTTCATACCTCAAAGTTCAGGGCAGTTTTTCTTAGAAATTTTCACTGCTTTGTGGAATCCTGACACATCACTGCTAAAATGTCCTTTTAGTAGTCAGGATGAACTCTCAAAGCTGCACACATGAACATGTTTATTCAGGTGTTCTCCTAGGGCCTGAAGCTGTTTTCTCTTGGCTTTATGTGGCATGGCTCTTGGCAGGTCTGCCGTGCTGAGAGGAATAAAGTGTTGGGTACAGCTGCCTTACCCTACTCAAGTACTGCTCATGTTCCCTGGCCTAGAAGCGTGTGGTCCAGGGTGCAGCTCAGTTGTAGAAGATGGTGCAAGCTGAGTGTCCTTGCACACACCTGTGACCTCAGCACTTGGGAGGTGGATGCAGGAGGATCTGAAGTCCAAGTCATTCTTGGCTATCATGAGTTTGAGGCCAGCCTGGACCACTTGAGATCTGTCTAGACAAGAAACAAATGCAAAAGGCCCCTGAGTTTTTACATTCCTTTACTTTTACTCTTTAGATTTTGGTGTTGGGTATCAAAGGGCCTTGTGCTTGCTAAGCACTTGATCTGCCACTGAGCTATTCCTCTAACTACTTTGTTTTGTAAAAACTAATGGCATAGTAAGCTGAGCAGTGTGGCATGTGTCTGTAATTCCACCACGTAGAAAATAGAGGCAGGAAAACGAACTCAAGGTCATCCTCAGTACATAGTGACCTCCAGACCAGCCTAGGCTACACAATGCTATCTCCAAAGCAACAAACAAACAAAAAACCCAAACTACAAAAATTTGTCCCTTTAAAAATTTTTATTGCAAAAAGTGTTTGATGCCATCTCACTAGTACATAATTACTGTTACGTTTTCTTTAGCTAAGGTACTGACTGACATTTATCCTGTGTTCAGATTTTCCTCAATTATCATGAGTCCCTTTTTATTCTGGGTTTCTCTTCTTGTCCTTTTTTTCTTTCTTTTTTTCTTTTTTTAATGGGGTCTTGATATTTAACATAACCTAGAATGTTAAATTCTAGGCCATTGAATGAGAGTGGCCTCTTCTGCTTCTGGAATGTTGGCATTTGTAGATACATGCCACCATGCCTGACTCCCTTCTCTTTGAATACTCAGGTAATTCTTAAGGGTGTCACTAAGCTGTCTGGACTGGCTTGTAATTCACTATGTAGCCCAACAGGACCTTGAACTCATTCTTTCATCAGCTTCCCAAGTTGGTGTGTTGTATCATACCTAGCTCCTATTGAGGTTTTTAACATATTCATGTGTATGTGCGTGTGCGCATGCGTGTGCACACACCAAATGCAAGTGTGGATGCTTATGGAATTGAGGGGACAACTTGTGGGAGGCTGTTCTTTCTTTTTGTGGGTTTCAGGGATTGAACTCTGATTAGTCAGACTTGGCAGCAAGTGCCTTTACCCACTGAGCATCTCACAGGCCCTTGCCTTTTAGTACTCGAATATTCTGAGTCTCAGGGCTGTTTCTGTAGCCCTGTGCTGCCCTCGAGGTTGCAGGCTAATGAGCACCATGCTTGCTTCTCATTGCCTCTGACTGCTACGCTCTATGGCAGCCACCCTGAAGAGAAGGGGTTTTGGCTTGGAAACTACCTTCCATTTGCAGTGCCACCTGGCTGTTCTTCTGCCAAGCCCTTTGGCTGCTGCCCTTTCCCTGCCATGGCGCTGCAGTTCACCCTGTCCTGTATTGTAGCTTCCTTCCGACTTTGCTGACTTCAGGTGCAGTCACAATCACAAGCAGCAGGAACTCACCAGCATGCACATACGTCATTCAGTTTATGTGCTGATGCTAAACTAATAAAGAGCTAATAAATAGTACTCATCTTTTGGAGTCATTTACCTGATGGATGTAGAAATGGGGCCTATGGGACTTCAAATGTTACTTTATCACCGACTAATATGATGAAATAGAGTGGCTTTTAGCACATGGCCAAATGGTTCTAATACTCATGTTCTTTCATAGATGAGTGAACTTTATAGGGCTAGGCAGTCCTACTGGATGTCTATCCACTGGGCCCTGGAAGGGCAAAGCCTTTCGTGAATGCCCCTGTGGTTAGGATGCTGACCAATCAGCATAGCTCCCTTGTGAAGGTGGATGGAAGCTAAGGATGCACACACGCCAAGTCAGGAGTCCTTGGAAGTGCATGGGGGAGGGAGGCTTCTCTCTAAGATTCCTCAGTCCTGCTAAAAGCCCCTGAGTTCCTGGGCTAAATCCTCAGCCACATCTAACCCAGAATGTGCAGGTTGATTTGAGCCACTTAAAATCCTCCAGGAAGGTCTTTGTCTACTCAGCCTGTTCATTCCACCATGTGTACTGTGGGCCATGCCTCTGCCATCAAGGAACTCCAAAGGTCTTGGAGAACTGGAAGTAAGGCCAGATACGAACACACGATTTCAACACTTGGCAGTGGGTTTTGTAGCACCCATTGGAAAGAGCTGGCTGCCCAGTCTGTCTGTGCTGAAGGAGTTCAGGGCAACTGTAGAGAAGAATATGTTTTGGTCACTCTGGAGGTTTGCAGAAATGTGCCAGCTGGACAGAATGGGAGTGAGTAAGAATCCAGAAAAGGAGTGTGTTCTACATGTGTTGTTAGCCAAGATCAAAGCATGATACGTTGGCCTTGTATACAAGATGCAAGGAGACTTTGGGGTTGAATGGGGAGCAGTGGAAGGCTCCCGAACTTTAACTATTTAATCTTGTATTGACAATATTCTGTACACCAACATGCAGAGTGAATAATACTGAGCCTGAGTGTCCGACACTTAAGAGTTACCAGTCATCCTCAGGATCTTGCCACATCTGTTTTGTCCATTTTCTTTGTTCTTCCATTTTTATTACTTCAACCCCCAGACACCATGTAATTTCCTCCTTAATATTCACTTTTTTGTTTAAAACCAGATGTGGTGGCACATGCTTTTTTGAGAGAGAGAGAGAGAGAGATGCATGCCATGATGCTTAGTTAACAGGTTAGAGACAAAGTTGGGAAGTCAGTTCTCTCTACCATGTTGACTTTAGGGAATTGAACTCCAGTCACCAGGTTGACAGGCAGGCATTTTACCCACAGAGCTATTTTGCTGGTCCTAATAATCTTTTTTTTAAAATTTTTTTATTATTTATTCAATTGCGTGTATGTGTGTGCGTATGTATGTATGTGTGTGTATGTACATGTATGTGTGTAGAACCACGGACGAATTCAGGAACCACCATGGACTGCCTCCACCTCCTCCTTGTTTACTCTACTCCAGGATTCTCCGCCCTACCAGGACCAGAAACTCAGGCCGCCCCGCTTCCGCCTGGCGTCTATACATGGGGTCTAGGATCCGAACTCAGGACCTTCCACCTGCAAGGCAGAGGCTTAACTCCTGAGCCACCTCTCAAGCCCCACTAATAATCTTTCCTTAAATTTTTTCCATTTATTTATTGCATCTAACAGATTCTTCTCCTTTTGTGTGTCCGTGAGTGTGTTTCTATGTAGAGACCCAAGGGTAACTTTGGAAATCATCTTGGATTATGCTACCTTTTTTGCTTTGCTCTGGAGTTTTCCAGACTACATCTTTCAGGGCTGGGAAGTACAGGCTCCAACCATTTCCACCTGCCATTATGTGAGGCCCAGTATCCAAATTCAAGACTGTCTGCTTGCCAGACAGAGACTTAACCCTTAACCATCTCTCCAGTCCTACAAACACCTAACAGATTCTAAACTGTATAGCATCTTTTTTGGGGTCGGATTTTTTTCTGTGAGACAGAGTATCATGTATCCCAACATTGTGTAGCTAAAGATGACCTGGTATTTCTGATCTTCCTTTCTCTCCTTCTCAAGTGCAAGGATTACAGGTCAGTGCCACCTTGCATGGTTTATGTGTACTGGGGAACAAACCCAGGGTTTTGTGCACGTTAAACAAGTACTCCACCAAATGATCCACATCCCAGCCCAGCTTGCTATTTGAATGCGCGCACGCGCGTGTGTGACTACATCTCAGGCTTTTTAAAAAGTGAATGTCTTCTTTAATATTTTAATCTTTAACTTATTGTGTGTATGTGTGTGTATCAGAGGGCGATGTTTGTCCCTGTAGAGGACTAAGGATGACTTTGGGTATCATCCTCGATTGCTTCTGCCTCTCCTTTGCTTCCCTCTGGGATTTCCCAGCTACTCACCATCTCTCCAGCCCTAAATCTCTCATTTTTAAGCTGTGTAGACCACTCTGACTTTGAACTCCTGAATTTTCTGCTGGGATTATAGGGAATATAAATGTGACTCACCTTACCTCCTGGCTAATTTCTTTTCCTTCTTTAAGACAGGGCCATATGCTGTGTTCCAGAATGTCTTCAAATTTAAGAGTCTTCTCAGCCTGCTCAGAAGGCTGAGCAGTTAGATACTTCCACTTCAGGAAGACAGGGGATAAAGGGTTTGAAACAGCAGTACCCCTTAGGAATGTGTTCTAGCAGTCAGAGAGGGATGGTCAAGACTGAGGTGGATTGTGTGAATGGCTGCAGAAGATGCCTTTGGGCTGTTTGGATGGTTAGGAGTCCAGGAGACTGAGAAAAAGGGGAAGGCGGCAAGTAGAGCAGAGTGATTTCTGCTTCCATTTACTGAGAGGAGAGGATGCCATCTGAAAAGGGATTCTAAGGGAAAAAGTGAGGAATTTTTAAGTGTTGGTGGGTTAATGGGTTTGACTCAGCTTGTTGCGTGTCACATGTTGGTGAGGTAGGCTGAAGCGTAGATACTTGTACACAGGTTTGAAGTCCAGAAGGGGACTGTAGGTTGGGAGTCACCAGGAGGTTGTCAGAGGGCATGGAAGAGCCTGTGTCTTGTGAAGCAGTTTCTACAGTGTGGGTGGAGGAGGTAGGAGGCCCAGGGAGAGACTGAGAGAAAGAGTAGCCAGAGGTCAGAGAGCGAGCAGGAAGGAGGACTCAAGACACGGGACATGGGGCCAAGTGTGCCATGTATTAAAGGGCAGGAGCTTGCCAAGTAGGGGAGGTTGACGATAATTGACATCCCCCAGGGATCTGAGGAGGAGATGGCCACACATAATTTTGTTTGTTCCTTTGTTTTGTTTCTACATTGTAGTAAAATACACATATCAGATTTAGTTTTTTTTTCCGTGTTCAGTGTTTAGTGGCAGTGAGAATATCATCTTGTGGAATGTCCCTCGGTTACAGGTGGTTGGTTGTGAAGTGAGAGGAAGCAGTTGTCTCTGAGTGTGTAAGGAGCCTGCCTCATGTGGATCCTACCTCAGCCTTTGTCCAAAGCTATTACTAGAAGCTGTGTGTTTTTTTTGTGTTGGGCTCTCATGCTCCTTGGAAGCCCTGCAACCCTTGGCCCTGGGACATGGTCACCCTCTAGAATGTTCCTTCTAATATGTTCCCAGGGCTTGACTCTTGAGCCTTCTGTTAATAGTGGAATGAGTGAGTGGAAGGCCAGGCTTGTTTTGTGAGACTCCAGCATCAAGACTTAGCGGTGGAATGGGGGCCCATCCCTGGAGAGGTCTGATAGCACAGCCTCTGTATTTGGAACACGGGTTTGGCACAGGTTTCTGAGAGCACCTTTATGTGTCTTCTGTTCTCCTGCCCCAGCATCCCCAGGCTGTAATTGGGCTGCTTGCCATTCAGTGCATATGCCACTATCCAAGTCAGAGCCCTCTGCAGGGCAGGCTGATAGGCTGGTTTTTTGAAAGTACCTTGCCGAAGCCCCAGAGCTGTAGGACTCAAGGGAACCAGGGAAATGTGTCTGCTGCTTTGAAAAAGCGAGTTCCCCAAATCAAGACTGGTTCTCTGAGCAGAATAAGTCTCATTAGGAACATTAACCTTGACTCTGTGTGCCAGGAGTTAGAAGAGGGAACAGAAAGTTCTGGAGCCTGGAGCCCTAGCTTTCTTTCAGGTAGAGGCCTGGAGCACTACCTGTGTCTCATCTATTTACACAGAGAGCCCTTTGGGAAAGGTTCCCAACCTTCTTTGCCCGGTACTGTCACTGCGTGCCCAGGCTGAGTGGCCAAACAGGGATTTGAGCAGTGCTTCCCGTTCATCTTCAGGTAATTTAGAAATTGGAGCACATGAAACGGAGGGAGCAAGGATGTGGGTGCCATGCGGCAGGCCAATGCCTTCAGCCTGGAGACAAGGAAGTGGTCAGAGGCCGTTTGGTGGTGGTGGAAAGAGCTCAGATCTCCCAGAGGCTGGTTTTACACATTCATCAAGGAGTGCTGACATCTCATGTACCTCTGGGGCACCAAGCACAGTGTACTCCTTACAAATGCTGGGATACAGGCTCATTTTGAGTGAGCAGCTAATGGATAAAATCTTGCCCCAAAGCTCTTGTCTCTCACTCTTAACCTTGCTTGACACCTTCAGTCTCCTCTAATACTTGTATTTATAAAATGATCTGGGTCTACTTTGTACCCAGTCTATATTTATTTTCTGTTACTTCAGAGCATGTTACCACAAACAGCTGGGAGATGGCTCAGTGGAAAGGTGCTTGTCCTGCAAGCATGAAGGCCAGAGTTTGGATCTCCAGAACCTACATGAAAGTCAGACAGACATGGCAATTGTCCATATTTCATCTCTCGTAGGGCAAAGACAAAGAATCCCCACGACAGTGTAGCTAGCCTAGCTGATTGACAAGCTATGGTTCCAACTGAGAAGCTCAGTAATAAATGTGGAGGTGATACCCAGTGAAAACTTTGGGCTTCTTTACACATGCATATACCCGCATCATGGATTCCCATACATTCAAACACTCACATACATGTATATAGCCTCTACATACATACACATACCAAAAAAAAAAATCGAAGAGAATTGGGGTGCTGAATTAGAGCCCCTGCATTGAAAAAGTGAAACAGACAAACAAAAGTTGCATTACCACAAGCAACAGAGATTTACCAGTCATCTGCAGGCCTGTTTGCCTCGAAGGGTAAGTCAGCTCCTTTCTTGTAGTTTCTGCAGGCTGTTCTCAGGCGCTCAAGGCCATTTCTTGGTTCTTGCTTCTCTTCCATCTTCAAAGACAGCAGCATCCAACACAGACTCTTTTCCCCTCTTCTGTTACTTAGTGGTGATTACACTGGTCCTGCCCAGCTAATCCAGGATGATCTCTGTTTTAAAGTCATTTAATTAGCAACCTTAATCGTCTTTTGTCTATATTTTGTCTAATACCAACATAGCATCTGGGGACTGTTGCATGTATTAGCATCTCTTTGCCAAAACTCTTTTTTGGCTGTAAGGCTTGACATGGACTGAAGACCCTTGGCCCAGAGGGTGCTTCCTTCTCTCTCATTTCTTCAGCTCTTCTCAAAACTGGGCCACATATTCTCTCCTTAATCCCTTATGGTCTGTGGGACTAAGTCTTGAAATCCATTCCGAACCATCTCCTGGTCTTTGGGTGTTGCGGTCACTTCCTTTCCGGCTCTTCTGTATTTGTAGCACAGGAGCGACATGGCACACACACCCTGCACTAAGACAGGCAGGCATTGAGCACGCACACACGAGATCCCTAGCGGTAAATTTAAAATAAAAATCAAGGAAGGTTTTTATAGGAAGGTAGAGTCGAGGGACTTTTTTTCCCAGTGAACAATGACGGCTGTTTATTTTTTTTTTTTTAAGGATGCTGGGGATTACGCCCAGATTACATTCTAGGCAAGTGCCACGCCACTGGGCCACACCACAGCTCCCTTCCATGTATTTGAAAACCTCAATTTTGGACACAGGATGTAAAGCAGATCATTTTAGAAGACCCCATGTTACTGTGGAGATCTTTGTAGACGCCAGTGACACCAGATCTCTAATGTCCCCCTCCTCCACCTCACTTGTGCACACTGCCATGCTGTGTGTTCATTGCGCCACACCTCCCTCTTTCCTGGAAGGCCTTTGCACATAGTGATGCTCGGTCAACATTTGTTGAACACCTGGTTATGTGGAGACTGTATCCTGCTGGTAAAGCAATGTTTGGAGGAACAGGCTCTTCTCTGCCTGAATGTTGCCTGTGCAGAGATGCCAAGTATGAGGCCCAAGATCTGGAATTCTGTGTATGCCATGGGCCCAGGGCACCTTCTCTGCAGAGGCTCCATAGTGCACTCTAAGTCACTTTTGAAAAGTGGCCGTCTTCTAGGCCTCATTTCCTTGCTTAATGGGTTTAGCCAAGCCCATGTTCCTAATGCAATATAACCAATTTTTAAGTATCTTGATTAAAAAGTAACTCTCATGTTGTCTATTACTGAGTCAGCTCTGTATACCATCAACCTAATTACATTTGCCTGGGCATTATGTAAATGCAGTGCTAAATCTACTTCCTTCTGCATCTGGGCCAGAGGTGCAGATGATTCCCCTGGAATTAGCAGTGGCCACAGAGCCCAGATTGTGATAGCATGATGCCCTTGTGGTGGCGCTAGCGCCCTCATTCTTTCTACCTTCCTCTAGATTTTCAGCATGGAGGCACTGTAACGGGATGCTACATGTGTGCCTGGCACATTGTAACAGGA
Organism: Typhlomys cinereus; assembly: GCA_023101885.1. Lineage (NCBI taxonomy): Eukaryota > Metazoa > Chordata > Mammalia > Rodentia > Platacanthomyidae > Typhlomys > Typhlomys cinereus. The sequence continues at coordinate 656,208 of JALPQD010000595.1, forward strand.
TGCTGACCTCCTGTACATTGAGCTCTGGGGCTCATGACTGGTCTCTTTGCAGGTACCTTAAGGTGGGACTCTGGCTTCTTTCAGATCCAGAGCAGGTTTGCTTCTAGTACATTTGTGTAGACTAATTTTCATGGAACTGCTGCTTGGCCATTTCTGAGACATGTTTTTTGTGTTTACATATAAGTTTTTTTTTGTTTTGTTTTCCATGCCCTGTTCTTTCCTTAACTTTTCCCTCCCTCCCTTCATCCTTTCTTTTTTTTCTTCGAGAGCTATATTGAGATCATATGGTACTGTAGCATGTGTGTGGAGGTCAGAGTACAGCATTCAGAATTTGATTCTCTACCACGTGTGCTCCACGTGTTGAGCTCACGTTCCCAGGTTTGCACATACACACCTTAACTTGTTGAGTTGTCTTGAACGGACCTTTTCTTTTTTTTTTTTTTTTTTTGAGACTATCTCAGTGGATAGCACCTGCTGGTTTAGAATTGAGTATATGTAGCCTGAACTGGCTTTGAACGCTTGATTTTTCAAACCTCAGCCACATATCCATGTCCCTTGGTTTTCGTAAGATGAATTTCTGCATAAGCCAAGCTGAGGGGGAAGACCCATTTGATTTCTTCTGGTTTGTTCAGGCTGCCGACGAGTACATGCTTTCTCTGGAGGAGACCAAGAAGCCGAAGGGTCGACGCCAGCCTTTGAGCAAGCTCCCGCGCCACCACCCGCTTGTGCTGCAGGAGTGTGGCAGTGACGATGGTAAGTCTCGTCTCTCTTACTAGGAAGACAGTAGATCACCTCAGTGGACTTGCTTGACAGGATATAAGAAGGCCCAGCCTTGGGGGAAGGTAGGCCTGCAGAGAACAGGTTTTCCTTGTCTCTAATTTGATAATGCAATTCCCTGACCATTTTGAGATAAGTGCAATGTGCCTAATACAGGATAACTGCATGTAGGTTTTTTCCTTTCCTGTCCTAGGAGGTCCAAAGCTGAGTTTTCAGGGTCATTGTGCCAAGCTCTGTGCTGGGGGTGTGGCTAAGAAGCTACCCGGAGACATGTCTGTTCTCTTAAGATGCTCAAAGGGTAGTGAGGCAAACTGGCAGGTAAACATCAAAAAAAGGTTGCTAATCCAGCAGAGTGGGCAACACGAGTACAGGCAGAGGAGAGCAAGGATGCAGAGGAGCTGGCATCTGCTCAGCGTGACTTCAAGCGCAAGGCTAGGGACTGAAGGTGGAGTGAGGTTGGGTCATGGGCAAGGTTGAGTGTGAATGGTGTGAGGTTTTTCTAACAGGCATTCAGTAGCCGTGGAATGTTTGAAGTAGAGCACAGTCAGGTCGACATTAGAAAGATGCTCCCTGTGTGGCGGTGGCTTTGATAAGCTGGGCTTGGGTGATGGTGGCTGAAGGTTGAGCTAGGACGCTCATGGTAGGGATGGGGGAGAAGGAAAAGTAGTGAAGATATAGCCACCTGGGTGATGGGTCCTGGAGCTGCTAGCACAGTCTGCAGGGAGGAGGATGAGGTAATAGCCCCGCTTTCCTGGTTTGTGAACCCTACTGTGCTGAGTGTTGATGATGTAAATGTGTTGTCTCGCTCAGAAGTCAGAAGCTCAGAAGTCAGAAGGTCGAGTGGAGACCAGGACAGGTAGACAGAGGAAGGAGGGAGCCCGCGAAGACAGCCTGCGAAGGAACTAGGGAGAAATGGGAGGCGTGGCTCTGAAGCTGAGGGGATCGCAGCAGGGAGTGGTCTGCTGTGCTGCCTGGAGCCCATGGTCTAGCAGGAGCTCAGCCTCTGATCTAGCAGGAGCTTAGCCTCCGCCTCAGGAAGGCTGTCCATGCACCCCGCAAAGCTGGGGTCAAGAGGAGGCTGTTGTGTTAATGCTGCACCCTGAAAGACAGAGACTCACACTTGTTACTTTTAACAAGTGCTAGGCCTTTCCCTCCTCGCTCCCACCTCCCTCCCTCCCCCTTTCCCACCCTCCTCTCCGTCCCCGCTTTCCAGTCCTCCTTTCCCCTCCCTTCTCCTCCCATTCCCTCCTTTCTCCCTTCTCCCTCTCCCTGCGGTGATATCAGAATCCATTTCTACAATTTTCCTTGGTAAAAAGTCTGCGGCCAGCTGGGTGGGGGACATTCCTGGAGGTACTGGGATGAGAAAACCAGACCCTGAGCCACATTCTGGGAGGTTCTCTGAGGTGTCCCCTGGCCCAGGTGGGTTGGAGATATCGCACAGCCTTCCCACGTGTTCAACAACTGCTACCAGAACAATGTCACTGTAAGTTTTGATTTCCTGCTTTTTTTTTTTTCCCTGCCAGTACCCTCCTTCACCCCTTTTCAAGACAGGATCTCATGTAGCCCAGATTGGTCTTGAACTCACTGTGTAGCTGAGTATGACCTTGAGCTACTGATTCTCCTTGACCTCACAAATTGTGGATTACAGAATTTAGTTTTGTACATAGACTACCTGAAAGCAATCTGTGTTCATGCGGTTGCCTCCCGTCCTCCTTCCCTGTCTTCCTTCCTTTGTATGAGTTGAATCCAGAGTCTTGCATTGGCTAGGCGAGTACTCTTACACTGAGCTATATCCCTCTTTTTGGTTTTTATTTTGAGATGAGATCTCATCAAATTACCCCCCCTTCCTCTCCCCTATTTTTGAATTCATGATCCTTCTGCCTCAGCCCTATTGCTAGAATTACAAACTTGTTTCACCATGCTTTGCTTCCTCTGTCCTTTAACAAACAACAACAAAAGCACAAAGCATTTTTATTTGAAGCATAGCAGTTTTCATAACTGCACACATCTTGACTATAAGGCTCTGTGAAGCTTTGCATATGTAAACTGTTAACATTTTGATTCTTGCAATTTTCACTTAACACAGTGAACATATATCCCCTCGTCATTCAGTATTCACATATGGAATGATTCTGGCCACTGTTGGCTTTATAAGCAGAACAGATGTCAGTGTGTAAAGTGTGTAGTCGTGGTGTAAGCCGTCTGTCTCTGTCTCTTCCATCCTATTTTGGTTCCTCATGTTTAGGCCAGGCACTGTGGCTTTGTCTGGACCTGATCAGTAGAGCTCTTAGAGGTCGATTTTTCTTGTCTGCCTTGACCTCCTTACGATACAGTGGCTGTCACCGGGGCTGTACACGATGGCAGCTGCCAGATCTCTTTAGATTAAACAGGACTGTGAAGTTGGAGTTGAATGATGTATCTCGCCTGAGCTAAAGCAGCTAGAAATGAATGACTGGGCATTTGGTGCAAGCATGTCTGCCCTGGCTTTCTCTAGACTGCATGGGGAGGTCTCAGGGACCACTTGGGAAGGAACACTTTTGTCTGAGAAGAAACAAGGTCACTGGAATGGCTGCAGCTGGGACTGTAAGTGCCATACAGTGCCACATGTAGTGATCTCATGACGTGCCTATCTCCTGTCAGGCACTGTACCCCTGGCCACAGAGGGCATGGCACCTGTGGTTTCTTGTCTCTCAGTACAGTTGTAGCAACGGTCTATTGTGATTATTCTGCTTCTACTAAAGTTTCCTCTCTCATTCCAGACCTTCAGAATTACTATGGATTTCTTTTGTTCCTTGACCTTTTGTGTGCCAAGAACTAGTGGGTTGTGCACCTTTATCTCTTCCATCTTGGTTGCTGAGTAAATTTCTGTTGCTTTGCATTCTGCAGTGAGTCCCAATCTTCTGGGTAGCTATATCCAGTGGGTTGTGTGACTTGCTGTCTAGTGGACCTAAAGGATGTGGGGTCTACATTGCAGGGCTCTGCGAAAGGCCAAAGAACTGGTATTTTGAGCTTCCTAGACCTGTTCGGGCTCTGGAGTCTTAATTGCCTGTCTTCTTGACTGTCCTCCCAACCATTTGAAAGTTACAAACATTTCTTGTTTTGTCAGTGATCTTGCCTGCAGGCTGTCAAAGTCGCCAGCCCCGAGGGTCTAGAGTAGGTAGGAAGATTTATACTAAACACATGGCTGCGCCCTCCTCTGAGGCCAGGCCAGTAGGTTTGGGGGCTCCTACCCAGAAAGACAGGTATTCCCTGTACTTTCCAGTGCAAACTGGAAAGTCCTGACCTGAGGCCATGATGTAACATCTTTCAAGCTTCGTCAATTCCCTCTCCCCGTTCTCTCTCAGCCCCAAGGGGAAAGGACATGGTAGCGTGCTGACATTTTGGTTCCAACAAATAACCGGGTTTCTGGTAACATGGTGCTCTACTCTGATGCCCTTGGTGAGGGCAGAGGGTTAATGTGGCAACTGCTAAGGGGAACAGAGTAGGCTGAGTTCAGGGGCATAAGTAGGAGTAGAGACCATGATTTAATCTGACCAGGAAAAAGGGTATAGGCAGGACCCCACTAAGTCATCCAGGTGGTAAGAAGTCCATTGGTAGTTGCTTCTGCCCTTCATCACTCTCAAGACTCTTGGTTTAGTCTGAACCAGGGACCAAGGGCCCTGCTGAGTATGTTCTCGCCGCAGAACCTTCGTGCACATGGTTGGTGCTGACTCCTACTTTGTTTCTCCCTCTAGAGACCTCTGACCAGATGACCCCCGAGGAGGAGGCCGAGGAGACAGAGACTTGGGCTAAGCCCCTGAGCCAGCTGTGGCAGAATCGACCCCCAAACTTTGACGCTGAGAAGGAATTCAATGAGACCATGGCCCAGCAGGCCCCCCACTGTGCCGTGTGTATGATCTTCCAGACCTACCACCAGGTAGGCCCGCTCTGCCCTCTGTGTGCCCAGCAGGCAGGAAGCTGGGTTTAGATGTGGGCCAAAGCTTGTCACTTCTTGCGTTGAACAGGCCTTTTCTTCTAGTTTCCCTGCCCGTTGGTGCCCTGGTGAGGGTGTGTTAGGCAGATAACCCAGCCATGTGAGCTTTCCAGGGAGAGTGAGTGGTAGATGACGGCCCAGGCGTCCTTGTGTATATGCTTGATGGAGTCTTGGTTGTTGCCAGAACACTCTGTCTCTTGTTATCCTGCTTTGGACCTGGTCTTGCCTGGTAGCGTGCAGTCCTGGCCAGCAGGGGGTCTGGACTGGAGATTATTTCCCATTTGAAATCGACACTGAGGCTGATCCTCCTGCGTTGTCACCTTCCTTCCCTCCCCGTTGTCATAGTTGCTTGGCACAGGGAACTAAGACAGGTGAAAGCAGAGGGTCTGATGCGTGTGAGGCTGGCGAAGCACAGCTGCTGGGTCATTGATGGGCATGGACTCACTCACCCTTATGGGTGGCTTTGGGTCCAGTTCTAGGAGGTCAGATGGGCATTCACAGTAGCAAGTGCCAGGTGACCAGCTCAGGCTCAGCTGGACCCTGCTCAGGGTGACCTTGTGTAAACAGCTTCTAACCTATGGTGGTTCAAGTGGTGTGACTGCCCTGAGCTTGGCAGGGCCCCAGGTTGATGCTTGCAGAAGGGTTGCAACGTACTAGATTAATAAATCACTATTTGCATTAGCCAAAGGCAAAAGCGAGGTACTGTATATACCACTATTTGTGAGGTAGATGACTAACCTGGTTTTCCTGTCAGGGGATCTACTAAGTGGGGGCCAGGGTTTCTTGAGTGGCACAAACTCAAAGATTGACATGATTCTGGGCTCTACCCTTGGATTGGGAATAATGGTGCCTCCAGCGGCCCAGTCAGTAGGTATTTGCAGTCAATATTGTTTGCCAGGGAGACTTAAGTATGTAGACATTATGTTCTTTCTTGGAGGGGCCATTGGCCAGGAATCAGAGGCAGGGGTGGGGGTGGGGAGGAGGCTTCAGCCATGTGACAGGCTGCAGCTCAGGTGACCTGTGACATGGTCATCAGGCAATCAGTGGTGGCCCATTGGAACATGTGCTCTGGGCGCTGTCTCCACTGGGCCGCCCTGTGACTCTGCACCTAGGGGAGCTGCTGCTAACACCTCAGTGCATTTTATTGTCATTTGGTTTGGGAAGATTGAAATCCCAGTGGCCTCTTACCTTTTTTCTCTCCTTGCTTGTCCCCTAGGGGCCTTTGTTTGATGCTACTGTGAGAAATTGAATTTGAGTCATTAGAGGTAACTTCAATTAGTAGCTCCGGGATAATGGCTATGCACCCGGGAGCTGTAGTTGAAGTCCTATCACTAGAGGACCAGCTTTCTGCTGATGGAGCAGGTGGAAAGCTAAGAGCACAGGCATGTGTACTCACTGTGCCGTGCAAGTAATCTTGGCCTTTTACTTAGGTTGAATTCGGAGCCTTTAGTCAGAACAGCGGGAATGCTTCTGAATCAACGGCTCAGACGCAGAGGACCAAGCCATTAATTCCAGAAATGTGCTTCACCTCGACTGGCTCCAGCACGGACATCAACCTTTCTACTGCTTACCTGGAGAAGGATGGCACCAGCATGCTAGTGTCCTGCAAGAAGTGCAGTGTCCGGGTTCACGCCAGTGAGTGCTCTCGCCTTTCTCTCGCCCTGTTCCAGGGGTGCGGGTCTGCTAACTGGAAGTCACCAGCCAGCCTCCTGTCTCCCAGTGCCGAGGCTGCTTGCTTGTTCGTGGGAGGCTGGTGGCTGGCTGTTGAGTTTCCTTGTGACCCTAGCATCCATACCAGCAGCAGTTAACCTTGTGGCTGGAGGGGATTGACCCCTAGCAGCAGTGTTTGCACCAGTCAATCCACAGTTTTTGATTTGCTCAGGTCCTGTGTGGTTGGGCTGTGTGCACTCTGACCCAGAATTGAAGGCTTTCTGCAAGATTCTGTTTTTTTGGCAGACAACTGATGGAAAAGAATTGCAAATCCACATTCCAACTCTAACTCGTGGGTTTCACTTTCTCTTCTTGGTGTCCTTGTTAGGTTGCTATGGGGTCCCCCCTGCAAAGGCTTCTGAAGAATGGATGTGTTCTCGGTGTTCAGCCAATGCCCTGGAAGAAGTAAGTACTCTTCAGGGCCAGGTTCTTTCACGGTGGACAACAGTTACATCTACAGAGGTCTGCATAAGGCCTGCTACTAATAAAGGCAGAGAGAGTACTGTGAGACCAAGTCCTGTGACGGTGACAGTAGTTGCTGCCATTTGTGGCAGAGCGTACTCCCTTTAAAGGGCTCTCATTCAATACAAGGGTTGGCGGTTCAGAATGGGGCTCAGGTGGTTGGTTCATTATGTAACTTTCTCTTTGCTGTTTCCCCAAACCAGGCAGTACCCCATGTAGGAAGCAGCCAGAGCTCCGCAGCCTGCAGCTTGTACAGAACAGCTTTCATGACTTTGCTCACAGTTGTTATAATAGTTGTTCCAAAAACGATTATATTAAGTCAAGTGACTACTTGGTGTGCTTTGGCCTAGGGTGGCTTGTCTGTCCTAACTACAGGGACGCGTTTTTGAAGGTCCTCTTCCGATGCATTGCTCCTGTAGGCTACAGTGGTCCACAGGAAGTGGCAGGGAGGGCAGACTATATGATAATGGCTCACTGGTGACTGCTTTCCCTCTCTGCCTTCTGGCAGGACTGCTGTTTATGCTCGTTGCGAGGAGGGGCCCTGCAGAGAGCCAATGATGACAGGTGAGTTTTCTGAGCACTTTCTGATGCTCAGGCCCAGTTCTGAAGCAGCACTATAAGAACCGTAGAGCTCTAAGGCTCATTTTAACAAGTAGCCCTGGGCTGCCTTCAAACTCTATGATCCCCACAGTGCAGAGGTGTAAGTAACATCCTCCTTTGGGCAGAACTGAGAACGGATGCAGGAATGTGTTGACTCTGTGAAGATGGCACAGGCCCTTTGTGGCCTGAAGTGAGAATGTGTATCTTATTACTGTTGGGAGCTATGCCCATAAGTGGCCCCACCTGTGGACTAGTGAGCAACCCACTCCCACCCTGACCCTTGGTCTCATGTATTCAGGCTGGTCTAGAACCTGCTGTGTAGCCTCCACTGACATGTAACTGGTGGTCTTCTTGCCTTTCTCCCAAGTGCTGGGGTCATAAGTGTATGCTGAAGTAAGCACTTTTCCACAAGGGACATTCTCCATGGCCTAGACCTGCTATTTAGAAAGAGGACAAAATGTCCTTAGAGGAACAGTGGGACACTGAGAGTGCGTAAGCCAGGCCACACATTGTGGGGATCTAGCTTCCCACCTTGCTGGGTCTTTCCCGCTCCAGTGGATGAGTATTCTGCTGTACCTCAGAGTTGCAGGGTAGAGTTGTCTCCTTATTAGGAGTGGAAATGGTTCTGTGTGAGCCTCCCATCTTTGCATTTTTATCCCTGTTCTGCCCTCCAGGGTCATAAAATAGCATACCTATTTCAACTCCTTTGTAACAGCCCTATCACTACTGCGTATGGCTGGCTGTTTGTTGACAGGTTTTCATAAGGCTTCATTGTTGTTGTCATTTTGGTGGAGTTGAACTGAAGGCCCTCATGCCTGTGAAACGTATACACTGCTGTTAAGATCCATATCCACCCCAATACGATCTGATACTAAGAAATTTCCCAATCTTTTTTTAAATGAATCATTATTAGCAAATATTTTATTTTTGTATGTATTTTTTATATCCATAAACTTGAAGTTGTGTAAAAATTTCTTAAGCCAAAACAAGTATGGAGCTCTTCAGTGGGTTTATTTATATATTTTGCTGCCTAGTCTTGTAAGAAATTCAAGTCACCGCCTACTGATGCTGAGTGAGGCAAATTGTTTATTTACTCATTCAACAAACAGTTTCTGAGTATCTAATACAATAAAACTGCTGAGGTAGCAATGGTTGGAGCATAAGTTCTGGGAAGATGGTGCTAATTCTTCGCCTGACCTGGAAGCTCGAAAGTAGTAAGTTAGATTTATTATTATTTGAAGAGAGGGAATTGAGGATGAGATCAAACAAGAGAAACAGCAGAGAAGTTTGGCTCCACACAGGGGAGTGGAGGATAACTTCCAACATCCCTGTATTTTTAACTCCCTAGCTTCAATTATGGCAATAAATGACCACCTCTTCCCAGGAGATTTCTGGAATCATTGCTGTTACCCTAACTTACTTTAATCCTCTGTGGATGTCCTTTGGGCAGAGCTGTTAGAGTTAAGTTGGACTCGAGCCAGACTTTATAGGCTCTGTCTGCCATAGATAAAGGGAAAAGTCAGTTGACCCAGAAGAAAGATTTGGGCTGAAGACTAGGAGGAAATCACAAATACTTGCAAATTGGGACACAATGGGAATGTTTTTAGGAAGTGCTCAGGTTCCCTAGAAAGGCCTGGGCAGTGCTCTCCAGTTTTTTCCTCACCCCTAAGTTCTACCACTTTCAGTCAACCTTGATTTTGCATATTTTGCCACAAGTTGAGGGGTTAGTCAAGAAGTAGGACCTTGTGCTAGCCTGGGAGTGGCACACCATGACTGTCATAAATTCTTAACCTTCCTGGGTTCCAAGATCTGGGTCATTGACAAATCAGTGACCATACTGGGTGAGAAGGATGTGCTGTTGGCAGACCAGTAGGGTCATGAGCCCAAATGTGACTGAGCCCTTCACTTCTTGGCAGATGGGTCCACGTTTCGTGTGCTGTGGCAATTCTGGAAGCCAGGTTTGTCAACATTGCGGATAGAAGCCCCGTGGATGTGAGCAAAATCCCTCTGCCCCGCTTCAAACTGGTAAGCAAGAAGAGACTGGCTCAGTTACCTAGCAGGGGCACCCATGATACAGCTGTGAATGCACTCATGCTTTAAGGAGGGAGGGTGGCTCCTGATCTCTAGGCTGTGCATTTAGAACAAGAGGCCAGACCGCTAGTCTCTGAATCACTGTCTCTGTTCTGTGTGCAGAAGTGTGTCTTCTGTAAGAAGCGAAGGAAAAGAAATGCCGGCTGCTGCGTGCAGTGTTCTCACGGCCGCTGTCCCACTGCCTTCCACGTGAGCTGTGCCCAGGCCGCGGGAGTGATGATGCAGCCTGACGACTGGCCTTTTGTTGTCTTCATCACCTGCTTTCGGCACAAGATTCCCAATTTGGAGGTGAGGAAGGCTTTGCTGGGGAGTCCCTGACTGGAAGTGGGAGTCCACATGCTGTACCAGTCAGCCAGCACTTCCTCGGGCACTGTCCCAAATATTTGTTTATAACTCACCCTTCAGATATTTACTGAGTGTTTGCATGTGGTTAGGAATTTATCAGTGAATGAGATAGAAAGCCCTGGTTCTCATAGTATATGTGAGGTGCATACCATCTGGTCAGAAGATACATAGGAAGTGAGTAAACACGCAGTCATCACAAACAGAAGTGCAGTGGATAAAATTAGAGAGGATAAGGGGAGCGAGGAATGCTAGGAAGCAGTGGGATTGATGAATAGAACTGGGGTGTGGGGGAGTCAATACAGGCACATGGCGTCTTAGATGGAGAGAAGAGCGGGCCCTGAGGGAGGGCATGTGTGTGGAGAAAATAGTGAGGAGGCCTGCATGCGTGGACAGTGTCTGGGTGGTGGCTTGTTGGGAGTGGCTGGACACGAGCCTACGCGTGTTGATGTCATTGCGTGAGCAACAGGTTCAGGAGGAGGTGGGTGAGGAGCAAGCGCACCAGGACAGAAGGGCCCTGGAAGCATCTGAGCACCTCAGGAAGCCTCAGTCCTGGCCTCCCTCTGAGGGTGAGGCCAGTGCCCAGGGCATGGGGAGTGTTGCTCTGGATCCAGACTGCCAGTTACCTGTTGAGTCTCAACTGAGGCGCTCTGCCATGTATCCAAGCTGCGTGCACTAGGTGCTATTTATTGGCTTCAGAGATGCCATCAAGGTTTCTTTAGGGAATTTTGGATAGCTATGCAGGTGTAGTGATCATAACTGTAATCCTAGCACTTGGTAAGCGGAGGCAGGAGGATTACTGCAAGTATGAAACCTATATTATATAACAAGAACTGTCACATACACACAAAGAAAAAGGAGGAGGAGGAGAAGAAATGATACAGGAAGAAAAGTTAGCATGCTGAGAACTAGTTTGACTGTGGAGGAAATATACCAGGCCTGGCTGGAACGTGGGTGTCTGAAAAGCTCATGTCTCTTTTACTTTCCAGTCTTATGCTTGTCTCTCCACCCAGAGGAAACTAGCTAATCTTGGTGTCCCCATTTGCCAGACCTGTCAATCAGTTCATTGCATGAATAACACAAGCTTGTTCCTTCTAGCGTGCCAAGGGGGCCTTGCAGAGCATCACCGCGGGACAGAAGGTCATCAGCAAGCATAAGAACGGGCGCTTCTACCAGTGCGAGGTGGTCAGGCTCACCACTGAGATGTTCTATGAAGTCAACTTTGATGATGGTTCCTTTAGTGACAACCTTTATCCTGAAGACATAGTGGTAATAATGTCTGCAAACAGCTTCTGTGGCAGCTTGGGAACTGGGATGTCCAGCTGGCTGATTGGTGTGGGTCTGCCTGTCTCCCATCTGTCTGTTCTCAAGCAGAAGGAAATACCATTCTGGTCTTTCCTTGCTCTAATAGGGCAGCCTCCTTCCTTGGGATCATTGTTTCTTTTTCTTTGAAATATCTATGTATATCAATCTAGATTGTCCTGCAATCATGTAGACTAGTAGAAAAGCCCATACTTGGGGGGAAAAATTAAAAAAAAAAAAAAACAAAAAACAACCAAAGCTAGTATACGAATGCCAGTTTCATTGCTTAGAAGCTGTGCTTTTAGAATTAGCCAGCTCTCTTTTTAGCCAGTGATGTCCTGTGACAGGTACACAAGTTTGCTGCAGGCTTTGCCTCTGCATAGAAACATTTTGAAGAAACCAGCTGGCCAACACCTGAGACATTGCAGGCCCTACCTGGACCCAATTCTGGGTTTCCTGGCTCAGTGTTCAGTGTTTGGTTCAGGTTTCCCCTGCTCTCACTGCTTTTGAGTGTTAGACTAAGCACCTAGGTGGTAGAATTTCTTCTTTCAGCAGGTTGGTCTTTTCCCATGCTTATGCAACATTAGCCTTTTGATTGCTGAAAGTATATTTCTTCATTACAAGGCAGATTGACGTTATGTGAAGAAAGGGGTGTTTTACTAGTAGGGTAGCCATGGTTTATAAGCTCTCATGCAGGCCTTGAGAAGTAGGTCGTGTTCTCTCTTCACTCACTGATCAATGTTCTTGAGATTCTTTTGTAAAAGTTTAATCTTTTTTTGTTTGTTTTTGGAGACAGACTCTCACATAGTCTAGTGTGGTGTGTAACTAAGGCTAACCTTGCCTTTTCATGTGTTGTGTGAGTGTGTGTGTATGGGGAGAAGGTTTGTGTGTGGTCTGTGGCTTACATGTGACAGAAGATAATCTGTGGAGTCATTTCTTTCCATTCTCCTTTATATGGTTTCAAGTATCAAACTCAAGTTGTTGGGTTTGTGCATTAATTGCTTTTACCTGCTGAGCCATCTTCTGGCTTCCTCTTGTGTGTGTGTTATTTATCTTTGTGTGGTAAGGGAGGGGTGTTTGTGTGTGTAGAGGGGTGCATATACGCCAACACTGAATGTTGGGGGTTAGAGGACACTTTGCCGGAGTCAGTTCTGTCATTTCCTGTGTATGTTCCAGTGATGAAACTCAGGTTGTCAGGCTTGGCAGCAGATGCCTTTATCTGCTGAGCCATCTCACTGATTCTTAAGTTTATTTTAAATTTTGCAACAGGCTGGCTTTGAACTCATTTTGTAGTGGAGGCAGGCCTTGAACATCTGATCCTTCTGGTTTCCAAATAGTTGTGCCATCAGGTCTTGCTACAAGTGGCATTTTGCTTTTTTTTTTTTTTGAAATGTATCTTAAGCTATCCTCAAACAATGTGACATAAAGTAGAAACTGGCCACTATGCCTGGCCAAGTGGTAACTGTATGTATTTTGGGTGGGTGTGATGTGTACATGTGTGCATATATGCAAGAGGGCACTTGAATGTCTGTGCCTATAGGGTGATATCAAGAATCATCATAGGTTGCTCTGCCTCCTTATTGCTTCACTCGGTGGTTTTCTAGGCTCAACCTTCCAGGCCTGTAGCTCTGGATACTCTGTAGCTCATAAGATACACAATTAATTACACAATGGTGTAGCTCATACACGATTATACAGTTGCGTAGCTCCTTTTCGTTTTTCTTCCAGTATTGGAGATCATACCCAGGTTAGGCCTATATTCTACCAGTGAGCTACATACACTTCAAACACAGGCGGTTCTCCATCAGCCATCTTTGTACTCTATGCAGTCCAAAGTGCATTGAGGTGCTTAACCTTCATTCCCTGCCCGGGATGCTGAGTGCACAGTGCCGGTGACTGCAGTAATGACTGGCAGACCTGCGGCTGCTGACTCGATGGGGTGTTCATGGCCCGTTTTGCACAGCATAGCTTTTATGCCACTGCTGCAGATGTCAACAGGCTTTTTAGTGCTTGGAATGAAACAGGGCAAGCACTCTGTCACTCAAGCTAGAGTCCAACCCTAGGTTATTGTGACAAGGTACACTGCATAGCCAAGCACAACCTGGCCTTAAATTCCGGTTTCTCTCATCTCAGTCTCCTAAGATCTGGGGCTACATGTATGCCTCATTATTCCTGGACAGACAGTTCTTACCTCTTTTACTCTGTTTTGAAAACATTTCTTAGTGTGCTTGAGTCCAGCTCTAGCATTTCTTTATGGGAAACTTTTCTTTATTGGTACAGTTGACAGGAGGTCATGGGGCTAAGGAGGGTTGTTGTTGTTGTTGTTATTATTATTATTATTATTATTATTATTATTATTATTATAGCACCTGGCACCTGCTTTCCTTTCTGCTTCCTACGTTTACTATGGCTGCCTGATATGGGACTTTTTATTTCTTTTGTCACCTAAAAGCAGCAGGGGGCAGACAAATGGCTTTGGCTTACCGAGCATCTATTGTGTCTCTCTACCCAGAAAAAGCTGCCTTAAATGCTTGAGCAGGAGTTCATCCCGGCTCGTTCCTCCTGAGTCAATGTCATTTGCCACTGTGGTCTAGTAGAACTCAGTCTCTTCTGTTCCTCTCTCCTCAGAGCCAGGATTGTCTCCAGTTGGGGCCTCCTGCTGAAGGGGAAGTGGTCCAAGTCAGATGGACAGATGGTCAAGTCTACGGGGCTAAGTTCGTGGCCTCCCATCCCATCCAAATGTACCAGGTAGCCAGAGGTTTTTGCATGGGAATGGAGGGTGGGAAATTCAGCATTTCTTCTTGGGTGTTAGTACGCACCTTTACAGAGCTATAAGTGTGCCTTGCGTCTGCTCTGTCAGTGTGGCTGCAGGCCATTGTCACTCTGCATGATGGGCAGTGAGTCTAAAGACCTGTTTCTCCTTGGCAGGTTGAGTTTGAGGATGGCTCACAGCTTGTGGTTAAAAGAGATGATGTGTACACGCTGGATGAAGAGCTTCCCAAGAGAGTCAAGTCTAGGCTGGTGAGTGTGTGCTGTCAGTGTGGCCTTCAGTCCTGTGTGGAAGGGCAGGGAGCATGGCAAGGGGATATCTGTCTTTCTTAAATATTTTCATGTTTTATTTTTTGTTGACATATCTGGCCACAAAATGACATTTTGACTTACCTCTTTTTCTGTAGTCAGTAGCCTCAGATATGCGTTTCAATGAGATTTTCACGGAGAAAGAAGTTAAGCAAGAAAAGAAACGGCAACGGGTCATCAACTCAAGATACCGGGAAGATTACATTGAGCCTGCATTGTACCGGGCCATCATGGAATAGATGCTTCCAGGGTCCAAGAGGTTCCTAGCCGTGGAGGCGGGGGCACTCTGGGGTTCCACAGCACAGCAGACACTCGGAACTCAGAAGTCTGTAAAAGTGAAGATGTACAAAGAAAAGGAATGCGATGCCCGACCCCATCACTTCACCCCACCCTCATCATGTTCCACCATAGCGATGACAAGCTGTTTGGGGGACACCTGACAGCAACTGCTGATCTCCAGCTGAGGGGCTGACACTGGAATGTGACTCCATCAGCCCTCAGTCCAAAAGGAGTCAGCTGTGCCTGCTGGTTGGGTGCCCTGTTCCTGGTCTAGGACAAAGCTTCCTACCAACCACCTGCACCAGCTAGGCAGAGGTGCTGGTGCTTGACCCGATGCCCTTTTGTATTTATGTGTGTGTGTGCGTGTGCGAGTGCGAGTATGCCTGTGCGTGCATGTGTGCGTGCGTGCCTGTGTGTGTGTGTTAGGTCTGCCAGCCCCTGGCCTTTACTTTCTTCCTTGCCTATGCAGGGCAAACAAAATGTGAAATTCTGCCCTCAGCTGAGCTGAGTAAGGGCTTCCGGGGCTTGGCTGGAGGTGTGTGTACAATCTGTCAGGGCCTGGAAAGATCAAGAGAGTGCTGGCAGAGCCACAGTATTGAGATGCCAAGGAGTTAGTTGCCACCTCTTGTCCTCCCTTGATGGAGAGCATAGAGGTGCCACAGTGTGTGTCCAAACTCTCGGCACAGAACCCCCTGTGGCACAGTATTAGAGTGTGAGAGTGAGGACTACCTAATGATGGAAACAGGCAGAGCCTGGTGGGTGATTTTGTTCACAGATTACAGTCGTGCGGGGACTTGGGAGGGTTAGGATGAACTGGGGCAACTGGAGGCCAGGGCAGGTGTAGATATGCCCTTGGTTCAGGGGTGGGAGGGGCCAACTGAGGGTGGGGGGTGGGAATAGAGGGCAATACTGAAGGGGTTAAACCGGTTTTTGCTCCTCTTGAATTTGTTTGCCTGGTACCGGAGGACTTCACACCCATACCCTATGTATACAAGAATCAAATTTATAATACTCCCCCCCTCTTTTTGTTACGTATGAACGCTATAAACCAAATTATTTTGAAAACTGGTGCATCACCTTGTCCTTAGCAATAAAGTGTGTTGAGCAGAGGATTGCTGTGTCTGCCCCATGGAGCCCAAGTGGCCCAGGGTCAGGCTGGGGGTATATCCAGAATCATAGGCTATGGGCCTGGATATGAGAAAATGTTCAATCGGGTGGGTTCATTCCTTGTTAGGCTCTGTCTCAGGCCAAGAGCAGTGGCCCTACATGAGCATCTGGGGGCCCATAGCTATCAGTGCTTATTTCTGATTCTCCTGCCATTGAGATGACCAAGAAGTAACAGAAGGGTGATTCTCTCTCTCCCTCCCCCACCCCACTTGGCCTTGGGCAGCTGGGCCAGGCTCTGTCTTGGGGCAGAGGCTGCTTGTGTTGCTGGGGTTTGGGAGGCGCTTGCTGTCTAGTATTGGTTGTTAGGGAATGGGGGGGGGGGCAGGGAGAGGCCAAGTGAACAATTCTGTGCAGAAGGCCTATTTATACTCCCTCCATGCACCCAGGGCTCCCCGATCATTCTCATCAACCCCAGGGACCCTTGGATAAAAGGAGGTGGCCTTCCTCTAGGAAAGCATCTAACCGACAGGAGCTTAACAGCTTCTACACACCACTGGGAAGTGAGTCTCAGTCTTCAAATGCCTAAGACACACTCAAATTGGGTCCACATGTATATTATACAGATGTGCTATCAACTTGACCCAGAAGAGTGAAGAAGATAACAAATGGGGTGGGGGAGGGAGAGAAGGAAAGGGTTAAAGATGCTTTTCAACACCAAAGCCAGTTCCTTCCTGGAATGAAGGAAAAGCTGACCCTTTTGCCTTTAACTCAAGAATTCCCAGGGCATGTGGCCAAAGACCAGGTAGAACCGAGCTTTCCTAGGAGTTGGAGTAGGTCCTGGGAACACACATCTCTAGAAGGGAGGAGAACTTTCTCCCCTTGCTCCACAGGTCCTCCTCATGCCTCCCCACTGGTCTTAACAGCCCCTACTCTCTCTTGCCCAATGACTTGCAAAGCTGGGTTCAAAGAGGAACTGAGGATTGAACCTAGACCTTGTTCATGCCAGGCCAGGATGTCACCCGGTCCACGCATAACTCTCCTTTTTACTTCTTGAGATTTCCAAGCTGACTTTGGAAATCCTCTGGCCTCTTTCCCCAATAGTTGGGGTTACAAGTTTGCACCATCGAGTACTCTAAGCCGATAATTTATCTAAAAACTACACTTTGTATTTTGGCTGGTGTAATAACCATGAAGAAGTGCTCTTTGGTTTATATCTGTTTTGGTGCTGGGTCAGCCCCTACCAAGCTTTGAGCATGCCAAGTCTGCAGCTCAAGAGCCTGTTTTTTCCCACCTTCCAGGCCAGCGCCATCGGGTCTGGGCCTCTGGAGTAACCCAAGGCCCCACTTAAAGCAGGATCCCCACAAAACCTTTTGTGCCAGGACAAAACACCTTCCTGTGGTAGTAGGTAGGGTCTTTGAGTTAGGAACCAAGTTGCTGGTTAACGCCCCACTCCCTCTTCTGAGGGGTTAGAGATCTAGACAGAAGAGACCTCCTGAGCTGCTGGGCGGATGGAGTGGTCGTGTGACCCCACCGAGACATTTCTGCGAGGTTCAGGAGATTGGCCACGACGAAAGCCGCCTGGATCTCCGTGTTCTCTTACGGAGTCAGAAGGGCAAGATAGGCATCCCTTGGCACCAAGAGACTGCCATCATCTGCGCTTTGCGCACCTGGAGCCCCACACGAGGAGGCCTGACCGTGCCACGAGGCTGGCGCGGCGAGCGTGCTGGCGCCGCACATTCACGCCCGACCCGCTCCGCCGGCGGCGCCGCTTGCAGCTCTCCGCCGCGCGGGTCGGCGAGTCAGGGTGCGGTGGGCGGGTTGGGAGCGCAGCTCCCCCCAACCCATGCCTATTGGGCCGCCCAGGTCTGGGCCCGCCCGTCCCGCGGCGCAGCCCCGCATTGGTTCGCCCAGCGCTCCGCCCGGCTCCCGCGTGCCCATTGGCCACGGATGCCCGACCCCCGGCGAGGCCGCCGAGGCGGAGAGCGGGATTGGTGTTCCCCCAGTCCCAGGTCGGGGCCCTGTGCTCCGCCCGCCGCTGCGTCCCCACTATGGCGGCGCCCATGCAGCCCACCGCGTCGTGGGCGCCCGCCGGGGTCCCCCGCGGCTGCCGCCGCCGCCTGCGCCACCTCCTCCGCCTTCCCGCCCCGCGTGGGGCCGGGCGCCGCCTGCCCCCTGCCTCCCTCTCCGCCGGGTAAGGGCCTGTCCTGCGCGCTCCGGGCACCAGCGCCTCAGCTAACGGTCGCCGCCACCCCTCCCCCGGCCGCGATCCCGGGCCGGCCGGGCGCCGAGCCTGCGCGCTCGCGCCGGCCACCGGAGCCCGGGCCTGGGGGGGAGCCGCGGGGCCTGGGATCGAGTCCGTCCCGGCGCCGCCGCGCGCTCGGAGGTCACCCGCGTGCTGCACCCCGAAGCGCCGCGACTCTGCTGCAGAGGAAGGACGCGATCCTTCGGGCCCCGCTGTTGGAAAGAGCCCCGAGGGAGTCAGCGTGGGTAGCGGTTGTCATTCTTGCATCGCCAGGGCCGGGTCCTCGCAGGGCCGGGGTCCGTGGATGTCACAAGTGCCCCTTTTGGCTTTTCTTCTGGCGCTCGTGCCCATTGTCTTCTCGTTGGTCTTGTTTGCGAGGAGGGCAGGTTCGCTTAGGAGTGCGTCCCGTGAGTGTGTTCGGATTCCTTTTTACACCGGAGCCCATCTTTATGGGCTCATTTAGCCCTCATTTTTTTTTTTTTTTTTGTTTGTCTCTTTCTACAAAGAGGAAGTGAAAACGGTAAAACTGAATCACCCTAATTAACTGAGGGAGTGACCATCTAAGGCAGCTGTTATCCCAGGAAGCAAAGAATACTTAACACTTTTCCGTGAGGTACGGATGTGTTATAGATGGTTGGGCACGGAGATAGAAAACACACTAAGTTGGTTACCGAAATAAAGTAAAATAGATGTCATGTCAATTTCCATTGCTTGGTACACCTTCAAGAGGAAGAATAACCTTTCTGAAGAAGGCCAGAGAGATCTGCCCTGCCCAGGACGTCAGACACCCTTCATCTCTTCAGCCCCTCCCCACCTGCAAGCTTCAGAGTCAAATGACTTGATGTCATGCAGGCTCTCACAAAGTGTCAGAGGTATAACTTCTGGGGGTGGTGCACATCGGAAATTGCAACAGTGCAGAGACTGAGGCAGTAGTAGGGTTGCCTCAGAAGCCAGCCTGGGCTGGGTAGAGTACCAAGTCAACAAGCTCTACATAGCAAGACCTTATCCAAAAAGAGAAAGCAGGTGAGAGAATTAAAAAGAAGTTGGAGAAAAACTTTTTGAACAAAGGGTAGTTTCAAATCGTCTCTTAAGGTAACAAGGGTATGTTGATGTATTGTTTTGTTTGTTTGTTTGTTTTTTTGTTTTGCATGTGTATGTGTGGAGTGCATGGATGTGTGTGTTTGTGTTTGCATGAGTGTGGAGTCTCAGAGTTGGCATAGGGTGTTTTTTTTTTTTTTTAATCATTCTCCACTTTTATTGAGACAGGGTCTCTCAAGTGAACCCAGAGCTTGCCAGTTGGCCAAAGTAGCTTGTAGCTTGCCCAAGCAGATGTCCTGCCTTTGCATTCCCAATGCTGGCTTTACAGGTGGCTGCCACACTTGCCGGGCTTTTACATGGTTTCAGGAGATATAAACTCCTGCCTTTCTCTTGAGAGGCAAACACCTTATCCATTGACTTATTGCCCTAGTACTGTGGCTTTTTTTTTGTTTGTTTGTTTTACAAATTCATAAGTCTAAATATCTATAACTGTAGTTTTATAAAGTACATCACTAATGGCGAAACAAGGCATGCATGTTCCTAGAGATGAACTGGCTAACTCACTCAAGTGTCTCTTGAATACATATTTTGTGCAAGGCATTGCCTGAAGGGAATTCAGACATTTAGGATAAGAAACTTGTTTTTAACGGGTCTGTAATATAGTTGTGGGAATAAAGCACAAACAAATCATAACTAATGATGTGGTCTCCACGGTTCCAAGACAGTAGGTGTTGCTATGTGATATCCAGAGAAAGAAACGAATGTGTCTACAAGGTTTCACAGGGAAATAGCAATTTGAGTTGGGCCACAAAGTTGGGTAGGAAGACTGACTAGAGGAGGAGAAGCAGGCAAAAAAAAAAAAGAAATTGTTATAGGACTGGTAGGGAAGTTACTGGAAAAAGGGAGCAATAAGATTGTACTAAAGAAAGGTGCATAGCTTCAAACAGAGAGGCGCCTTTGAGAGATGGACAAAGGACAAGTAGCTAGGTAAGAACGCAGCAATACTTCATTTGCCATTGTTACTTTGTAGTAATGGATCTTAGTGCCCCTCAGGTGGCTTCTGAGGGTCTTCATTTACCTCTCTGTGTACAGTCATCTAGTCACAGACTTGTGGATCTGCCCCCACACTGCTGCAGCATCCGTGTCCTTCAACTTTTACAAGTCATCACAGTGATTCGCGGCCATTGGTGGTCCTGGGAACTTCCTCAGAAGCCCTCCCAACATGTTTTTTCCTTTCTTCCTGTCCGTCATGTGCACTGCCATTACATCCAGATGTGTCACTTCTCTGGTCACTTTTCAGTGGCCCTCAGGGGCCGGTTTCTGCCATGCCCTTTGATGTATTGCATTTCCCAGATCAATAGAACTACTTGCTTTTAATCCTTGTTTGTTTGAATTTCATATGTTTGCCCATGGTGGCTTTTGCTATCTTAAATGACTCCCCTTTAATCTCTAATTATTGTTCTCATGTTTTAAAGCCATTTGATTTGGAATTTCCTCTGTATAATTTTTCCCATCTAGATGAGCTACCTCATTCCTCCTTTAAATTCTATTGTAACTCTAGAGTCTGCTTTTGTGAGGTGTATGTGTGTATGTACATGTTATTCCTTCCTCTTCACTTGGTTTGGTTTTTAATTTTGTTAGCATGTATCTGTGCGGTGCACATGCATGCACTCCAGTGTTGTATGTGGAAGTCTGAGGATGGTGTTCCGGAGTCAGTTCTCTTTATGGACTCTGGAGATCAAACTTGGGTCTTTAGGTTTGGTTTCAAGTGTTGAGCCATCCAGTTTTGTTTTGTGTTTTTGAGACAAGATCTATGGAGCCCAGCCTGACTTTGAATTCTTGTTTCCTTTTGAGACAAGGTCTTGTATTACCTAGGCAGGCCTCAGTTTCACTGTGCACCTGGGGATGACCTTGAACTTCTGATCTTCCTGCCTCCATCTCCCAAGTGCTGGGATTGCAGATGTGTTGCCACCGTGCTGCTTTTGACCTTAAACTCTTCAAACGCCTGTCTCCACCTCCCTAAGGAATGCCAGAGTCGGAGACAAAGATCACCTGATGGCAGACTTTAAAGTTTATCTTTTGCCATAATTGCCGTCTCTAGATAGGAAATGTCTTCTGTAGTCTGGAATAGTTTTTACATAATAGGTATCTGGCTTATGTAGTTTATATAGAAAACAGCTTTTGATGTGGACAGTACTCTCATTACTGTCCATCTCACTGCTCCCTTGCAGTATATTCAGTAAACCCAAAAAGTGTATGGGGCCGTAGGCTGAGTGCTCTATAAGAGTAATACCCTCAGGAACAATTGCATTACAACTGAAATATGATATATTGTCCTGGTATCGCTGGCCTTATCCCTTGAACATTTACATTTGCTTACAAAAGAGTTTTGTCTTTGAGTCCACCCTTTATTGAACCTAGAGATAGCTCTGCCACGAACTGCCTGATAATGAACAAATGTGCGTTCTTTTCCTCTTGTGCTAAAGTTTGATCCGAGGCCTTGTGCATGGCAAGGCATGGACTCCATCTCCAGCCCTTCTTGAGCCCACGTTTTGTGTCTGTGAAATGCACAGGAGGTGGCAGTGAGTAGGTCAGGTAGTTCATGTGAGGCACTTTGCGCAGTGCCCCGCGTCAGCACTCAGGATCATCTGAGCAGTGTCTGAGGAGAACCCAGAGATGTAGGTGAAGGGTTCCCTTAGATTTTCCTACCGTCTCCGGTCCTTAGCATTCCTGCTTGGCCTTTCCTGTTGCCACATCGTGCGTTCAGCTATGTGCCTGCCCGACTCTGCACCATATGAGCACCCCAGTGAATCCTTATGCACTTCTGAGCACAAGTGCCAGAAGTCACACGTAGCATTACAGATATGAAAGATACCCCTGGCTTCACAGAAGTATAGTTCTGCTAAGCCTCAGTACCGTGACCAGTTCTAGGACTCCCTGGAGCTACGAAAATCTAAGGATGCTTAACTCCCTTATATAAAACAGTGTAACATTTGCATATAACCTACATATGTCCTCTTTTATACTTCAGACTATCTTTAAATATAGGTATAGCTCCTGATGTGTTGTAAATACTATTTATGCTCTTGTCATTTAGGGAATGATGCTTTGGGAGCTGGTAAGCTGGCACCAGTGGGTAAAGAAAAGGCGGTTGTGAGCAAACCTGGCAACTTGAGTTTGATCCATGAGCATAGATGGTAGAAGAAAACAGACTTGCGAAAGGTGTCCTCTGCCCTCCATCCTTGCGCCATGGCACGAATGCACCTACCTGTTCTCTCTTCCAAATGAATAAATATTTTTTAAAAATGCCTGTACACATTCAATGTAGACACTTTTTTGTGCGCGTGCGCATGCATGTGTGCATGTGTGCGCATGCATGTGTGTTTGTGTCAAAGAGTCTGTGTGAGCCTGTGAAGGCCCAAGGGTGACTTGGAACTCATCCTGGACTGCTGTACTTCTTTTTTGGTTTTGCCAGAACCAAAGTGCAGGCTGCCACCATTTTCACCCAGCATTTTTATGTGGGATCTGGGATCTGAACTCAGGTCCTTCTGCTTTGCAAGGCAGAGGCTTATAAACCCCTGAGCCATCTCTCCAGCCCCCTACTTTTTTTTTTTTTTTTTTTTTGAGACAGGGTCTGGCCGTGTAGCCCCTGGCTAACCTTGATACTTACTCTGTAGTCAAAACTTGCTTCAAACTCATGGCAGTTCTGCCTCTATCTCCTAAATGCAGAGCTGCTAAGCATCAACATGTTTGGTTCAAATACAGGTTTTTGTCTTTTTTTTAATTTTTTTTTTAATTTTTTTTTTTTTAACGTGGGACCTAGGATCCGAACTCAGAACCTTCTGCTTGTGAGACAGAGTCACAACCCCTGAGCCATCTCTCCAGCCCCACAGGTTTTTGTCTTTTTGAGACAGGGTCACATATAGCCTTATCTGGCCTTGAACTCACTTTCTAGCTGCGCATGACCATGAACTTCTGACCCTCCTATCTCTGTTTCCTCCAGTTCTGGGATTGCAGTCATGCAGTATCATGCCTGTGAAACGCAATATTTTTTTCCACATATTTTCCAGCTGTGGTCGGTCAGTTGAACATGGGACCTGCAGGCATGGAGAGCTGACCACCTCATGACAAGGGCTATGACCGAGGGTCTTGGGATGTCTTAAAGGAGTCAGATGTCACCCTGGGAATGTTAAGCAAGTAGTTTTCTAGAGAAGTTCATACCTAACCTAAATCTTGAATAACCAGCAAGTTATTAGTTGGGTGGATGTGGGTTTAAAACGCTGCTCAACCCAGGAAACAATGAGTGATAGCGCTGCAGACCAAAAAGTGTTGCTGCAGCCCATGTGGCTGGGCTGCCGAGGGAATTGAGTCCGCAAAAGTCCGTCAAGAAGACCGAGAAGGGCTTTGTGAATTCTGGAGCTAAAACTTATCCTGAAGGTGATTAGCCAGGGGAGAATTTAAAGGTAGGAAATGACTTGATCAGCTTTGCCTTTGAGGAAGATGACTGTGAGGGGATGAGGGAAGGTAGACTATCCTGACGTGGCAAGTTCAGGGTTTGCAGCCACAGAACCATGCCTGCTACAGGGAGGCACAAAACATGGACAGATGGGATTGGAATTAGGTAGGACTGGAGGCAAGACTGCAGAGAGGGTGGCACAGGAAGACCATGGGTGTGTCCACATCCTGACTGCTGTAGTTAAGTGTGTGCAGACCAAGATCTCAGACTGCTTTCTACACCAGATATCTCTGTCTTCGTGGTTTTCAAATGTGAAAAAATGGGGATTAAAAATCCCTTCCTTCCAAGGTTGCTGTGAGGACTAGAGAAAAAAGAAGTCAAAAAAAGCCTGGCCCTGCCTTGTTAGATACTCAGGGACCTGTGTGTATGTGAGCGTGTGTGTGTGTATGTGCTGCATATGTGCACATGTGTTCGCGAAAGCCTGGCTCTGCCTTATTAGATACTTAAGGACTTGTGTGTTATGTGGGTGCATGTGTATGTGTACATTTGTGTGTGTGAACATGTGTGCATGAAAGTATGGCTCTGTCTTACTAGATACTCAAGGATCGTGTGTGTTTATGTACGTGTGTACACACATGAATGCCTGGCCCTGTCTTGTTAGATACTCAAAGAATTGTGTGTGTGTGCGCACGCGTGCATGTGTGCCCCAGTACATGTGTGCATATGTGCATATGTGTTTGCGCGCACCCTGGTGCATGTGTGCAGGCATGCATGTGAAGGCCTGGGTACAAGCATGGGTGCCATTCCTAGGTACTATCCACCTTGTTTTTTGGAACAGGATCTCTCACTGCCCTGGGGCATCCTAATTGGGCACCCTGGCAGGCCAGAGAGCCCCAGGGATCCTCCCGTTTTGTCTTCTCTGTGTTGGGATTACAGGCACACACTTCATGCCTGGTGGTTTTGTTTTTGTTTTGTTTTGTTTTTACATCGGTTCTGGGAATCAAATTTTGGTCCCCGTGAATGCATGGCAAACTCTTTTTTGATTGAGCTTTCGCCCCAGTTCCGTAAAAGATCCCTTATAATAAAAATAACAGTTGCTACACCTAATGTTTAATAAATGTTACCCTAGTCATGGTTGGTAATCATTAGCTTTAAATTCTATCACTTCAAGATAACCATTACCAACTTAATGGTTTTATTTATGTCTTCTAAGTGATCGATGATACTGATCTGGGAGTGTCAGGCATAAGGGAATTATTCTGAAACTAAGAAGAGAGAATTAATATGAATATCATACCAATTAAAACAGTATTTAAATATCAACTAATTATATATGGCTGCTTGACTGATCCCAGACCTCATTCAGAAATGACACAGTGTGTGTGGAGACTTTATCACTACTGATGTTAATGTAATGTCCTCATAGCTTGAATGTCGATTTCCTTCTTGAAATTTTACTATGCTACCACCTTACAGTGATTTCTATTAAAAGTTTTTCTGTTTTTCAATTACTCTGTCCCATAACATCCTGGCTTTATATGATTTGGTCTTCTAAATTATTGTAGGACTTCATTTGTGTTATGTATGTATGGGTAGAGGTCAGCAATCAGTTTTCTCCTTGCCATGTGGGTATTTGGGAACACACTTGGGTCAGCAGGTCTGCAAACAGGTGCCTTACCCGCTGAGCTGAGCTGTCTCCCACATGGTAGAAATGTCTTTTTCTTGGTATCAGTTTTTTTTTTTTTAATAACTGAAAAGTAGTTTTTTCATGTGCTTTAAAATGACTTAAAATATTGAAACCTGTGTGTGCATATACATGCACATGTGTGTGTATGTGTGTGTGTGTGTGTGTGTGTGTGCACGCATGCGTATCACAGGAATATAATAGGAGGTATGCGGTCAACCTCAAGGATCCAGCTGTTTCTATCTCCCCAGCAGTATAGATACATACAGACTTTTTAGGTAGATGTTGAAATATGAACTCAGGTCTTCATGCTTATATAGCAGACTCTTTCCTCACTGAACGTCTCTCCAGCCTCAGAGAGTTTTTATGGTACTTTTTTTTTTTTTAATTTTTACTAAGCAACTACCTTTAAGGTGACTCTGAAGAGCTTTGCTATCTAGCCATTGTTGAGAACATATACTTTTATCTTGGACTGGCATGTGTGTGCACTTTTGGCATATCAGGTAGATCCCATATTTCTTGCCAGCTCAGGAAAGTTCAGACAAGTGGGAAAACCAGTGATTTCTTTAGAAAAACACACACACACAGCCATTAAGTTCTAGAAATCTTTTGGCGGGGCTGTCGTGGGAGAGCGTCTCTGTGGTGCAGGTTTTTCGTACCCACCGTCTTGCATGGTGGTGACCCTGCTTAGTTGGTCTGACTGTGGGTGACACCGTGCCACGCAAGCTGTACACCTTGGAGGTGGGCTAGCGCAGTGCCCTGCACTGTGGATCTTCTGCACCTCCTGCCTCTCCTGCTCCTCGGGCACCTGCACTAGGACTGTGAGGAGGTTAGCGCCGGCGAAGGCAGGGGTCAGAGGAGCCTGAAAGTCAGTGTCGTATTTGCTTAGTTCCCTGGTCAGTCACCTGTAGCATCCTTGAAAATGTCACTCTTCTTAAAGGCAAATGGCCTGGTCTCCTAAGATAGCCATCTTACCCCCCCGGCACAGCCCTAACCCATTTCCCCTCCATGTCGTCACTCCAGTGGGCTCTGAAATGCAGAGCTACATCATTTCTCTGCTGGATCCCTTAGCCGTCCCCACTGCCGGTGGGACACATTTCCCATTAGCAGGATGAGGCTCGCCCGCCCTTGGACAGTCAGTTTAGTTCTGGCCTCGCCTCTCTGAAGGACTCTGGCACCTCACAGACAGTTATTATTTTACTGCCATCCTGTGATGTTGGAACCTCATTTATCCTATAACTGCACACGTCAACTGCTGGGGGCAGTTGACATTGCTTTACTCAGGCATGTTAATGATGGTTTTGCTTGTGCTGATAAGATAGCGCAGTTCCAGTCTGGCTGGCTGGCTGGCTGGCTGGCGGTCTTGGGGGCATAGTCTTTTTAGTTTGTTTTGTTTAAAGCTGTTATTCTTTCTTTAAACATATATATCCTTTTTTTTTTTTTAAAAAAAAACATATTTACTTATTTCACAAACAGTGTGGGAACATACATGGTACACATCTGGAGGTCAAAGGACAGCTCGCAACAGTTGGTTGGCAGGCGTGGTGGCAAGCACCTGCCTTCACTGTGCCCCACTCAGTAACCCTCTTAACGTTTGTTTTAAAAGACGGGCAGGTGAATAGTATAGCAACACTGCCCAGGCCTGAGGCGCACAAGATCTCAGAGAAAGAATAGCACTGAGCAGAGACATTTCTCCCATATTTATCTCATCTTTCCATGATGTATTGTTCTGCACATGCAAGAATAGCACAGTATAGTGGAACCCATGGTTTGATCTTAACATGACACATTGCTTCAGTTCCTTTCATAAAGAAACCCAACATTACGTTTTTTAAAGAGGCCTCTTGTGTGTTTTTCCTTGGTTTCTTTTCTGCTTCACCAAGGAAGACCACTTTAAAGTGTTTTCCCTTTATATGTATATTTCTCTGCTTTGTTTAATGTGCTATGTGACCACCTTATGCTATGGAACAGGGGCTAGAAGCTGGCCTGCCGAGTTCATTGGGCAGAGCCATGCCCATTTGCTCGTGGGCTGCCACTTGCTGCTTTGGGGCTATAGTAGGTTTCCAGGTTTTTTCTGGGCATGTTGCCATCTTGCTCCCTCATTTTCAGTAGCACTTTTTATCTTAACTGGCCAGGCAGAGGAGGACCACCTTTGCAAATACCTGGGTAATTTTCTATAGGTTACTCCAGTCATTCTAACCTTCATTTAGAAAACTCCTCTTCCGGGGCTGGAGAGGTGGCTCAGGGGTTAAGCCTCTGCCTTGCAAGCAGAAGTCCTGAGTTCGGATCCCAGATCCCACATCCCACGTATAGACGCCAGCGGAAGCGGGGGCGGCCTGCGTTTCCGGTCCTGGTAGGGCGGAGCTGTGAATCCTGGGGCAGAGTAAACAAGGAGGAGGTGGAGGCATCCATGGTGGTTCCCGAATGGTGGTTCCCGAATTCGCCCTTGGTTCTACACACACACACATACATACGTACACACACGCGCACACACGCATACACCCACAATTGAATAAATAATAAATAAAAAAATTTAAAAAAAAAGAAAACAACTCTTCCAATAACATTATGTCTAAAACCTCTGAACACCACTGAGGCAAATAAGCCAAAAACAAAACCAGTTATTCCCAAACACAATAGCTCTTTTTAAAAGCTTCTCTCTCCCCTTTGTGTAAAACAAAGACAAATTCACATGTGCAAAACCAAAAGTTTTGTTCCTGTGGATTTTCACTCTCCATACCCTTTCTAGGCTTTTCCTCAGCTCTTCTCCTCTTTTTCATTCTCCTTTCTCCTCTCTTCTTTTTCTCCTCTCCTCTCTTGTATCACAGGCTGGCTCAGTACAGTTCTCAATACTTCTCTCAAGTATATTTCCAGAAAGATTTAACCTTTTTTTTTTAAAATTTTATTTTTGTGAGTTTGTCTTTGTATGAGTGTTTGTGTGTGCCTGTGGAGGCCCAAGGATGACTTCGGGAATCACCCTGGATTGTACTACCTCCTCTTTGCTTTGCTCTGTAGTTTCCCAGGCTCCACCTTCCTGGGCTAGAAGTACAGGCTGCTGCTATTTCTGCCTGGTGTTTTTATGTGGGATCTGAGATCTGAATTCAGGACCTTCTGCTTGCAAGGCAGAGGCTTAACCGTTGAACCATCTCTCCAGTCCTCCAGGAAGATTAAAAAAAAAAAGGTCTAGATTAAAAACTCATAGTAGCATTATTCAGCCCTAAAGTGGAAACAACCTGGATGCTACCAATTGGAGAATGGGCAAATAAAATATATATTCATACAATGGAATATTATTTGGCAATAAAAAGCAATGAAGTTTACACATTATAGCAAGCATGAACTTCAGAAACTTTCTGCTATCAAAAGAAAACAGTCACAAAGAACCGTGTAGCACATGATATAATTTTATCTGAAACATCCTGAAGAGGTACATCCATAGCCTTTTGGGGGTAGGAGAAGATTCTAATGTTAGATCAAGGGCCTATCACTTTAAGACCAGACACAGCGGCCACCCCATAAAACCCATGGGGCGGTGTCAGCTCAGGGATTGTGGAAATGTTCTAAATTTGATTTTGGTGATGGTATTTGTAAAACTGAGCCCTGTAAGTATTCCTAACACCATGGAATTATATACTTTGAGTGTGGAGTCTGTACTAGGTGATGAGCTTACCAAAGCTGTGTTCAGAAAGTAAAGCGTCCATAATAGAACCAACAGCTGTAAGAGCAATGGCCACCCTGGGCTGACAGGCAACATCTAGGCCTCCATCCCGCTTTCACCGGATGGCAGAGGAGCAACTGATGCTGTCTAGCTGACCTTGCTGCACACATGTTGTCTGGAAGGTACTAGAAATGCACCCAGCGAGGTGCTAGGGAAATCTGCTCACAAGGCAGCGGCTCATGAGATGTAGTTGGTCTAGATGGCTACTGACCTGCAAGGACCGTAAAGCCATGGACACCACCCTGTACCTGGAGGTCGGGCAGTGCCTCTCTACCTCCCTCTGCTGGCAGTGCCTAATTTTGGGTCAGCTAGTGGAAAACAGACAATAAAACCAAGCAGTCCAAAACTATTATTTTTTTGGAACTGAGAGGCAGCAAATCAGTAAATATCACCGTGGACAATTGGGTCTTCAGTGTGCCCTTATTTAGCTCTCCCCACCCCATTTTCATGAAGTACAAATCAAAACCAGATTAAATGCCTGCGGGTGTGTGTGTGTGTGTGTGTGTGTGTGTGTGTGTGTATGTGTGTGTGTGTATGCGTGTGCACGTGTGCCTGCACACCGTGCACATGCAGATCAGAAATACGTGCGTGGTGATGGTGAGAATCTTGATCACTCTTCCACCTTGTTCTTTTGAGGCTGAGTCTCTAATCAAATGCAGAGCTCACCTACAGGGCCAGTCTGGCCGGCAAGTTTGCTCGGGGGATTCCCAGGTTGGCCTTCTGGGGCTGGAGTTTCAGATGACCCACGGGCTGTTTTGCTTGTGATCTGAACTCCAGTGCTTTCTTGTACAGCAAGCACTTTCCTTGCTGCGACAGCCCCTTGCTCAGATCGAATTCCCTGGGTGATCTCCAGGCTGCTCTTGCTTACTACCTTTGGTGCTGCTCTTCAGAGACGGGCGGCTTTGAGCCTCTTGGCCCCCGGCACTCCCCAGCTTTGAGTAGATTTGTTTGCATCTTTTTTCCGACCCATTCGTTTGCTTGCTTCGTGTAGTGCTGCTTCCCATTGTCGCTTAGGAAAAGCTTCCATACTGTCTGTTGTCATTTTGTTTTCTCAGTCATGGCCTTCGTGCTTCCGACTATATTTTCAGTGCGTTGTTTTCCATGGTTCACTGAGTGCTAATGTAATTTTAACATTTTTGTCATTTTACTGCTTGTGATGATTAATCTTGATGGTTAGTTTGGTTGGACTGAAAAATTCCAAGTGAGTCAGGCACAGTGCTGGGTGTATCATCTGTGAAGTGTTTCCAGAGAGGACGAGGACATGAGGTGCTGCCCGTTGCTGGACTCCAATCTGAATGGACTGTTGGAGGTGGTGGAGTAGGTGCCAGCTGGGGCCAGGCTGGAGGAAGCTTGTCACTGGGAGAATCTTTGGGTACTGTATGTGGCTTGCCTCCTTCCTGCTACTCCCCCCTACCTGTGCATGCATCTGCACCCCCACTGCACCCACTGTCTTACTGCTGACCCAGAAGCACGAAGCCGAGTAACATGGTCTGAGCCCTCTGAAATGGGAAGGAAAATCAGCTTTCTCCTCTAAATTGCTTTTCTTGAATATTCAGTCACAGCAGCGTAAAGCTAGTTAACACCTGCGGGTCTCTGACCTGGCTTCTTCTGTTTTTATAGGACCATTTTTAGTGCAGAATCAGGAGAGTCTTTTTTTTTTTTTAGGAGAGTCTTTTTTAAAAAAATACATTTATTTGGGAATGAGAGAGAGCACATGCACATGAGAGAGAGAGAGAGAGAATGCACGAGAGTGAGAGAGAGCAGGCACATGAGAGAGTGAGAGGGGGGAGCGAGCACATGAGAGAGAGAGAGCGAGGGGTGGGAGAAGCAGGCGCGCAGGTGCCTCCCGCATGTGTGGAAGTCAGAGGACAACCTTCAGAAGTTGGTTCTCTCCTCTCACTGTGGCTCTGGGTTGAGGTTTTCATGCAGGTGTGTTTACCTGCTGAGTCATCTCACTGACCTGGGAGAATTTAAAAAAAATTTTTTCCCCATGTAATGCTGGGGATGGAGCCCAAAACCTCATCGGTCCTAAGCTACACCTTTGAGGCCGCTAATGACCTTCTTGGTTTTCTAACAACTGTCTTCATCTCCTGTCTTGCCCAATCCTCCCTATATTCCTCTTGTGCTGGAATATTTTTATGTGACTCCAGAATGTACTGATTCTTCCATCTTATTACGCTCATGTAGTTTCTCAGTATGTGCATTGTACTCTCTTTCTGTGTCTTTTTCTCTGTGTCAGGATTTGAACACAGCGCCTTGTGCTCAGAGGCATACTCCTGCCCCTTCTATATTAAAGAGGTGATAGAGTGTAAGGGAAGGCCACTTATGTGAATTTGAGTCCTGACTCTGCAGTTTACTAGTGCTATGATCTTTGACAAATGTTTCAACTTCTTTGTGACTCAAATTTTCACTATAAAATGTAAATGATAATTTTATGTGGCTGATACAGATCTGATAAATTAAATAGCATAAAACTTTCAGAAGTGTGACTGATCCATTGTAAGTGCTCTGCAAATAGCAGCAATGTGATTTTATCCTTCATATTGGTTTGTGACTAAAGGGTTCACAATTCTGAGCAGAATTATTTTCATAGATTTCATAATAATTTTTGTGTGTGTGCATATGTGTGTGTGTGTGCTTGTGTGTGTATGTGTGTGTGTATAAGAGAGCACTTGAATGTGTGTGCCTGTGGAGGCCCAAGGGTGACACTGGAAATCATCTTGGATTGCTCTATCTCCTTAGTGTTTTGCTCTGGGATTTCCTAGATTCCACCTACCAGGGCCAGAATTGCAGGCCACTGCCGTGTCCACTCGGTCTTTTTATGTGGGACCTGGGATTCCAAACTTGAGTCCTTTATCTTGTGACGCTCTCACCCGAGTCATGTCCTCAGCCCCATGTTAATTATCTTTGAATCTGCCTGGTCATGCACAATGTCTGAATAGGCAAGGGTACGTTCGGCAAAGGCATCTTCAAAAACGGATGTGCTTTTCAGTATCTGATTTGGGAATCTGGCTAATAAATAATATGCAGTAACTTGTAATTAGCTTGCTTCAGAAACATTCACAGGAGACCACATGCTCCAGAAGCACTTTGTGGCTTGTTATAATTGTGCTCACGTCCGTGTGACTAACATTTGGAGGTCAGCAAAGTGATATTTCAGACCCAAATTGTTGTGGTGAGAGTTCACAAAGTAATATTTAGGGTGTCTTAGAAATGGTGAGAGTTTGGTACTATTTGTTTCAGTGAGTTCAGATTTTACAAAACTTTCTTTTATGGCTGTGGTGTGTATGACTCTTTTAAAGCATTGA
Source organism: Typhlomys cinereus (assembly GCA_023101885.1). Taxonomy (NCBI): domain Eukaryota; kingdom Metazoa; phylum Chordata; class Mammalia; order Rodentia; family Platacanthomyidae; genus Typhlomys; species Typhlomys cinereus. The sequence continues at coordinate 688,375 of JALPQD010000595.1, forward strand.
GTCATCGGGTAGTGAAAGAGTTTTGGACCCCTCTCTGAGTCACAGTGGGGAACACAACGACCACGTTCCTTGCCTGGGTGGGTCAGAATGTAAATTAAATTATGAATGTTCACAGAATTATAAGTGAGCCGTGAGATGAGTCGGGCTATTCAGGTGCTGTGGGAGGATCTGGCAGGAAGCTTTGGCCTAGTGGGTGTGACACAGTGGCCCCTTCCTGCCGCTCCGGGACGGTGGGTTGGGGGTGGGGGTGGGGGCTGGAGGATGGGGTGGGGATGGGGTTTCAGCCCAGATTAGCCTGTGATGCATGTTTGTAATCTCATTCAGGGGCTGGTGCAGGGAGGATCTTGGGTTCAAGATGATAGAGAGTAATAAATAAATGATAGTGAATAATTTAAAATGGGGGGGGCTTCAGCTCGACTTTAACTTGGGGAGAGCATGGTAAGCTCTGAACATGGGTGGGGGGAGAGAAAGCAGGAGAGGCGGGGAGTGACCACGTGCTCTCAGTGTTGGCTTAGGGAAGTATTACCTGTCTTCCATAAGTCAGCTCAGGCTTCCCACCCCATGCTCCCCAGCACCTTGGGACTGTACCCCAACTATGGTGGGAAGTCAACACATATTAATTCTTTAATATGCCATTTCTTGTAAACTTTACCAGTGAATTTTAGCATCCTTTGATGGTATTTCTTAGCTGAATTATTACTATAATGGGTGTTCAATGGCAGGTGTGTAATTATATTGTTTCTTTACGTTCATCAGTGGTATTCCACTCTAAAAACAGCTTTCTCCTTGATTTTTAAAAATATTTTATTTATTTTGTGTGTGTGTGTGTGTGTGTGTGTGTGTGTGTGTTAGAGGGCACTGTGTGTCCCCGTGGAGGACCAAGTTACTTTGAGAATCATCCTGTATTGCTTCTGCCTCCTTCTTGCTTCCCTCTGGAATTTTCCAGGCCTCACCCACAAGGGCTAGAAATGCAGGCCACAGCCCTTCCCACCTGGTTTTTACGTGGGACCTGACATCGGAACTCAGGACCTTCTGCTTGTGAGACAGAATCTTAACCCCTGAGCTATCTCTCCAGCCCTCTTCTTCATTCCTATGCAATGAATCGGAATCTATAATTTGATGCTAAGTAGCACTCGAGTTGGCAGGTGGATGCCTTTCAAGCTTTTTGATGTGGTCTCTTTTATTTAGAGCCTTTTCTTCCTTCATTGTTTTTTGGTGTGTCTCTAACCATTCGTGTGTGAGAATGTGGGTACACATGTGTCACAGCGCAAAAGGAGCACTGGGATGATAGCAGCTCACACTACATGTACAGCTTTTACAGGGAGATTCGAACTTGGGCCCTTACATTTGTGCTTCTGCTCATGAGCCATCCTTTTAGCCCACTTTTCCTATTTTTAGATACAAGGTGGTTCTGCCTTTTCTCAGCCCTGTTCTGCTTCAGCCCAGAGTTCAGCCATTTTTCTAGGTGCCCCCCCCTGGTGTTACCAGAGAATGACATTGAAAAACCTCAAGGGCCGACAAGACGGCTCAGCAGGCAGAAGTACTTGCTGTCCACCTCTGATGCCCAGATTCCATCTCCTGAACTCACATGTTTAGAAAAAGAATCAGATGTAGTAGCTTGTGTCTCTAATATCAGCGCTACTATGGCAAGAGGCAGTGACAGGAGAACAGGAGCACAGTGGCAGAAATAAGAAGAGACCCTGCTCCCCAAAAAAGGTGGAAGGAGAGAACCAAGTCCCATGCACATGCCTCTCTCTCTCTTCTCTCTCTCTCTCTCTCTCTCACACACACACACACACACACACACACACACACACACAACACTAAATTAAAAAAAAAGACAAAAATAACAACTAAACCAAACAACACAGAAGCCTGGCCAGCATCAAGGACCGGAGTGCAGGGGTGAGAGGACCTGATGCCCTGTCCAGCTCCAACATAGCGAGTGTGTTTCTACACCGTGTTGTGTGATTTTTTTTCTTTCCAATTGAAGAACTAAGCAGACAATGCTTGAGACTTGTTGCACGTGTGATTCAGAGGTGGATAAAGGGAAAAGTAAAGTCCCCCTAATGAGCCTCTCTTTCCTGTCCCTTGCCCCAGAGGGGACTCCATATCTTTTTATGTTTACATGCAGAACATTGAATAACTGTATATAAATGTGCATAGATAAGATCATTTTTACATGTCTGTATATGTATCTGCTTCTGAGAGACCTTATTTCTTGGCTGTTCTGTTTGTTACACTTGTTTACTCTGCCCGGACTCCTCTGTCTTAATTAATTTCAGCTTGGAGTTGTTTTTAAAGGCAGTTTACTCATTTATTTGAGACAGAGAGACAGAGGGGGAGGAGGAGAGAAGTGGCACACACAGGCGTGCCCTGGAGTCAGTTCTCTCCTTCCCCCAGCTCTGGGCTCCGGGAGCAAACAGGTGGCCAGGACTGCAAGCGGGCACTTTACTTCCCTCACTGAGCCATCTCGCTGGCCCTGAGTTTTGGTATCTGGGAAGGTGAATTTTTATCTAAGATTTTGTGAAATCTGTTTTGGTTTTGGCCTCGTTCATGGCATAGCAGCTCCTAAACTCTTTGGAATATACAAAGTGACCTCTTGTGTGCTGATGGTGTGACTGGCATGAGGATGGAGGCCGGTCCCAGAAGACTGAGGCGGGATTGGGGCATCGGAACTTCCAGCCCCTTTTCCCACTTTCCTAGGAAAGGGTGAGGGTCGAAGGCTAAGTTAGTTGCCAATTAGTTGCTGCTTAATTGTTGGCACACTTAATGTAAAGCCCAGAAGGACATGGTCTGGGGATGGAGAGCTGTTCAGAGAGGTGAACCGATAAGGCTTCTGGGAAGACCTGGAAGCCCCTCGCCCCCTTCTGCCTTCTGTGGTTCGTGCACCTCTTCAGGCGCATCTTATATAATGTCTGTCTCGTGAACTTCGTATTGTCTTCTATGTCACACTGCTAAAATGTGCTTCTTTTTATAAATTTACTATTATTATTATTTATTCAACTGTGTGCATATGCGTGTGTGTGTGTGTGCGTGTGTGTGTGTGTGTGTGTGTGTCTGTGTCTGTGTATGTGTAGAACCACGGACGAATTCTCGAACCACCATGGACGCCTCCACCTCCTTCTGCCCCGGGATTCACAGGCTCCGCTCTACCAGGACCAGAAGCGCAGGCCGCACCCGCTTCCTCCTGGCGTCTATACGTGTGATCTGGGATCCGAACTCAGGACATTGCACCTGCAAGGTGGAGGCTTAACCCCTGAGCTACCTCTCCAGCCCAAATGTGCATCTTTTTGTGAGCCACTCTAGCAAACCTTGTGAGAGCACGGGAGAAACTGAGTGTGACCCACTTCCCATATTTCTTCAGATTATCTTATTTTTCATTAATTTTTTTTCTTTTTAAAAATAGTTTGGGGGTGCTTGCTTCAGCAGCACATATACTAAAAAATGATGATACAGAGAAGATTAGCATGGCCCCTGCACAAGGATAACATGCAAATTCATGGAAAAGAAATATTTTGGTAATGGAGAGATGGCTCAGTAGTTAAGCCTTTGCTTCCCAAGCAGAAGGTTCTGAGTTCAGATCCTGGATCCCACATAAAAATGCCAGACGAAAATGGCCTGTACTTCCACACCTTAAAATTAGACAGAAAACTGTCTAGGGACCAAGTGGACTAATGGGAGGGGCAGCCAAATGGAGACTGAGGGTGAGGAGCTCACTGGCAGCCAGGAGAGCGTCTGTAAGCTCAAGGCCTGTGACAGACCATGTCTCAAAAGGACAAGGTGGATCGTTCCTGAGGAATGACAAACGAGGCTGTCTTCTGGGCACATGTGCATTTTTTTTTCAGGGGGCTGATAACTTGGATAGCTTTTCAACCAAAATACGAAAAGAAATCATGGATTTTGATTGGAAGTAAACTGACTAAGTAGAATTGACAGTTCTAGTATTGAATATTGTGATGGTTAGTGCTAAGTATCTACATCGATGAGTTGGGCCTCTGGGCACATGTGTGAGAAGATCTAGAGTAAGATTCCTTTCCGAGAATGCCTGCGAGGGACAATCTTGCACGTGTAGTGTGTGTATCTTGGGTAGGCGCTGTGGCTACAACACAGCCTGGCCTGGGCAGCACTGTTCTCTGGGCTTAGGATCCTGGACAGAAGAGGGAGAGCTAAGCAAGCACGCGTTCATCTCTCTGCTTCGGATGGGATGCTTCAGGCCTCTGCTGCCGGACCTCCCTGTGGGGACGGCCATGCCTGGACCTGAGAGCCCATGGGTGCTTTTGTCAGGGCGTCCCAGCAATAGTGAGAAAACAAATATTGTCACTTCAGAACTCGGTGTATTTTGGGGGCTGGAGAGGAGAGATGGAGATGGCATAGTCAGCAAAGTGCGTGCTGAACAGACACGAGGACCTGCGTTCTGGTCCTCGGCACCCATGTAAACAAAGCAGGGCGCCGTGGCTTGCACCTGTGATTCCAGCACTGGGGATAGGGGGAGCAGAGGCGGAAGGACCCTTGAGACCACAGCTGGTCCAAGCAAACAGCAAGCTTCAGGTCAAGGGGAAAACCTGTGTGAAGACAGAAGATGGAGAGCTATGGGGAAGACCGACACTGACCTCTGGCCTCCACATGCACGCACGCCTGCACATACATGACAGATGCCCACATGCATACAAACTTAAAAAAGAGTTCTTTGGTTGGCAAGATGGCTGCGTGGGTAAAGGTGCCTGTCTGCAAGCCTGGAAACCTTTAGTTTGATTCCATATGGTGGAAGGAAGAGAACCAACTTCCAAAAGCTGACCTTACGTGTCCAACCTGTACAACTCTCTCTTTCTCAAAATAAGTAAACCAAAAAGAACCTTGTTGTATTCTTTATTTACTCAAATTTCTGGGTCCTTTGGTGAACGTTTTGCCTATTTTTTCTCAAATTCATTTTTAAGTAGTTGATAGATTTTGTTGCCATCATGAATGCAGTTTTTTCATCTTCTCATAGTTAGGCACAGGTGTCAACTTGATAGTTGAGGGTTTGAGCTCTGGACACATTTGTAGAGAATTAATAGTTGAGTTAAGGCCAGAGCAAACCTGCAGGAGATTGTCTGGCTGATGGGGAAGGCTCAGCCCATGGTGGGTGGGATTACACCTGTGGAATAAAATATAGAGAGCTGGTTGAGAGAGTTGGCATACTTGTGTACATTTGGCCAAGACATGCTGGTCTGGCAAATAAGAATTGTCCATCTCTCAGATGTTATGTAGAGATGGTGTGGCCAGTTCCCTCTGCCTTGGTGTTGGTGTGAGCTCTCCTGTTAAGCTGGACTACAAACTGTAACCGGACTATCATAAGAAAATAAACCCCTTGTTCCCTTAAGCCGTTTGATGATGATTTTTCAACCATGCAGGTGAACTTAAGGTGAATCTTATGTTTTCTTTTCTTTTTTCCATTTTTATATGCAAATGTATGGGCATGTGTATGTGTGTATATGTGCATGTACGTATGTGCATGTGTACATACATGTGTGTGCTTTTGTGGAGGCCCAAGATTGAATTTGGAGTCACTCTCACTTGCTCTTCCACCATATTGAGATAGAGTCTCTAGTAGAACCCAGAGGTTACTGATAGGGCTATTCCTTCCATAGCTATAATTATAAGTAGTAATTTTTTAAAAAGCTGTTGACTTTTTTTTTTTTGATAAATTAATCTTACAATCATCTACTTTATTGAGCTTCCTAATACTTCTAACTTGTTTCAGTTGGTTCTCTTCACTTTTCCACGTAGACAAGGTAATCTGCAAATTATAACATTTTATCACTTCATTATTCGAAAAGTTCCTTTATCGGGGAAACTTGGAAACGAATGAAAGGTCTGTTTAGGTAGATGTCTACATCCTCATCCTTAGAGCTGTGACTATGTTACCTGACTTGGCAAAGAGCCTTTTGAGATATAATGGAGATTGTAGTCCTTTAAATGGAGAGAGGAGTCTGGATATTCAGGATTAATGTAATCACATGACCCCAGAGTGGAGGAGATTCACAGTGGCTGAAGGGGACATATGAGGTAGGGGACGGCCTGCAGGAGCTTGACTGCTTCAAGGAAACCAGCTGCACGACTGGGTTCAGCCCACAGCCCAGATGAGCCTGGAAGTGGATTCTTCTCCAGAGCTTCAGAAAAGGAATCAGCTTCTGACACCTTGGCTTCAGCCTTCCAAGGGCTGACCTCGTCATGCTCTACTATATAGCAGCAGTAGAAAACAAACTCAAGGTCAGTGAAATGGCTAAGCAGGTACAGGTGCTTGCCACAGAAGCCTCATGACCCTAGTTCAATCTTCAGAGCCTATGTGAAGGTGGAAGGAAAGAACCAGTTCTACAGAGTTGCACTCTGATTTGTACACATGCCATGGCGTGCTAAGGACACATCATACAAACAACTAAAAACCCCTAATTCAAAGAGGTCTGAGCAAGAGAGCAACATCAGATTTTATGTTAAAAAAATTGTTAATGAGGGCTAGAGAGATGGCTCAGGGGTTAAGACTCTGTCTTGTAAGCAGAAGGTCCTGAGTTCAGATCCAGGGTTCCACATAAAAACTACAGGCAGAAATGTTGATGGCTTGTACTTCTAGCCCTGGTGGGCGGAGCCTGTAATATCCCAGAGAGAAGCAAGAAGGAGGTAAAGGCAATGCAGGATGATTCCTGAAGTCACCTTTGGTCCTCCACAGGAACCCTCATACACACCTCTAACACACACACACACACAAAATAAATAAAACGTAAAAAAAAAATGGTTTTAAAAAAATTGTTTATGAGCTCGTCATAGTGATAGGTGCCTGAAATCCCAGTCAGCATGAGGCAGGAAGATATCAGTTTCTTGGCCCTCCTACCTGCCCCAGCAAGCTCTGGTCTAGCCTGGGCTACATAGAGACCCTGTCTTAAATAAAACAGAATGAACAACAGTGCTCAGGCGTACAATGTTGATAGTATATGTGTGGAAGCAGGGACATTTGTGGGGTTATATGATAGTGGATTCGGGCAGAGACGTGGGAGAGGATTCAGTTGGAGGTTTAGCTGAGCATCTTCAGTTGCTGAGACTTGCACATTGCCAGATGCTAGAGGTGGGAGGGGCAACGACAATTACCAGGCGCTTCTTTGAGATGGGCACAAGCAGGTTGGCAGATGCCATGGCACGAGCCCAGCGATTGGCCCTCCTTTGAAATTGCCTCATTACATTCTTCATCCTTTTAAAAAATTTTTATTTGAGAAAGACTAAGGAGAGAGAGAAAAACTAAAGAGAGAGAGAACATGCCTTACGTGGTGGGCAGAAGTTGGAGGACCACTTAGGCAGACAGAGGGAGACAGGTGAAAGTCGGAGAGCAGCTTTTAGAAGTCATCTCTGTCCTTTCATCTTGTGGGTTTCCAGGAATTGAACTCAGGTCCTCAGGTTTCCGCTGGCGTCTTACCGGCCGAGCTATCTTGGTGGCCCCAGAGACTTCACCTTGAGGAGTGTATCAGTACAGTGCTCACTTTCTTGTTTAAGAGCTGTTCTTTTTGTTTTTTTAGGTCATGTAGAAAATGGTAGATCATGTGAAGATGGGACTCGTGGTCTTTGTGCGCAACCTGCTGCTAGCCCTCTGCCTCTTTCTGGTACTGGGATTTCTATATTATTCTGCCTGGAAGCTACACTTACTCCAGTGGGAAGACTCCAGTAAGTATGGTCACGCCAGCTCCCCGAAGGAGAAGCCCGCGGCAGGTCAGTCATGGCTTGTCTCTCCCGGCAGTGCCTCTAGGACTCAGGCTTGGAGATGAGCTGCTGTGGCGGAGAGCTGGTGCTTTTTCTCTTTCTAATCTGCATGTGGCAAATCTCAGTTGCTTTATGAGCCCGGTGAGAATGTGCTGCTCAACGCAAACCTCAAGCCACTCCTTAGCTCCTGAAGGCGCTTGTTCTTTTCTTCAGTTCCACTTCTCATTCCTTACCGTGGGTTTTGATGTTGACCTTGGTTTTCTTCTCTCAGGTCCTTCATCTTGATTCTTTCCTTGAATTCTGAATTTAACACTGTCTTCGTTTTATTTTTTTCTCTAAAGAAACTTTGTCTCCTTAATCGCTTTAGCTGTGTGGTATTGAACGTGCACCTAGCAGGAATAGCGACTTGGTTCTTCTAATCTTGGCCCCTTTCAGGAAATATCGTGAAGCCTGCTTGATGTGACTGCCTAGTCTCCTGGGTTACATCCGGCTGCCTACATCCAGCTTGACCTTGATGTGGTTTTTATTCTGCTGATGTCCCTGCGTCACAGGTCTTAGTTGAGGGACTGACATTGATTGACACATACCTTTGCACAGCTCATTTGTTCGTGACTGCAGCTTGGAGCATCACACAAGGGAACCACACGTGGTTTTTTAGGTTGTTTTGTCTTATCTTAATTGGGTCAGGAAGCAGTGTGTGGCCTGTTCTGATTCCCAGTGACTTGACTTCTCAAGAGTCATTTCTCTTTCATGGACATCTGTAGCCGTGAGCCACTCGCTAGTAATAGGGTTGGTCTGTGGGTATAAGGTTAAAATGAGGTAGAGGAGGCAACTCACAAATGCTGCTATACTGAGACCTAACTCTGGAACTATCGTGAAGTAGTTAAGTGTTTCTCATGTGGTTCAAACAATTACAGTAGTTTGAAGCCAAAATTTGAAATACAGTGTTGCATCTTTATTGCTTTACATAGGATGTATATAAGTGCCTCTTAAGTGCTTAGCTTAGGGTTTATTCAAGTTTCTCTGCTCTGACTTGTTTTTCAAATGCAGGAGATTTGGATAAGGATAAAATTAAGGATGGTGGATCCTGTGAATGAGGATAGATGTGTGAATCATCAAATCAGGATAAGGAATACTTGAATTAGGCAGTACAGAATCATGTGGTTCAAGGTATTCCTGTATTCAGAATGGTGGATCTAAAAAAAAAATAAAAACAGAATGGTGGATCCGTAAGGAAATGAAAAACATTCACAAGGAGCAGGAGACATAACTAAGGGCCAAGTCATGTTTTCCTAATGAGTGAGAGGGAATTAACATTAAGGGAGACCATGGTGTATCAGGTATTTGATGAGACAATCTGTATATTTTATTTCATCTCACTTAATTCTTAGTTCTGTTAAGATGACATTACTCTCCATTTTCTGGCTGAACAGGCTGCAGCATTTAATTTACAGAACCAGAGTTGAACCCAGATTCTTCATCTTTAAGAGCCATGATCATGATGTCATTAGGATTTTGCTTGCCTTCTTCAGGAAGAGGAGAGAGGAGAGGGCTTAGAGCTGTGGTCAGAGTGATGTGCTGGGGTGGGGAGGAAAGGAAGAGGAAGGGAAAGAAAAGAAAGAAAATGGTTTGAAAGAGGACAGAAGCTGGGCGTGGTGTTTCTAGCAATCCCAATAGTAGGGAAACTGAAGCAGGAGGAGGCTAGCCTGGGCTATCTCATTAACAAGCACCTAGCCTGGACTATCTCGTTGACAAGCACCTAGCCTGGGCTATCTCGTTGACAAGCAGTACTGGAGTCTCCAGGCTGCAAGGTTTTTATTGCTGGCTACTCAGTCGCCTGCCGTCTGGTATTGCTGGACTAACCAGTGGCCACAGCTTGCAGTGCCCTGACCATCCAAACCCTCAAGCTTCTTCGACAGTTGAATGTGAAGGTTGTTTATTCCAACTCACTGTGGCATTATTTCCTTTGTTATCAAATCAGGGGACAAAGTAAGAGGTGACCCCGGATGGCTTTCAGCAGAGAGGGTCCCTCACTCAGCAAACAGACAAACCAGCGGCTGTCAGGCTGTGAATTAAAGCAGTGGGTTAATGATGCTAATGCAAACGAAACGGAAAGCAATGTTTTTTATGCCGTGTATCTCTACTGTGACGGGAACTTGTTATTCGTGATCCCATTTGTCCTCCTCTCCTGGTCTCTGTTGGCTGTTTCTATCCTCACAGATGTAGACTCTGAGACTTCAGAGAATCTCTGTAACTACAGTTCATCTGAGGGTCTTAGAGGACATCTTTAAGTTTGAGAAACAGACATCTTAGCATTATTTTCCCTCAATTTTAATATTGATAAAGATTATTATTTTATATTAATAACGGCCTATGGGAGTCGTGTGATGAGGGAGAGGAGAGTTTTGAGGGTGTGCGCGTGTGCATGCTGGTGCAATGCACGTGTGTGCAGGCACAGGTGAAGGCTAGGGGCCCACAGTGTGAGTCTTCCTCAGTCACTTTCCACTTTATTATTTTAGACACAACCTGTTGCTGAATCTGGAGCTCACTGATGGGGCTGCTGGTCACACATCCTAGGGACCCTCCTGTCTCTACCCTCCTTTCCCAGCACTAGGGATTACAGACATAAGCCACTAACTATGCCTGGTGGTTTACATGGTGCTGGGGATCTGGACTCTGGTCCCTAGAGTTTGCCTAGCAAGCCCTGTACCCGTCTAAGCCACATTCCCAGCTCAAGAGTTTTTAAATTATTCATTTAGTAAGCAGTAATCAAAACACCTATTGTAATGTGTTGATTTCTAAAGGAGAAATCTATGTGAATGCTGTGAGAGCATAGACGCTCTTCCAGTATAAAGCGTGTGATGTCATACTTCCAAGAAGTATTATAGTGGGATACAAAGTCTAGGTCAGATTACTAGGACTCAAATTAAAAGCTTAATTTGAAAGATTTTATGTATGAGATTAATTTACCTCTCAACCTGTTTTAAAAACTAACATGGGGTAAAAAATAGAAACCAAGTCTCATGGTACAAACTTGTAATCCCAGTTGTGTGAAAGATTTTATGTATGAGATTAGTTTACGTATCAACCTGTTTAAAAAACTTCCAAGGGCTAGAGAGGTGGCTCAGGGGTTAAGCCTCTGCCTTGGATCCTAGACCCCATGTATAGACGCCGGGCTGGGTGGGGGGGGGTGCTGCATTTCTGGTCCTGGTAGGGCGGAGCCTGTGAATCCCAGGGCAGAGTAAACAAGGAGGAGGTGGAGACGTCCATAGTGGTTCCACACACACACACACACACACACACACACACACACACGGGCACACACGGGCACACACGCATACATGCACAATTGAATAAATAATAATAAAAAAATTAAAAAAAAACTTCCATAGGGGAAAAAAATTAGAAACCAAGTCTCATGGTACAAACTCATAATCCCAGCTACTCAGAAGGCTGAGGGAGGAGGGCGGGAAGTCCCAGGTTCACCAGGCGTCATAATGAGCTCACGGCCAGCCTGGGCAGCTTATGGAATCCCTCTTTCTCCTCTCTCTCTGTCTCTCGCTCCTCTCTCTCTCTCTCTCTCTCTCTCTCTGTCTCTCTCTCTCTCTCTTTCTCTCTCTGTGTCTCTCCTCTGTCTTTGTTTATCTCTCTCTCCTGTCTCCTCCCTCTCTGTCTCTCTCATATATATGAAGAGATCGGGGATGTAGCTCAGGAGTAAGCTCTTAGCCTGTGTAAGGCTGGGCTCATTCTCCAGTAAAACACTGTAGAATTATCATATTTATAACACAATAAAGATATACATACGTCTTTTGCATATTCATATTTTTCAATGAATCAGTACATCAGCATAGTCCTGAGGTTAGGAAGTTAGGGAGCTTCTGTTTCTGGATCTCAAAGTGCAGATAAACACTTGCAGTCAGATGCAGCAGATTGGACATAATGGAAGTCATTGGGCTTGTGACAGTGGCAGAGAATCCCTTCTGAGCCATGGAAAGAACGAATGAAGTAAAATGAGCAGAGACCCAAGGACCTGTGGGGTGTTGCCAATATATATTACAACTGGGCAGCAGGAACAACAAAAACTTGAAGAAAGAATGTCTGGAAATTTTCTAACTATGATGACAAAACCTTGGCTCTCAGATTCAGGAACCCTCATGAGCCCCAAGAAGGATGACATTGGGTAGGAAGCCAGGTCTTAAAAGCAGACAGGTAGAGAGTCACCACTGATAGCTAGAAGACAGTGGACATATACGGAAGTCCTCAGAAATAAACCCCGGATGTGTCATCCCATAATTTTTCATCTAATGAACATATCCTTTAATGCTGAGGGAGGAGCTAGGTGTGGTAGCCCACGCCTATGACCAGAGGCAGAGGCAGGAGCGCCAGAGTTCAAGGTCACCCTCTGCTACAGAGTAGGAGGATCTGGCTCACATGAAACTTTTGTATCAGAAAAGAAAAAAAGGAATGAAGGTGGTGCCGGGGATGGTTCCCTGGGCAGAAGGGTTTGCTGTGCCAGCCTGAGTTCCTGAGCTGGGATCCTCAGACCCCAGCGAAAGCCCAGGAGGAGTATAGAAAGTGTTTAATCAACAGCACCCCTGTAGAAAATGGGAGGCAGAGGACAGCTGGTGGTGGGAGAGTTTGACAACTTGCAGGCTGGCCTGGCTGCAAAGTAGTGTAGAGAGTAAGGATTGACACCTGACTTGACTCTACCTCCATACACGGACACACACACACACACACACACACACACACACACACACACACACGAATAGAGGAAACATTAATAAGTTTGTTATCGGCAGGAGTGGTGACAACAAACGCTAACCCCCAAAAGGGTTTCCTTCGGGCCGTTGCAGGGATGGGGCCGGTGCACGAAACTGAGCTCCTTTCTCTGTATAGTTCACTTAAAAGACAACTAACTCAAACAAAACCCTGTAAAGAGATTTGGAATGTTACATGTAATGACATCCTCCCAGGGAATCTCACTGTTGGCGATGTTATTCAGGGCAAGAGGGTGTTGACTGCCAATCAGTGGGACAGAAACAAGTCCAGGACAGACCCATGAAGGTGTGATGATTCAGTTTTTGTCATAGTGACCATGTAATTCATGTAATCTTTTGAACATAGGGTGTGAGATAAATGCGTAACCCACCCAGGATGAGAAAAGAGCCAAGATCAGTTGTTGCCTCATACCAGATATAAAAATCCATTTGAAGCTGTTCATAGCCCCGAGTATAAAAGCTGAAATAATAAAACCTTTAAAAAAAAAAAAAAAAAAAAGACTGGGCATTGGCTGGAGAAATGGCTCAAGGTTAAGACTCTGTCTTGCAAATAGAAGGTCCTGAGTTCGGATCCAGGTCCCATGTAAAAATGCCAGGAGGAAACTGTGGCAACCTGCATTTCTGACCCTGGTGGGCAGAGCCTAGGAAATCCCATAGCGAAGCAAGGAAGTAGAAGCAATCCAGGATGGTTCCCGAAGTCACCCTTGATTTCCATAGGGACACACAGTGACTCTCTCTCTTTCTCTCTCTCTCTCTCACACACACACACACATTGAATAAATAAAATATTTTTTTAAAAATAAAAATATTAACTATAAAAAGCACAAAAAGCATTAACCTTAAAAGAAATATCGATTAGTCATTGGATTTTTTTCTGTTCTTCACATTATTCAAGAGAATGACAAGGCATTCTGTGGACTAGAATATTAATAGGAGATAGTAAGCAGAGGATTAGATTCTAAGTATATAAATCCTGAATAAATAATCCTCAATAAAAATAATCCTCAATAAAAATAATCCTTGGGACTTCTTAAGAAGGCAGCAGCCATGTTAAGCAGGTAGGCAAGGGCAGAGGATGTGACTTAGTGGTGGAGTGCTTGCCTGGCATTCACAGGGCCCTGGGTTCTATTTCTAGCACTGGAAACAACAATAAGAAATTGGGAAGAGAGAGAGAAACAACAACAAATTGAACAGAAAAGAGAGGGAGAAAGGGAGAGAGATAGAAAGAAGTGCCAGGAAGGCGGGGGTCAAGAGAAGTGGGGACAGAAAAGCACCTCTTGAAATTCATGTGTTGGAAACTTGGTTCCTAGTGTAATAATTTCAGGAGGTGGCATCTGTTGGGAGGTGAGCCATGAATGCTGCCCTTGTGCATGAATTATGCCATTATTAAATGACCTTATGGACCTTTGTCTCTTAGTTTATACTTAAGCCTGGTGCTTTGTTAGGATGTGCTCCACCTTCCCCGCGGCGGATGTACCTTCACCATGGGGATGTAGCATTCAAGGTATTGTCTTGAAAGCAGAAAATGGGCCAGTAGTAGGCACCAAAACAGCCGGTACCCTCATCTTGGATTTCCCACCCTCTAGACCTGTAAGAAAATAAATTTCTGTTCTTTATAAATTACCTAGCCTCGGGTAGGAGACATGGCTCAGGAGTTAAAACTCTGCCTCGCAAACAGAAAGTCCTGAATTCGGATCCCAGGGCCCATGTAGAAATGCCAGGTGGGAATGGCAAGTCTGCACTTCTATGTCTTGGTGGGTGGAGTCTGGGAAATCTCAGAGCAAAGCAAGAAGGAGGTAGAAGCAACAGAATGATTGTCCGAAGTCACCTTTGGTCCTCTGTAGATACACACAGTGCCCTCTGATACACACACACAATAAACCAACGAACAAATAAATAAAATATTTAAAAAAAATACCTAGCCTCGGATATTTTGTTGTAGTAGCATTAAATGGATAAAGCATCCCCCTCCCCTCAAACTAGTCATCATCCTCAGGTGTCAGGGAAATGCAAGTTAAGGCCTCAGATGTTAGATCACACCTGTCAGAATGACTAACGTAACAGATTTATAGCGTTCAGTATCCGGGCTCCTGCTATAAGGTCAATCGGTTAATCTCAGTCACCAAGTTGATGATCTAGAATCACCCAGGAGAGTAGACGCTGGGCATGCCTTTGGGACTTACCTTGATCAGGTTAATTGAGGTAGGAAGACCCATCCGCTGTGGGTCCCAGATGATGAAAGCGGAGAAAGGGCTCTAGCAGCCGCGTACATCCATCCCTCTCTGCCAGGACCAGTGTACACCCTTCATCAGGATTCACAAGAAGGAGTGAAAGCAACTCAAGACACTGTCAGGATGTGGAGTTGCTGTCAGCTGCCCACAGTCACAGGTCCTGCACTTGTAGATTTGACCAACCTCAATTCAAAAAAAGCCACAGAAACATTTGCATTTGTACTGAACATGCAGGCTTCTTTTTCCCTTGTGAATTCCACCCAGCCCTCGATGTCAGCTTTTGAGAAAGCATTTACATTGCCTCAGGTCATGTAAGTATTCTAGAGCTGACGTGAAATGTGTGGGAGAATGTGTGTTGGTTACATGTAAAATTCTGTCTTATGAGAGAGGCGTGAGCATTTGTGGATTGGTTGGGAAAGGTCCTGACATTAGTCCCCGTGGAGCGTTTAGTAGCATCACCATGAGGGTCTACCTATTGGACGGATGCTCTGGAGCCAGTGAAATGGGTACAGGTCGGTCTTTAAGTATAGATGCAAAAGGTGTTAAAAATATCTTTACCCCCCCAACACACATACCCAACACACACCACACAAATGCATATTCACACCTAAAGACCAGTCATTGTCCAGAAGCTTGAAGTCAGTAGCTGTAGACATCATTGGAGGATATTCCTGGCATGCTGAACATCTGGGCTTTGGGATTAATACGTGTCTGTCAGTGCTGCTCTCATAGTTCTTGTAGAACCTAGCAACCCTGTGAGAGTTGTATTCATATTCACAGTTTCTAAACCTTTATATCTTGGAGCTTGCAGATCCTAAGTGCTTTGCATGCAATTTCTTTCCCTCCCTCCCTCCTTTTTTCTTTATCATTCTCTTCTTCCCTCTCTCCCTCCCTCCCTCCCTTTCTTCCTTCCTTTTCCTTCTTTCCCTTTTTACTTCCTCTCTCTCCTTCTCCTCTTCCTTCTCCTCCCTCTCTCCCTCCCTCTCTCCCTCCCTCCCTCCCTCCCTCCGTCCCTCCCATTCTTCCATTACACTGCACCCAGCTGGGAATTGAACCCCAAGCTCTGTGCATGCTAGGCAAGTACTCTACGCACTGAACAACAACCTTGGCGCTTCTCAGTGCATGCTCTGGGGACATCCAGACAACCATGTTTGTCTCTGCTCTCTTTGCTTTCTACCGCCTCGCCGTCCTTGCTGGTTCTAATCTTCACGATCCATGGAGCCTGCTAGACTGTTAGCCTTCAGTCCTGGTCTTGAAGCTCCTCCTGCTCCTTTGATCCTGGGAACACCCAGACTGATTTCTCTGTGTGGAGAGAAGAGGCTCTTTCTTACCTGTCAGACCTAAGGACACGCCCATGCCAGGTTAGGAAGTACAGGGGTGTTGATGTTGGGACAGAAAAGACAAATGACAGTTTAAAACTAGCACAGAGGCAAGGGCCACGTGGGTAGGGGTTTCACCAGCGTGAGGGCACCACCCCAAGGAGAAAGGCACATCTCAGGAAAGGAACAGAGCAAACGAGCCACACTGCCTCCTACATATTAGACTTTGTAGAAGACTCAGGGTTTGAACTAGAAGAGAAGAGGAAGGATTCCCTTTGTCCTTCGCCGTTCCTGAAAGAAGCCAACAGGGGAGTTGTTCTTTTGCTCACAACGTCTAACATTTTGGTCCATCATGGCAGGGAGGACACGGTGGGCAGAGCAGCTGACCACCTAGCAGTCAGGAAACAGGACGAATCCCGCCTGAGTTAGCTCCCTTCTCCGTTTCCTTCTTTCATTCGCCCGGGCCCCACTGTTCTTGAAATTATCCTACAGGTACACAAGAGGTGAGTCTTGGCCGCCTCCCAGGCTGATGTAATCAAACTGACAGTCAGGATCAACTATCACGTAGGCGTCTAAGAGAAGGACTAGACACAACCTTCAATGCCAAAATCCCAGGCAAGAGCTAGATTTGGTGCTTCATGCCTATGATCCCAGCAGTTGGGGGGAGGGGGAGCAGGTCAGGGTCGTTCTCAGTTATACAGTGAGCTAGCCTGAGCTACATGAGACTTTCAAAAAGTCAGCCACAGACCAAAAAAAACAAAAAACAAAAATTTTACTGCATTTCTTTTTTTGCATTTTAAAGTCAAGTTTAAAGATTTAGTGCTGTTAGACAAAATTAAAATTTTATCTATCTATCTGCCTATCTATCTATCTGCCTATCTATCTATCTATCTATCTATCTATCTATCTATCTATCTATCTATCTATCTATCTATCTGTGCGTGTGTATGTGTGTGTGTATCAGAGGACACTGTGTGTCCTGTGGAGGACCAAGAGTAACTACGGGAATCATCCTGGATTGCTTCTACCTCCTTTTTGCTTTGCTCTGGGATTTCACAGGCTCCGCCCACTACAGTCAGAAGGGTAGGCTGCAACCATTTCTGCCTAACCTTTTTATGTGTGACTTGGGTTCTGAACTCAGGACCTTCTGCTTTCGAGACAGCAGAGTCTTAACCCCTGAGCTATATCTCCAGTCCAGGAAAAACTTTTTAATATTTTAAATCCACAAGGGTTGATGTCTAGACTATACCACAAGAAGTGCACTCGAGATAGAGGCAGCAGCCTTCGGACCTCGCTCAACTGGCCCACCCATGCTTGGCCTGCATGAAGCCCAGGTCCGTTCCCTTCACTCAGGAGGTGAGGCAGGAGGTCAAGGTCGTCTTCAGCCACATAGCAAGTTCAAGGCCAGCCTGGTCTAAGCGAGACTCTGTAATACTTATGTGTGTAATGTTCAGTCGTGAAAATCAATACTTGTATAGGTTATATCCAAACTATAAAGTTTTTAAAATTTATTTATTCTTTGAGTGAGTGTGTGTGTGTGTGTGTGTGTGTGTGCGCGCGTGTGGACACTGTGTGTTCCTGCAGAGGACCAATGGCAACTTTGGAATCATCCTAGATTGCTTCTATCTCCTTGTTTCGCTCTGGGATTTCCCAGGCTCTGTCCATCAGGGCTGGAAGTGCAGGTCACTACTGCTTTTTTTTTTTCTTTTAATGTGGGACTGGGATTTGAACTCAGTACTTTCTTCTTGTGAGGCAGAGTCTTAACACCTGAGCCATTTCTTCAGCCCCAAAACAAAAATTTTTATAACTTTAGAGTAAGAAGCTTAACAGCATGATTAAAAAAATGACTAAGAGATTGAAGAGATGCATGGGTACATGAATGTGTCATAAACGTGAAATTCTCAGCCTTATTAGTCATCAGGGAAATACAAGGCCACAGTAATTCTAGATACTCACCCAGTGATTGGAGCCTAAAAAACAAGCTTTTGGTAAGGGCGCAAAGCCAGGAAAGCGCTCGCATTACTAGTGCAGATGTAAAGTGGTACAATCACTTTGGAAACCAGTTTGACAGTTTCTTAAAAACATGGTGGCCAGATTATAGTAATTCTATTCCTTTTTTGTATCTAATGTATGTGTGTTGAGGGAGGGTCTGCAGTGGTGTACATGTGGGGGTCAGAGGAGGTCAGTTCTCTTTTTCCACTATGTGGGGTCCACGGATGAAACTTAGGTCCTCAGGCTTTGTGGCAAGTGTCTTTACCTGGTAAGCCACCTTAACCCCTAGTCATTCCATTTTTAAGTATTTATGCAAGGAAAAAGCACCTGTGCTAGAATGATAATGCAGCTTTATTCCAAACTAGAACAGAATGCAGATGACTACTACAGGAAAAATGGCATAATCCATACAATAGAATACTAATCAGCAGTGTAAAAGACCCAAGTCCAGGGCTGGCAAAATGGCTCAGGTAATAAAGCACCTGCTATGCAAGCATGAAGACTTAAGTTCTGATCCACATTAGCCACATAAAAATGCTGGACCTGGGGCTAGAGAGATGGCACAGGGGTTAAGACTCTGCTTCAAAAGCAGAAGGGCCTGAATTTGGATTCTGGGTCCCATATAAAGACAACAGACTGAAATAATGGTGGCCTGAATTTCCAGCCCTGGAAAGTGGAACCTGGGAAACCCCAGAGCAAAGCAAAAAGGAGGTAGAGCAATCCATGATTGCTTGATTCCCAAGTTATCCTCGGGTCTCCACAGGCACATACAGTGCCAATACACACACACACACACACACACACACACACACACACACACAGAATCAAATCAGTATACTCAGAACATTACTGTGAACCAAAGAAACTAGATGTAGAAAAACACATGTTGCACTTCTGTTCATGTGTAATGGAGCTGATCAGTATTGGTAACTGACAAGCAGATCAGTGTTGGCCTGGGGTGAAGAGGGAGAAGAGGGTTGGATTGTGAAAGGGCACATGGAATGCTTTAGACTGATGGTAGTGACCTGTATGATGATCATGGTACTGGTTTTGTGAACCCTTCAAAGTGTATACTCTAATGCATCCATTATGTGTGAGTTCTTCCTGCTGTATTACCAACCTGACGTCTAGGGGCCTCCAGGCAGGCCTAGCGTGAGGTCAGGAGGAGCGTCTCTGCACAGAATGGGCTGCTGTACACTGACTCTGCAAAGTATGGCCGTGAGAAATTAACGAATATGAAATTGTTACAACAGGTTCACAGGTCAGAGACAAGTTATTACCAAGATATGCAATCTTCACTTGTTTTAAAACTCAAAATGTTTTCACACAAAATCTCAGAAAATTTGGTGCGCGCGCGCGCATGCGCGCGTGTGTGTGTGTGTGTGTGTGTGTGTGTGTGTGTGTAGAAACTGACAGTGGATTTTAAAATTTATGTAAAGTAAGAGAACTTAGAATAGTCAAAAATGTTTTTAAAAATAAGCAAGTTGGAGTGCTTATGTTACTTGCTTCCAAAATTATAGAGTAGGGCCAGCAAGATGTCTGGGGTGAAATGACTGTGCATCCTGATCCCCAGAGCCACGTGGTGGAAGAAGAGAGCTGACTTCTGAAGGTTGTCCACTGACCTCCATTTGTGTGTTGTGACGCATGTACCTGCCCACCCCCCATAAATAAAATGTTAACCCATTTTTATTACAAAGGGCTGGGTATATACGCAGCAGATAGACCACTTTCCCAGCATGAAGGAAGCCCCGGGTTCGAGCCCCACCACTGCACACATCAGGAGTGGAGTCACGTGTTCCTGACCCCAGCACTAGGGAGGCTATGGATGGGAAGAGGAGCAGAAGGTACGTGGAGACCTTGCCTCAAAACCAGCAACAACAGAAAGCCTGCAAGTATGTAAAGCAGCCACAGAGGGGGAGAAAAACTTGGAAAGCATATGCAACAAAGAAATTGTATTTTTATGGCCCAGATACTTACTTTTTTGTATATTTATTTCTTTTTTTCCTTTTCATTAATATATTAGTTAGCAGCAGAATAATGAGCTTTCTTCTGACGTTTTCATACATATGCCTGGTTGCGCTTTACCTTGTGCTCCCACAACACCTTCCCATTCCTTCTCTCTTGTCGGTCTCCCTCCCACCTGAGGGTCTCCCTTTTGCTTTCATGTCTCAGGTGTGCATACGTGCATGTGTGTGTGTACTTGCATATACGCACCCACACAGCTTCACCTAGGAGGGACTGTGGCGTTTTGTCTTTCCCCTGTTACTCTCTCATTTCCCCCCCTGCCCTGTTAGTCTCTTCCTCCTCACTGCTCAGCCTCCTGTCTGCTTCATGAAAAGGACCTGCATTTTGAAAATATAAAGAACTCGAAATAGGAAGACAAAGAGCCAATTAAAACTGGGCAAAAATACAAATAGATACTTAATTAAAATAGGTGTACAGGCGGAAAGTGATTGCTTGAAAAGATACTCAGCATGTTAGTAATTAGGAGGAATGCAAATTAAAACCACAGCGATATAGTGCTCTAATATACTTTTAGAAAAATTAAAATTAAAATGACTAAATCAGGTGTTAGCAATTTGTCTAGCTATGGAAATGGTATTTGTACTCTTGGGTGGAATGTAAAATGGTACAGGGCATTTTGAGAGTCAATTTGGCAATATTTTGGAAATTATTCATCTAGCATATCTCCAGCCACACCAGAGCAAGAAAACAAAAATATGTAGCCACGCAAAACCTTGTACAGGGATGATTTTAGCAGCTTTCATTGTAATAGCCCTGGGCTGGAAACAGCTTGGATACGAAATTGTGGTGTTCTACATAGTGGAATACCGCTTGGTATTAAAATAGGGAACTATCGTACATGTGGTAATGTGCATGAATCTCATGCATGCACACACACACACACACACAAATAAATAAATAAAAGCAGATTGGGAGCTAATGAATGGGACCGGCAGGAGGGAGACGTAAGACATAAGGAAAGCATCAGCTCAGCTGTGATGACCTCATACTCGCACAGCAGTATGGTGTGGATATCGATGCCTATGTCACCGCGTCAGGTTCCACCGTGGCCTCATGGTATGTTGATTTAATGTGGTGACTCTTGAAATGACAACCCGAGACAGAGATCGCCTTCGGAGGAGCTGCACTTGGACCGGCTGTTGGCGTCTCAAGAATCATGAAAGCCGGAATATGATGAGCTGTTTCATTGTTCTTTAAAACTAACTGTCATCCCCAAAGACAATTCACTACCAGTGAAAATTTACAGATCATGAACTCCAGAGAGAAGGCGTGGGAAGGAATGAGCGAAGCAAAGGTTGAACACGTGTCAATGCAGGTGGGCGCAGAGGATTCGTGTCTGACATGATGTCTTATAGGAAGCACCTGCATCCCGGTGGGTGGTCTGCAGTTTCCTGCCTTTCTCCATAGCAGAAGCAGATCAGATCCTGGGAGCAGAGTCCCCTCCCTCTCCAGCCTGGTCTCCCCATGTCAGTGTGTCATCGTGATTCTTATTTTTCTATCCTGTCCGGGAAGGAAGAGACCAGTCATATGTGAGAAAGAAGGTTGGCGGTGTGAGAAGGGAGCCATGCTGTCAGAGTTGATTCTAAGAATAGTGCTTCTTAGCGCTCCATCCAAAGCATTCTCATATTCAGACGTGATTGCCAGTTGCCCGGCCCGCAAAGCATGGTGGGTGCACACCACAGCACAAGAAGAAGCAAGGCACAAACTGAGTTTTCCTTGTGGTGCAATCTCGTGACCGCGCAGTGCTTTAAAAGTGCACACCACTTAGGCTGGAGAAATGGCTCATGGGTTAAGACTCTGACTTGCAAGCAGAAGGCCTCAGTTTGAATCTCAGGTCCTGCATAAAAATGCCAGTGGAAACAGCAGCAGCCTGTACTTCTGGCCCTGGTGGGTGGAGCCTGGAGAATCCCAGAGTAAAGCAAAAAGGAGGTAGAAGCAATCCAGGGTGATTCCCGAAGTCACCCTTGGGCCTCTACAGAGACACACAGTGACCTTTCTCTCTCCCACCTCTTCTCTCTCTCTCTTACACACACAGAAACACATGTATTATGCATGAGGCATGTGCAAAACAAACAAACAAATAAATAAATAAAATTTCAAAAGAGTGCACAGCACAGGTAGAAGCTGAGCACAAATTGAATTCCCCCTGTTCTCACAGTCACGCAGTGCCTTCAGCTCAGTGGTTAAAAGCTTTGCTGGACTAGTTTGGATCCTCAGATCTCTTGTACAACATCAGGTTCAGGTAGTGGCTACTCACGTGTAATTCTAGTCTGGGAATATGGAATGTCGAGACTGGGAATCCCCAGAGCAAGCTGCTGACAAGCCCTGTTGGTGAGCTCTGGTTTTAATTACAGACCCAGCCTCTAAAAGAATATGGTAGAATAACGGTCCTGGATGGTTCCCATCATCAGCCTTGAGCTTGTACATGCAGGTGCACGTGCAGCTGCGCACACAGTCAAACACCCATACACATGCAGCACCCCACATACGAAAATGAAAAAAAGTTTTTCTTAGTGTTAATGAAACAACAATTTTCATTAAATTGTGACTCGAACATGGGTCATTTTGTTCAAGTGCAGCAACATGAAACTTGAGGCGCTCCCTTGGCGCCTGAAGGCTTGGTGTCTTGAGAAGCTCCTGGATGCTTGCTGCGCTCCGGCTCCTTTGGAAACACCACTGAAAACACAACCAATAGACACACTGTATTGCTGGGGACTCAGTGCCTGGCAGACCTTTTCTCAAAAATGGATGCGGTGAGCCTGCTGTGTTAGAGGAAACTGCTGGCTGTTTTCGGTGACACACCAGCTTTCAGAGGAAAATTAGAGTCCTGCAATACTTGCACCTGTTGCTGTGTCCTGAACAAACATCTGTTCATCCAAACAGGACACCAAGAGATCAAAGTAGCGAGTCCACTCAGTCTGCTTGTGAACCAGCGAGTTTATTGGGGTGCAGAGAGCTTATTCATAGAGGGGTGAAGTGTTAGTAGCCTCAGGTGACTCAGAAGCAGCTTACTTATCGAGAAGTCCCACCACCATGTAGGCAGTGACTCATGGAGCCTATCACCTGAGGCCGGCTGCCTTCAGCCTTTGCCTCCCACATACCCCAGAGCTCCCCAGGACCACAGGCAGCTGGAGGGCAGGATGGTGAGGGGCAGATGGAACCTCAGGTGACTGTGAGGCTTTGCCAACGGCTTGGACACCCCCACTACAGGCCCGGAACCACAGCCTTTGGCTTCCTGTGTCATCACACCTGCATGGGCACTGTGAGGTCAGGACAGGGGGTCTGGAGTCCCAACTGGTGATGGTCCATTCGCCCAGGAAAGGGCTGTAGCACAGCAGCTGCCAACCAGGATTTAGTTTCCTGATAAGCCAGGTGGTGGTGTTAACAGCAGATCACTGGAAGGCGGGGATGTGTCAGGGAAGCAATAAAGTCTGAGTACCTATGATCAGGAAGTTATAAAGCCAGGCGGGGAAGGGGAGAAACATGTTCAAAGTGTAAGGCCCTCAAGATAGAGTCCACAGGCTCATGCTGGAAGGAACCTTCGGGAAACTACCCCCTTTTAATCTTGGTTAGCACCAGAGATGACTCATCCCAACCCTCCTTTTCTCACTTTTTTATATGCTTTATTCGAAATGGCAATTTACGATGTTGAATGCAGAAAAAAATTAGGACCCAGGTTTCTTTTATTATGCTGTATTAGCTACTTTCTCATTGCGGCTACAGAGAGCCTGACAGGAGCCCCTAGAGGGAGGGAGGAGCTCCTTAACTCATGGTTAGGGTGGGGGCAGAATGGCTGGACCATGGTTGGAGCTGTATCACCTCAGCTCTGAGCCCATCCAGGACCCTGGGCTGAGCTAGAGCCCATAAGAACCCTCTCTACAGTTAGGCCCACCATCTCCTCAAGGTTCCACAGCCCCCTCCCCCAACAGCAGCAGCAGCTGGGGACCACGTGTTCAAACACAGGAGCCATTTGGAAATTAAAGAGCTTTGCAAAAATAGAAAGCGATGCCACTCTGTTTATTTCATTTTATAAAATACAATTTTGCCATAAAACTATTTTATTTATGGCAGTAGTTTATTGTGAACTTAGGTGAATTAGCATTTTTAAATTTCTTAGTTTCAATCTAATATAGTAAACATTTATATAGCTGAGGAATTAATATAACTGTTGGCTAACATACTCATAAAATTTTAATACCTCAGTAAGTTTGAGAGTAAAAGAATCCTGATACCAAAAATTTAAGTTCTAGTGTTTCTTTTTTAAAAAAAATATTTTATTTTGTGTGTGTGTGTGTGTGTGTGTGCCCCCCTGTGGAGGGCCAAGGGTGACCTTGGGAATCACCCTGGATTGCTTCTACCTCCTTGCTTTGCTCTGGGATTTCCTAGGCTCTGCCCATCAGGCGAAGTGCAGGCTGCTGCTTTTTCTGCCTGGCGTTTTTTATGTGGGGCCTGAGATCCAAACTCAGGACTGCTTGTGAGACAGAGTCTTAACCCCTGAACCATCTCTCCAGAGCTTGTTTGTGTTTCTTTTTAAATTCTTCTCTTTCTTTCTTTCTCTTTCTTTCTTTCTTTCTTTCTTTCTTTCTTTCTTTCTTTCTTTCTTTCTTTCTTTCTTTCTTTCTTTCTTTCTTTCTTTCTTTCTCTTTCTCTCTCTCTCTCTCTTTCTCTTTCTCTCTTTCTCTCTCTTTCCTTTCTTCCTTTCTTCCTTTCTTTCTCTTCTCTTTCTCTCTCTCTTTCTCTCTTTCTTTCTCCCTTTCTCCCTTCCTCCCTTCCTCCCTTCCTCCCTTCCTCCCTTCCTTCTTTATTTTATTTATTGCGTGTGTGTGTTCCAGTGTTAGTTCAGGAATCATCACGTCTTGCTTTGCTCTAGGGCTTTCCATCATTCCTGTCCAGCATTTTTTTAAAAAAAAATTTTATTATTTATTCAATTGTGCGTGTACACGTGTGTGCACATGTGTGTATGTATGTGTGTGTGTGTAGAACCACAAACGAATTCGGGAACCACCTCCTTCTTGTTTACTCTGCCCTGGGATTCACAGGCTCTGCCCTACCAGGACCAAGCGCAGGCCGCCCCCCCCGCTTCCGCCTGGCGTCTATATGTGGGATCTGGGATCCAAACTCAGGACCTTCTGCCTGCAAGGCAGAGACTTAACCCCTGAGCCACCTCTCCAGCCCCGTGTCCAGCATTTCTTATGTGGGATCTGGAACCCGAACTCAGGACCTTCAGTCTCCAAGGCAGAATCTTAACTCCTGAGCCATCTCCCCAGCCCCCCTATTTCTTTATTTAGAGGAGCACATATGCATGCCATGGAGCATGAACGGGACCAGAGGATAACTTTCAGAAGTCAGTTCTCTTCTTCCACTATGTGGGCTTGGGATTGGACTCAGGTGGTCGGGTTTGTGAGCAGGTGCCTTACCCACTGAACGATCTCGGTGGCCCGCTACTGTTTCTCTAGCATCAAGACTACAAGACTCAGGGCTGAGGTTAGGAGTCAGTTGATCTTTCACTGTGCATTGTTACCGTGAGCAAGGCTGTTGTTGATCAGATGACTTGGAGAAGCACAGCTGTGGACATGAAGCTGTTATGCATCGGCAGACTTTCTGTTTGCGAGTGGTGTAAAAGTATCACTGATTGGTTTGGATGGGTGTATAGTCCCTGACTCAGGATGATTTATGGTTTGTTTTTGTTTTTGTTTTTGTTTGTCTTCACTTTACAATGGTGCAGAAATGTACCCAAACCAGTTTTTCACTTGTAGTTCAATATCTGGCAAATCACACAGTATTCAGCATTTTATTATCATGTTGGCATTGTGGCTTAGTTCTGTATTTCCCACTGCTGATGCGCACACATGACCCAAACAATTTAGGGTAGCAAGGGGTTTATTATTAGCTTACAGCTTCTGGTTCTAGTATATCATCATGGCAGGAAACTTAACCAGCAGAGACTAAGGGACTGGCCACAGCATATCCACAGGAAGGCCTAAGAGG
Source organism: Typhlomys cinereus (assembly GCA_023101885.1). Lineage (NCBI taxonomy): Eukaryota > Metazoa > Chordata > Mammalia > Rodentia > Platacanthomyidae > Typhlomys > Typhlomys cinereus. The sequence goes on from JALPQD010000595.1 coordinate 714,436, forward strand.
GGGGATGTACTTTCTACCTTGTCAGTCGTCTAAAGTCCACACAGAAAATGGTCCCATTCGCTATGAGCTGGGTCTTCCCACATCCATTAGATAATCTCCCACAGGCTTGCTTAGGGCTTCCTTTAATCAAATAATTTTTGTAGGCGTACCCAGCAATCAGTTCTCTGACACTAACAACTAATGGTCACACATTGTGTTAGGTGATACTGCCCCACTGTGTGGCCATGTGCTCCAAGCATGTGTAATAAAGTAGCACAGGCGAAGCTGTATTTGGCACGTAGGCTGCATTAAATGCATTCATTTTCAGTGTATCTATGCGTTTACCGTGACCAAATGGTATCGTAAGCTAAGGGAATCTCTGCAGAGCTTGTTGCTTCCGTTGTTGTTTGGAGACGAGGTCACCTCTGTCATTCGGGGTGGTCTGGAACTTGCGGCAATCCTCCTGTCTCAGCCTTCCCAGTGCTAGGACACAGGCTTGAGCCATCACGCCCAGTTGGTGGTTACTTCTTGCTGGAGAAATAAAGCCAAAAGGATGGGGATGTAGCGCAGCAGTTCAGTGTCTTGATGTGGGAGGCCAGGCTGGATCTCCAGCACCGCACCAAAGAAAGAAAAAAGAACAGTCAGTGCTTAAGAATTGTTTAATCTCAGTGGAAAGATGGGAAGATAGAAAGCTCAGCTTAACATTATTTCATTTATGGGAGAGAAGAGAGAGGGGGGGAGGAAGAGAGAGGGGGCAATATGTAGGCATGTGCCATGATGCAAGTCAGTGCTCTCCTCCCACCGTGTGCAACCAGGGGTCACACTCAGGGTGCCAGGTTTTTGCGAAGGCACCTTTAGTCACTGAGCCATCTTGCCGACTACCTCAAAGCACAGCTCTTATAGCCGAATAAGAAGACAATCTTATTTTTTTCTTTTATTTTTCTAGTTTTACAAGCATATTGAGTACTTATCCTTGCTTCCCTCCATCCCCATTCCCTCCCATTTCTCTCCCTTCCCTTCATCAATCTATCTCACTCACTCACTCCCACCTTTTTGCCTGTCCGCTTCTATGGATCCCAGAGTTCCCTCTGGCTTGTCTACTCTTGTGGGGGTTCAGCCCTCTTGTGGCAGTTCAGCCCTCTTGTGGCATACCAAGTTGCCTCTTTTTGTACCACCCCATTGATAGGGGCATTTTCCTTCAGTCATCCAACTCTAGTCCCCAAGGTTTCCAATGTATGTTCTTATCTCTCTTGAGTTCCTTGTAGTCTACGGGGGCATGTTGGTATCAGTCGTTATGCAGGTCTGATAAGGACAAGTCTCACTGCAGTGAGTTCCTGGATGCAGCGGTCCTGCCTTAGAATGTCTTGTCCAACAGTGAACCTTCTCATCTGTAGGGGTTTTACAAGCTCACCATCCCTGACAACCTTGTTTTTAAAACAGACGAAGAGGTTAGAGTGACACAGGTTTGCAAGCACTCAGAGTGCAGTGAAAAAACAAGTTCCAGGTCAGCCTGGGTCACACAGAAAGACATTTTAAAAATCAAAGTAAGACACAAGGAGTCATGTCCTCAGAGATGTATGCAGTTGGTCAGCGGTAGGGAAAGATGTCTGTAATCACTAGGGAATGCCCACCGCAGAGCTTCAGCGAGCTCCCGCTTAGCTTCCAAGATGGCTGTAGACCAGACAGTGGCTGAGAACCAGTGTGGCAAGGACGCCAGGAAGCCCCAATGACAATGGTTGGCAGGAATGTGATTAGGGTGCACTCCCTGCAGAAAACAGGCTGGTCGCTTCTTAAAAACTCAACTTGGGGGGTTGGAGAGGTGGCTCATGGTTTAAGCCTCTGCCTTGCAGGCGGAAGGTCCTGAGTTCAGGATCCTAGACCCCACGTATAGACGCCGGGCAGAAGCAGGGGCAGCCTGCGTTTCTGGCCCTGGTAGGGCAGAGCCTGTGAATCCCGGGGCAGAGTAAACAAGGAGAAGGGTGGTTCCCGAATTCGTCTGTGGTTCTAGACACACACATACACACACACACACACACACACACACACACACACACACACACACGAACACACGACACACGCACAATTGAATAAAAAAAAAATTTAAAAACTCAACTTGGACAGGTGGTGCTTGTGAACCTGAGCACCCAGGTGCTATCCCCAGCGCCCACCAGGTGGCAGGAGAGAGCCAGCTGGAGAAGGGTCTGCATCCTCCGACAGCGGGGAGGCTGGGGAGGGGCGCTCAGCCACACGAAATGAATAAATAAATAAATACATACACTTAAACATAATCCTGTCATGGCGGCACCTGCCTGTAATCCCAGCACTTGGGAGGCCAAGGCAGGGATATTGAGTTTGAGGCCAGCTTTGGTGTTGTACTGAGACCCTGTTTCAACACTTGTTCTGTCTCAACACTTGTTCTGGATGGACAAACCTTGGTGCATCCCCAGCGCCGGGAAGGAAAAATTGTTAAATCTAGAGCCACCATTTGATAGAACAGGTCTACTTTTAGTTTAATTGAACACAAGAAAAATGAAAATTGTACACAAATTTAATAACAGTATTGTCTGTACACACTTCAATGGAAGCAACCCAAATATCCTGCTGGCTGATAACAAGATAAGTAAAATGTGCATCTCCTTACCGCAGACTATTATTTAAGAGTAAAAATAGGGGGCTGGAGGGGTGGCTCAGGGGTTAAGCCTCTGCCTTGCAGGCGGAAGGTCCTGAGTTTGGATCCTAGACCCCACTTATAGACGCCAGGGCTGAAGCGTGGGGCGGCCTGCGTTTCTGGTCCTGGTAGGGCGGAGCCTGTGAATCCCGGGGCAGAGTAAACGAGGAGGTGGAGGCGGACCATGGTGGTTCCCGAGTTCGTCTGTGGTTCTACACACACACACACACACACACACACACACACAATTGAATAAATAATACATAATAAAAAAAATTTTAAAGAGTAAAAATAGCTGGAGATGTTGACATATGCTGCAATGTGGGTGAGTCTTGCAAATATTACGTTGCATGAAAGAACTCCATCACGAAAGTCCACATTGTATGGTTCTGTTTGCGTGAAATCTTCAAAACAAATAGATCTGTAGAGAAGCAGAGTAAATTAGAGGTTGCTTAGGGTTGGGAGATAGGAAGATATTTTATGTTGAACATTTTTCTTCATATACCTGTTGGCTATTTGTATGAGAGACTCGTTTTAAAATAACAAAAGCAAAAGAGGAGAGAGATGGGGGCGGGTAGGGGGCAAGGGAAGGAGAAAAAAAAAGAAGGAAGGAGGGAGGGAGAGAAAAGGAGGGGTGGAAAAAGGGCAGACAGGCAGGCAGTAGCAGTGTTTTAGTTACTGGGTCTGAAGAATGAGGTTCATTGTACTGTGCTCTCTACTGTTGTGTAGTTAGAAACCAAACAACCTTTTGTTGGCAAGTAACCGCAGCTGCCACAGATCTCATTTCACTCATTGGCCTCCGTGCTGTGTCCGCCCCCCCCCCCGGCCCTTCAGAGACAGCAGGGTGCAGTGGAGACAACACTTCTAACCTGATCTTCCCCTGAGTTCACGACAGTTGCCTGGCAAAGAGCCCAGACATGGGTTGAAAATACCCGGAGCACAGACTAGTCGGTGAAGGTGGCCGCGAGTGGCCTCTGTTCACACTGCTTCTGCTACAAATGCCATTTATGCAGAAGGTGGGGAAACTCGTGTGTGGGTTCATGGCCATATCTATTGCACAGAGAGCAGCATACACGCGTGTGTACTGATTGAGCATGGAATCTGAAAACAATAACTTCAGTTGCTTTCCAGGAATAAAGTTGATAGTTGGGAGACAGAAGAGAGACTGTTGGAAGAGATTAGGGATACAGGAAGAAAGAGGTCCGGTGGCCAGGTCCTGGGGCGAGCAGAACCAGGGGCCAAGAATGCAGAGGAGCTGCCAGAGAGGAGAGCAAGCCAGGGAAAGGGTTCAAAGGAGCCCATGCCAAGGTGTACTCAAGGGACCCAGCTGCTCGACTCCCAGGCATCCATCTACAGGATGGCCCACACATTTGCAAAAAGATCTCAGTGCACTGAAACATTTTTGGGATGCGATTTAAGTATGCATCAGTAGGGACAAGCTGATGAATGAAGGTCCCACCTACATCTATCTCCTGAATGTCTGTCCTTAAAAAGTGGGGACGCCAGGCATCCTGATGGGGAAGGTTTCTATGGCATATCCATAGGCATAAGGAACAAAGCTCAGGAGTTTTGTTTGGAGCTAACAATGCTGCAAATTCATACCACTGTTCTAAGTGGATGCAGCTGGGTATTGGGTTCTGAATTATTGTAAAATGGGATTTTTTTGTGGTACACTGTTATCATGAGCTTTCTTATTATGAGTAGTAGTTGGCATGGAAGAGTGACAGAATCACATTTGCAAGTTATTAAATCCGTTCCACTTTGAGCCAATCAGATCTGCCTTCTGCTGTTTCCTGCCTGGCCGCCAATGCCTTTATATGGTACTTCAGCTTTTCAGGGGAGCAGTGCCATGCAATGGTCATCTTGGACCACTAGAGGGCAGCAGAATCTTTTGATTGCCCCATGCCGGCGCCCCTGCCCCCTGGATGGCTGTGCTGGCCAAATCCTGCCCGGAACACCCTAGGCCAGTGGCCTGAGAGGCTGGCAGGGCAGGGCAGGGGTGAGGGGAAAGAGACATGGGCTTTGGAATCACATCTGTCCACTTTTTTGCCTTCCCTTGTCTTCTGTCTGTTACTTGGTGGTCTAGTTACTGACTGTCACTTCTCCCAGGGCTTGAATGGACGAGACACTGCCGCCATTGCAGCCCGCTGCAGCATGAGAGCCAAAGCTGGGAGCCTGATTGCCATTTGGGGTCGCTTATTTACTCCCTATGAACCTCAGGCTTACTTGGGACGAAATTCAAGCTGCAGTATGGTGCGCCCTCGAGGATAGCTGCTTGTGGGCGGGTGCCATGGCTCAGCAGGTAAAGCTGGGAGGATGAAGCTGACTTGGAAAGTTTTTCTCTGATCATAACGTGTCCTGTGGTGGTCTCTCCCTCTCCCTGCATCCATCCCCTGCTCCCTCCCCACACCAGGTATTGGCAGAGATGAGTAACAAACCCTCAGTAATTCCTGACATCTGGGAGTATTTAACAATTGTTTTGTTTGATTACAGGACGGTATCGTGTGTGTGTGTGTGTGTGTGTGTGTGTGTGTGTGTGTGTGTGTACAGTGTATATATCAGAGGGTACTCTGTGTGTCTGTGGTGGTCCAAGGGTGACTTTGGGAGTTATCCTGTATTGCTTCTACCTCCTTTTTTGCTTTTACTCTGGGATTTCCCAGATTCCGTCTTCCAACACAGGAAGACAGTCTGCTTCCATTTCTACCTGGCATTTTTACCTAGATCTGGGATCCAAATTCAGGACCTTTTGCTTGTGAGGCAGAGTCTCAACCCCTAAGCCATCTCTCCAGCCCTAGTAATATTTTCTTTAGGACCATTTCAAAGCTCCTTTTCTTGCTGGGGGAGAGGACTCACAAGTTATTTATAGCTTCTCATTAACTCTCTTGTAAATAATTAGTCTTTTTATGGTATAGCAAATTCTTTTTTTTAAAGAGAAATGAGGACTTATTTATTATTTATTCAATTGTGCGTGTATGCGTGTATGTGTATGTAGAACCACGGACGAATTCAGGAACACCATGGACCGCCTCCAGTGTCTATATGTGGGGTCTAGGATCCGAACTCAGGACCTTCCGCCTGCAAGGCAGAGGCTTAACCCCTGAGCCACCTCTCCAGCCCTGGTATAGCAAATTCTGAATTTATTTCAGAGTCCTGCTTTGAAAGCTTCCCTCTCATTGTGCTTCCATGTATTTCTGTTTCAGCTCAGCGTTGATGCCATTTGCTGAGGCAGAGGTGGGCAGCATGAGCGAACAGTGCCAGGTGGACATCAGGGAACCCAAGTCTGAGCTGAAGATGGGTGCTTACTAGGGTGCAGTTCTGGGATCAGCGGTCCTGAAGGAAACGACAGAAGGGAAGGAGAAAGAAGGGAAGGGGAGGGAAGGGAAGAGATGGGAAGGAAGGGGAGGGGAGGAGAGGGAAAGGAAAGGAAGGAGGAAAGGGAAGGGAAGGCTGCAGTTCAGAAGTGGGTGAGCCGTGCTGTGGCCTCGGTGAACCCCTAGACCTGATGTGGAGTTGAGAGGGGCAGATTTTAGAACAGGAGAAAGGGACTATGTCTTTAGAGTTCTTCCAATACCAGTAACCCCAAGATGAAGTCTTCCTCAAGAGATGGAGGGTGAGGTAGGGGGGCATCTCTTTGGGACAGACAGTGCTTTCCACCAAAAGTGCTGACTTTCTATCCACCACAATCCCAGCAGTCAGTTTTCCTTTCCCAAGGGGAGAGCAGAGTGCCCAGTCACCAGAAAGGTGGTACCATTACATGATGTCTAGGTCCTTTGTGCTGCTGAGACTGAATGCCTGATGCTGGATAATAGACAAACCATTTTCATGGATCATGATTCTGGTGGCTGAGTTCAGTGTATGGCTAGACTTTCGACTGTGTCACAACATTGTAGGTGACGTTACACAGCGAAAGAGGAAGCAGGAGATTGAGCCAGGAAAACCAGCTTTGCTTATAGCACTACGGTCTGGTAAATACCTAAGCTGATCCCTTGAGGCGGGCATTGATCCCTCCTGAGAGCAGTACTTTCAAGATCTACCATTTCGCTTTTCAGCTTCCCCCACATTGGGACTGTAGCTCCAGCACATGAACCACAACGCAGGAGTAATATGGATTAGGGAAAAATTGTTTTATGCCGCAGACCAGAGTCGCGGCCTCGAGACCAGGGCTCCCCAGGACCGGGTGGAGAACAGAACACACGCGGCTCCCTCTCGTCCGAGTGAATCCTGAACCCGTTTATTGAAACTTTCGTGACAACTTTTATACAGAAAATTTTGGGGTAAAGAATGTTGCACCTACAACAGACATATAATTTTTTAGTCAGCAAAAATCACCTTCAGGGTGGACATTTTTTCAAGAACCTAACCCATTGCTTCAGGGCAAAGGCACTTAACAGAAACATTCTCTCAGTATTTCCAAACTTATCTAATCTATAATGCTTCACCGGATAGCTATGGGGCTGAGCCCACATTTTAACTGCTTTTTTTAAAATACAGAGGCAGAATGATCTCCTATTGATTTTAGCAAGGAACATATTTTACAATTAACTATAGGAGTCCCCAACACCCCATAAGTCCCAGCATGAGCTTTGGCTGTTGTCCTCTCCAGGTTGATACTCTCAGTCAGGCAGGTCGACATAGGCACCAGGCATGGCAGCAGGTTCTAACTTGGGAAGATGTATGCAGCTCATGCAGTCTCTACTATACAAGCTTAAACTACATCTCTAAGGAGGCCTTGACTTGGATACTCAAGGCCCATAAGCTATAGCTGGTTCTGTCGATGGAGCACTGAGGTATGCACTGAAGAAAACACTTAAGCAATATAATTATTAAAAGAATAACTTCTATAATAGCATCCTTCTATTCCTTTAATAGTAAGGTTGCTTATGTCTTCCTTTGAGGAATTCCAGAAGTGTATTGCCATCATTTAGATGACCCATCTGTGAACCATGCATACTCCAAACCTGGGGTCCAGTCAGGCCCCATATGCCGAGGGTATCTCTTTTGAGGGTGTCTCTTTCGGGGCGGAGGCGATCATTGGTGGGAGTGCACTCAGATGGTCCATCTCTGTGATTTCTCATAAGAGTGCTGTTTGGGGTAGGAAAGACACGGCCCCCTTTGCTTCTGACATGGATTCTCCCAGTTTGGATTGCAAATACCATCTCCAGGGGCAGTCTTGGCATCTAGACTTTCTGGCATGATGGTCTCTTCCTTGGCCTTCAGCCAGGGTAAGAGGGTATCACAGTTTCTTTTAAGGTTCTGGTGGACTGAGAGCATAGTCTTGTACTTCTGGAATTTCTGAGTTAGTACATAGGTGGGAATTTTACCCACCTATGTTTTAAGACTCTAGAAGTTATTCTCTAATTTCCTTAAAATCAGTGCATACATTCTGATTAACAAGTCTACTTATTGTAAATGACTAGACATGAAATTTCTATTTAGTATTTGACTGAAACTTAAAAAGCAGGCTTCTTCTCTAGAACAGAGAGCAGGAAGCTAGTTCCAAAAACCCTAAGAAAGGGCACTCCTAAATTCCAGAAGGATTCTTCCTGCCAGAGGCAAAACTTGAATTATCCCAAACAAAACCCAGGTAAAAATGCTTAGCACCTGTCCATGGGCTTTATTGTGGCATACCGAGAAATTCCTAGCACTTGCCCATGGGGTTACTGTGACCTTCCCAGGGAACAGGCTTTAGGCCTGAACTGGGAAGAAACACCAAGACCTGACAATTCCCATATTTTTCCTTATTTCTCTAAAATAAAGCCATGTCCTTATCCCAAAACATGTTACTTTGAATCCACCTTTTCCAAACTGAGACATATTCTACCAAATTAGTTGGATAGGGACGCGGCAGTTTTAGATGGAATTGCCTGGCAGTAATGCTTGGGAATAGTTGTGTGTGTGTGTGTGTGTGTGTGTGTGTGTATGTGTACACATGTCCATGTATGGCACCTCCAGAGCTTGGTGTTGGGTGTCTTCCTCAATTGCTCTCCCCCTTAGTGAGCCAGGATCTCTCACTGAGCCTAGAGCTGGTCCATTAGGCTAGAGAAGCTGGACAGCAGTCTCCAGGGATGTGACTTCCCTAGCCATAGGATTGTAGACACGTCTCCATGCTTGGCTTTTAATTGCATTCATGTGCTGTGGATGGACTCAGGGTTTCTGCTTGTGTGGCGAGCAGTTTACTAACTGAGCCGCCTTCTATGACCTCTAATTGTTATTTTAAATCTTAGGAGTTCAGAGTAATACTTTAGTCCAAGTGAACTCTACTGCAACAAATCACACTGAAACATTAGTGGTTTAACACAGGAAAAGTGTTTCTCTCCAGTCGCAAACTGGTATTGATTTGTGGTGTTGGAGATCACAGTCTGCCCAGTTCCCTTAGGAACAGACTCCTTTCATCTGGTGGTCCTGCCTGTTCCTAGGTCCCAGAATCCTATGCTCTTACCTTGGGATTCAGCTCTAGTGGGAGAAAAGGCAGGAACATGGCAAATCCCATGGAAGGTCTGTTGGGCCAGGTCTAGCATCATGTGCTTCTTGCAGCCCTTGGTCCGCTGGTCAGAACCCAGGCACGTGGCCTTACCTAACTGAGGGAGGACACGAATCCACGCTGTTCCAGCAGTGCGTGGCTCAGAGCTGTGGGGAGCTCTCGAGAGCCTGTCACTACTGCTAGGAAACCAAAGCTATGTCAGAAACTTCATTTTAGATTCCTCAAGTTTATGAGTGCAAATCGCCACCATTACAGTATCACAACGTCCTTTATCTGGGGGCATTTTAAAAGGCTGAAAGAAAATTTAAAAAGTAAAATAAATAGGCTCAGGAAAACTGAATTTTATCAAGGGGAAGAATGCTAAACTGAGGATATAAGAATTCCTGCTCAGGAAGTTGAAAAGACAAAATAGTTTCGTGTGTGAGTCTCTCTTTTTCACTTATTTTTAGATCAAGAACCACAGTCTTGTCACAGAATTAAGAAAAGTGACTCTTTTCTGTCTCCTGCCCCAGCAGGAGTGTCTTCCGTGTGATGACAGGCAGAGAGTCCGGGATCTTGGATTACAAGAAAGCAGTCATGCAAGCAGCATGCCAGCACCTGGTGGATTCCCAGGGCAATGCCACCCACGGAGCCAGAGAGATCCGTTACCCTGTGTCAGTCAAGGAGCACTCCTGCCCAGGGCAGCTTCTAACTTAGGTAGCTCCTGACCCAGGTGGCATGGAGTGCGGGGTCGGGGAGCACCTGGGCCTGAAAAATTTGCAGACCCAAAGCCCAGACTCTCACAGAAAGTGACCAAGGATGAGATTGGGAGTGTTTCAGATGAGAGAGGTGAGGGTGATGAAGGCTTTGAGAGTCTGTGCTGTAACATGTGGGGTAAGATACGGGAACCTGGTGGAATGTTAGAAAAACTTCCCCTACTCCAGGGTAGTCTATGAACAGCTTGTGGAGAGTGGTGGGGTGGCCCCAAGGAGAATATGCATATGTATGTGGAGACTGTGCATTCAGTGGTGTGCATGTGCTTGTGCATGTGTGTGTGTGCGTGCATGCACATGCACGCTCATGCGCACACATAGGTGCGTGTGTGAAGGCCAAAGTTGACATTATCTTCCTTGTTCGAACTCCCCTTTATTTATTAAAACAGGTCTCTTGGTTGAGCCCAGAGCTCACCAGTCAACTAGGCTTGTTCTGGGGATTCCCCGTCTCCTCCTCCCTGAGTGCTGGGACCGCAGGTGCCTGCCAGCTTTTGCATGGGTTCTGGAGTCTGGACTCTGGTCCTGCCTTAAGCTCCTCATCCCTGAGTTTAGGTTTACAGTGGCCCAGGCCAGTGCAGGCTCTTAATTGTAATGGTAGTGACTGGTGGAAGCTGGTGTTTTGTAGCGTCATGTGAAGGAAAATGGACAGAACGGAGATTTCTAATGGAATGCTGAAATTTCTATTGGAGTGTCTGAAATAGATGAATGAAATTAGGGTTTTGTTCTGTTTTGAGACAGGGTTTCTTGTAACCCAGGCTGACTTTAAATCCAATATGCAGCCAAGGACGATCTTAAACTCTGATCCCACCTCCGTCTCCACAATGCTAAGAATATAAGTGTGTGCATTATAAGTGTAAGCACCTGGCCAAATGCCTGGAATTTAAAATTAGGGATTATGTTCCTTTATTCTCTTAGCAGTGTTCATTCCTTATCTATTTAATCATACTCATTAAACAAACTACTATACCAGTCTAGATGACTGGGATAGTACTTTTTAAGTTCAAAATTAATTCAACCTAATTTTTAAAGCTGGAATTACATTGGAGCGGATCCTACTTTTGAGGAAATAATAGTCTGATTGGGTGAGACTTATTTTAAAAACTACAGGAAGTGGATGTCACATGTGTTGAATGGGGGATTGCACAGCTGTATGTACAATGCTCATTGACCTTTCGAAATGCCCATAGTCACATTAGTTGGTATTTTCAAATAATTATCTGGGGAGTGGTTCATTTGGCCCAGAGATATAGCGTTGATAGAAAGGACTCACAGTGGAGGTAACTCAAGCCTGGACTTGCCAGGAGAGTGAATGAGCGTGTGGGTAAGGCACAAGCCTGGAAAGGCCACTCTTTCATGGAATACCTCAGTGCCCACGCTGGGAAGCAGCCAGAGAGAGATTTTTAAGCGCTAGGTGTTGCAGCTTCTCTTCCCCGCTGCTGTAAAACAATTGATAAACATGCACATAAGAGGAGGAAAGGAGATTTATTTGGCTTACAGTTTCGGGGAGGAGGGAGGGGATAAAGCCCATTATGGCAGGAAAGGCACAGTGGGAAGCAGACTACAGACATCGTGGAGGCAGAGACAGCAAGTGGCGAGAGCAGGCTTTGGCTCACTCATGACATTCAACAACAGCCATCAATTTGCTGTCTGCAGACTCTTAAGTTGGCTTTCACACTTTTTCCTCATCAAACCTTACAGCTTTTCTTTAAGTCTGATTCCTTGCTCTTTTTCCATCATCAATCTGAATAGAGCACTAAAAAGTAGCCATGCCCACTGTCAAGACTATATTGTCAGGAAATTTCCTCTGCTATACACTTTAAATTTTTTTAAAAAATCTTAAACTTTACTTATTTTGTGCATGTGTGCATGCATGCGTGTCTCTGTGTGTGTGTGTGTGTGTGTGTGTGTGTGTGTGTGTAACAGAGGGTACACAGAGGGTAACAGAGGGTCCCTGTGGAGGACCAAGGGTGACTTTGGGAATCATCCTGGATTACTACTACTTCCTTTTTTGATTTGCTGTGGGATTTCTCAGGCACTGCCCACCAGGGCCAGAAGTGCAGGCTGCCACCACTTTCTGTCTAGCATTTTTATGTGGGACCTGGGATCTGAACTCAGGAATTTCTGCTTACAAGCAAAGTCTTAACCCTGAGCCATCTCTCCAGCCCCCACATACTTAAATTTAGCTTTGATCAAGTTTTTAGGATGAGGACAAAACTTGACTAAACTCTTTGCCAAAGCATCACTCCAGTTGCCCCTAGTCTAGTTCCCAAAGCAATCTGTGTCACCCTCCAGGCCATCATAAGCTGGCCTTCCACCATTTGTGACTCTCACAGCATTGCTGTCTTCCATATTCTCATTGGAATGGCCCTTTAAATTCTATCTCTAACTCATGAAGCCTTTCCCAGCAGTTTCAAAGGCGTGCCAGCCACACCACAGCAGTTGGTCATACTTCTTGGCACCAAATTCTTTCAGTTCCGCAGCAACACTTCACTTTTCGGTAATACAATTCAACATTAGCTCATCCTGGAACTGTTTTGTAAACTAGGACTAGTAGGAAGCTTCCATCCGAAAAAGAGAGTTTCCCCATTCAAATTCACAGACAGGCCGAGGAAATGACTCAGTGGGTCAAGTGCTTGGCATGTAAGTCTTGAGGACCCGAGTGTGCTCCTGGAGCCTAAGTAAAAGCTCAGTGTGGAATACCACGCGCTCTGTGTGTAGCCCCAGCGCTCTGCGGCCAGATGGGAGGCAGATAGGAGACCTGTCCAGAAGCCGGAGGTGGATAGCAGAGAGCGCTGCTGTGGAAACAGTAAGAGATTTGCTGCAACAGGTGGAAGGCAAGCACCAGCTCCCGAAAGTTACCCTCGAGCCTCTACACATACACTGTGACACATACACACACACCACACACATGCACACCTACACACATGCACACCTACACACATGTACACCTACACACATGTACATCCACACACCACATACACACATACCACAAACACACATACCACACACCACACACATATACACTACACACACACCACACACACGACACACTACACACACATGCACACCAACACACACCACATACCACAAGCACACACATGTGTGTACACACACCACATACACACACACATGCACACATACATACACGTAAAGTTTAAGAAGTGAAATAAAAAAAGAACAGAGAAGCAAATAAACAAACAAAAAAGAGTTAGAAATTAGAGCAAGAATTGGGAAAAGAACTCATTAAGAATGTTGCCAAGTACTGCTCTTGGTCCAGCCTGGACATTCAGCCTGAGGCAAGGAAACAATGAATCCAGGGAGCCGCAGGCCCGAGGGGAGGGTATGGGCTTTAGGGAAACGGAGGAGCATGCGCCTTCTTCTTTGGTTCAGCAATGCCATCAGTTCAGCAATGCCGACGAGCTGCGCTGCGGTTGGAAGGCCCTGTGAAGAAGGATCCTCATTCAGCACCTGCTGGGAAGGAGACTTCTGCATACTTTTTTTTTTATTCAATTGTGTGCGTGTATGTGTGCGTGTATGCATGTATGTGTGTGTAGAACCACGGACAAATTCGTGAACCGCCATGGACAGCCTCCTCCTTGTTTACTCTGTCCCGGGACTCACAGGCTCCACCCTACCAAGACTGGAAACGCAGGCCGCCCCTGCTTCCGCCTGGCGTCTATACGTGGGGTCTAGGATCCGAACTCAGGACCTTCTGCCTGCAAGGCAGAGACTTAACCCCTGAGCCACCTCTCCAGCCCCAAGGCTTCTGCATATTCTGCCTCATCTCATTTGTGTACTTTCTTGCTGATCTTGAAAACTCATGTAATTAGTCATCAGGGAAACTGAATGAGAGAAAGGTAATAAGCTATATTTGTATAAATTTACTGCCATTGTTTGCCACAGACCAGCGTCGTGGCCTCGAGACCAGGGCTCCCCTGGACCAGGTGGAGAACAGAAACACGCAACTCTCTAGGCCGAGTGAATTCTGAACCCATTTATTGAAACTTTTGTGACAGCTTTTATACAGAAAATTTTGGGATAAAGAATGTTGCATCTACAATAGACATATAATTTTCTAGTCAGCAAAAAATCACCTTCAGGGTGGACATTTTTTCAAGCACCTAACCCATTGCTTGAGGGTAAAGGCACTTAACAGAAACATTCTCCCAGTATTTCCAAACCTAGCTAATCTATAATGCTTCACCGGATAGCCATGGGGTTGAGTCTACATAGATGACATTTTTAACAGAGACTGCTTTTTTAAAATACACAGAGGAGGAATAAACTCCTTTTGATTTCAACAATTAACTATAGGAGTGCCCAACACCCCATAAGTCCCAGCATGAGCTTTTGCTGTTGTCCTCTCCAGGATGATCCTCTCAGTCAGGCAGGTTGACATGGGCACCAGGCATGGCATCAGGTTCTAGCTTGGGAAGTTGCATGCAGCTCATGCAGTCTCTGCAATCCAAGCTTGAACCATGTCTCTAGGGGGATCATGGCTTGGATATTCAAGGGCCATAAGCGCCTGTAGTGTGGTCCTGTTGATGGAGCTCTACTGAGATATGTGCTGAAGGAAACACTAGTTATTAGAAGAATAATTCCTCCTATGATAGCATCCTTCCATTCCTTTAATAATAAGGTTGCTTATGTCTTCCTTTGAGCAATTCCAGAAGTATATTGCCATCAGTTAGATGACCCATCTGTGATTTATGCATTCTCCAAACCTGGGGTCCAAACTGTCAGGCCCCATATGCCAAAGTGTCTCTTTCAGGGCAGAGGCGATCATTGGTGGGAGTGCACTCGAATGGTCCATCTCTGTGATTTCTCATAAGAGTGCTATTTGGGAGAGGGAAGACACAGCCGCCTTTGCTTCTGACATGGATACTCCCAGTTTGGATTGCAAATACCATCTCCAGGGGCAGTCTTGGCATCTAGACTTTCTGGCATGATGGTCTGTCTCTTCCTTCGCCTTCAGCCAGGGTAAGAGGGTATTACAGTTTAAAGTTCTAGTGAACTGATAGCAAGTCTTAAACTTCTGGAATTTCTGAGTTAGTATATGGTGGGAATTTTACCCACCTGTGTTTTAAGACTCTAGAAGTTAATCTCTAATTTCTTTAAAAACAGTGCACACATTCTGGCTAACAAGGCTACTTATTGTGAGTGACTAGACATGAACTCTCTATTTAGAATTTGACTTAAAGTTAAAAAGATCTCTAGATCAAAGAGCAGGAAACTAGTTCCAAAAAACCTAAGAGCAAGTAAAGGCACTCCTAATTCCCAGAAGAATTCCTCCTGCCAGAGACACAACTTAAATTACCTGAGCAATTCTTAGCATCTGTCCATGGGCGTTATTGTGACATTCCAAGAAATTCCTAGCACCTGCCCATGGGGTTACTGTGACCTTCCCCAGGGAACAGGCTTTAGGCCTGAACTGGGAAGAAACACCAAGGCCTGAAAATTCCCATATTTTTCCTTATTTCTCTTAAATAAAGCCATTTCTTTATCCCAAAAGATGTTTCTTTGAATCCCTCTTTTCCAAACTGAGACATATTCTACCAGATTGGTCAGATAAGGACTCAGCAATTGTTAAATACTACTTTGAGCTTGTGTTTAGATTCTGTGCATATGCTGTACTTTATGTAGGAACTCCACTTTTTACCTTTACTTTCTTATGTATATCCATTTGGTAGGTCTTCGAAGTAAAATCCAACAATTTCTTTTTCAAAAAATTTTAAAACTCTTAACTAAAATATATTTGATTTAGCATGTTCTGTGTGTGTTTGCATGTGCATGCACACATGTTCCATGGTGACCAGGGACAACTTATCCCACCTGGCTGTAGGGCTGGGATGACAGCCGCACACGCACATCGTGGCATCCAGCTTTTACTTGGGTTCCAGGGATTAAACTGAGGCCGACAGGCTCAAAGGGCCACAAGCGCTCCTAGCACTGAGCCCTCTTTTCCTCATATTATAGGTAAAGAAACAAGACAAAGTCAATGTCAATGTGGGACTAAAACTTCAATCTTTTATTCCAGGGAGAAATAATTTAAAGTATAACTTGAAAGCACAAAATCAAAAGATAATTTGAAGTGGAAATGATGTTGGGGTCTTGGAAGCATAGTTTGGGGAATCACACAGAATCCTCCTGGTTAAGAGCAGGGAGAAGGGGAACCGTCTGCTGGACAGCTCTGTCCTTCTAGGCAGAATTAACACCAACTCCAGAGGGAGGTGCAGCCTCATCACCACTCACCGAATTGGTGACAAGCAGATCTGGTGAGAGAGTGTATTCTGTTTGAAGACTACGCTCAAAGGAGAGGAAGACGCGAACCATCTTGCAGATGAAAATATGGGTGAAATTGCTTGGACAGATGTTGGCAACTCTCAATCTTCCCATCGCTTCCAAGCGAGGTGAAATTGTTGTTTAGCAAATTAAATTCCCACTGCTTCTCGGGCCCTTTGCTAGGCACATTGGATATTAAGTCTAATGGAGCTCAATCTCTGAGCTGGAAGAAAGCCCTGAGCTCTGGTCTCCAATGGGAAGTGTCCAGAACCTTCTCATGTCCCTCACAGTCCTCACGTCCAGCTCACTGGCTGACTTTGCAGCCTCATTTTCCAAAATAAAAACCACCTTCACTGACAGCAAAGTGCAGTGCATGCCCTCTTGCCCAGTTGTGGTGCCCACGTTGTGGGAGCTCTCATCCTTCCCTTCATGCATTTCCCACTTGTGTATATGTTTTATATTTAAAACGAGCACTTGAAGGGTCTCTTGTAGCCCAGCCTGTCCTTGAATTTGTAGCTAAGGATGACCTTCAGCTCTGATTTTCCCTGCCACCAGGTCAAATTAACATCGGGTTTTTTTTTTTAACAATATGTAAACAAGTCACAGTTTTAAAAAAAAGTTTATTTAGTTTATATGTATGTATATGTGTGTATATCAGAGGGCACTGTGTGTCCCTGTGGAGGACCAAGGGTGCTTAGGGAATCATCCTGGATTGCCTCTACCTCCTTTTGGCTTCAGTCTGGGATTTCCCAGGCTCCGCCCACCAGAGCCGGAAGTGCAAGCCACAGTCATTTCCGCCTGACTTTTTTTTTTTTACATGGGATCCAGGATCTGAACTCAGGCCCTTCTGCTTGCAAGGCAGAGCCTTAACCCCTGAGCCATCTCTCCAGCCTCGAGCCACAGTTTTTGATACTTGTAGAATAATTCATCTTGGATTTCCTGAAAAAAAAAAAAAAGATTATTCTGTGTAGCCAAATGCCATTTTCAAGCTGAGAAAAGTAATGGTTATTTAAACAGGCACTGAAGCACTGCGACAGAAAGCTACTAAGCCACTGAAAGGTGGGCAGCATACACAGCAAAACACTGGACCAAGGAATACTTTGCATGCTGAGACAGCCAGCCAGATGGAACATGAGAGTGGTAGATTTCATCATACTATTTAGAGCCACAAGCAGTTTAGAACTCAAGAATTATTTACTTCTGGAATTTTCCACTAAACATTTTCAAGTCATAGTTAACTGTGGGTAACTGAAACCACAAAAAGTGAAACTGTGGCTAAGGGGAGACCATTGTATTGTAAGAAAGATGTCCCTTGTCATTTAGCATTCTCAGTCTAGAGGGGAAAAGCAACATTAAACATAAGCAAACATTTACTCTGGTCTGTGGTAAGTGCTCCAAAGAGAAGGTGCTGGAGGAGAGAATCTGAGAAGACTCCTGTCAACCTGTCACATTGCCTGGCAGGGGAGCAGTAAAGATGCCCATCTTCCACCTCCGCTAGCCTGTTACCCACCTGCCTGTCCTCCCCTAACCTGTCTTCTACCACTCTGTTCCCCATCAATCTGCCCACCAACCTCTCCCCAGCCAGTCCTTGTCTGCCTGATTCTGCCACATTCTCTCCCCTAGTTTTTAGAGTGAGAACCAGCTAACCTCTTCTGAGCATCCCTTGGATATCTATCAGTTTATGAAGATCACTTGCGACCGTCGCTGGCTTAAATAAGCACTCTTCTCTTTCATCAGACTCTTCCTATTTTTTTTTTCAGAGAAGTTAGAAATATGAGTTTTGTGTGAAATTTTTTGGACTGACTTACAAGTTAGCAAATGTAAAATTTTCCGTACAGCCTGTGGGTTAAACCTGATATGTCTGTGAACCTCCAGTCTGCAACATCTTCTTGGGACATGGTTTCATTATTAAGTTATAAGAATTCCAATCCAAAGATAGGGGGGAACTTCCCTTCTTGCCCAACCCTAATTTTTTTAAAATTACGCGTTACCTAATACAAGTCCTAGAGACTAGGGAGATGGCGCAGTGGATAAAGAGTTTGTTGTGCAAGTGTGAGGAGCAGTTAGGACCCACATAAAGCTGGACAGGGAAATGTGCATCTGTAATCCCAGCAGGCCTATCGCAAGATGGGAGGTGTAGAGGAGACCCTCAGAAGCTCGTGGGCAGCTGGCCTGGTACACACAGCAGAGAGCAAAAAGCTCTGCCTCATAGCAAGGTGGAAGACAAAGACTGACAGTCAAGGTCGTCCTCTGACCTCCATGACATGTGCATGTCCACATCTCTCTCTCTCATTCACACCACACACACACACACACACACACACACACCACATACACCCACTTGCCACATACACCCACACATGCCACACAACCACATACACATACACACACGCACACACATACACATACCACACACACACATACACATACCACACACATATCACACACACACACCACACACATATCATATGCATACGCACCACACACATATCACACACACACACCACACTACATATACACAATCACATTAAAAAAAAAAAGCTCCAGAACACCACAAGTTTTTTTGAAAGACAACTTATTTTCTCCTACATAATTTTTTTTACATTTATTTACTTATTGAGTATCAGTGTCTATAGGGGAGTTGTGCATGCATGAATGTATGTGAAGGTTAGAGGATAACTTTCAGGAGTTCTTGCCTTCTACAATGTGGGCTTCAGGGATCAAATTCAGGTGTCAGACTTGGTGGCGAGTGCTCTCTCTCCTGGCCCTCCTCAATATAATTTTAAATAATTTTAAATAGCTATTACTTCCTCTCTCCTTTCCTGAATCCCCCTTTCTCTTAATCCAGTGAAGCCATTCTCCCACTTACCTCTATGTTTACATTTTACAAAGGAGATTTGTCTCTTGCTGTCGCAGTGACCTAACCTGATCAGTGTTTTCATGCATCGAGAGTGGCATTGCAGGTGGGCGCTGTCAGCCATATCCAGGCAGCTTGGGGAGCTCACTCTCCACCCTGGCTGAAATGTGGCAATTCCATTCTGCAGCTTCAGATGACGGACAGTGATGACCACCCATTATATCATCTCTCAGCTAAGGTCAAAGCTGGATGCTTCTCTCTTTAAATATTCATAAATAAAAAGGTGTACAATTTGTAAAATAAGAGGCAGACAAGTTTCTTAGGACAAATTATTAAAAAACCTCGTTATACACCTTTTGCCCATGATCTCTCTGAGCTGTCTCCAGCGATGAAGGGGTGCATGCTAAAGGGGTGCGTGCTGTCCTAATGTCTATCAAATGCTCCTTTTTCCCAGGTGAAGGAAGGAATATCATTGGCAAATGATTTCAGAGTTTTCCCCTGTCCAAGGGTGCACAGAGTGTATGGGCCTTGCTCTCGGAGACATTCATTTCATTTGGATTCTTAAGGCAAATTCTAGACATATCATTTATCATAGGCACTTTGTGTGCATCTCTAGCACATACCACTCTTAAAGTAAAGCAGTCCTGTTATTATCTTACATGGACAGTAACTTGGAAATGTCATCTAACTAGTCCACACTGAGATAATTCTAGTGGTCTTAAAAATGCTCTTTTGTGCAACTTTGGATTAGATTCAAAGTTAGCACATTTGTTTGTTTTGTCTTTGGTTGTCTTAGACGAGCTCTGCTTCCTGATCGTATCCCGGTAAGTGTGACACTTACTGTACGATAAGGTCTTCGGCAGGGCGTGACCAAGTGCCAGACATCTAGGATTCTGGTAGACCCTCTCCTGGGCCCTGTGGGCACATGCCAGTAAGCAGCATATATGTTAAGGGACCCAGCCCTATCCTGGGGGCTGTGCAGTCTCCTGTGGTTGCTTTAGTGTCCTGTTTGTTCTTAGTTTTTAAAAACATTTCTTTATTTATGACAGAGAAATAATGTGTGCCATAGGGGTCTCAGATTAAGAGACCATGCCTCAAAATGACATGGTTCGGCAGGGCGACTTTACTCTCAGGTAAGAAGGTGCTTTGCAGTTAGCAGCCGGAGTGCAGAGCTCACAGAGCCCAAACGGCTGTGATTCCTCATCCTAATGCAGGGCAAAACTCGGCTGTTCCCATGCGCTGGGATCCTGCCTGTATATACAATTCAAAGGGAGTAGGGTGAAGAACGAGGACAAAAGAACAGGGGAAGAAGGGAGGTTCTAACTATTGGGGGAGGTTGAGATGAAAGGAAGTATTCAAGATGCCTATCTGCTGAGCAAGACAGGTGTGTGTCCACTACTGAAGGGAAGGGTAATGATAGTTTGCTATCACGGGCTTTGGCAGACATGACAGTTACTTTATGCTGACGTCATGGTGCATATGAAAAGCCTCCTTTTCAGAAGTCAGTTCTCTCTTCCACCATGTGAACTTCGGGGGACTAGACTAAGGTCCTGGAGTTACAGGCAGGCACTTTACTCACTGAGGCTCTTACCAGCTGCTTTCCTTCTTCAAGATAGGGTCTCATGTTATATAGAGCTGAAGATGCCATAAATGCGTCATCTCCTGTCTCTGCCTCTGCCTCCAACTTGTGGGATTTCAAATGTGTGCTGCTATGCCCATCCGTGTTTGTTCTTATTAAAGTTATATGTGTTCATAGGTGGAAAAGACAGTTCTAGTGCAAGTGTTAAAGGGAGATTCCCAAGAGGTCAAGCCAACCTGGGCTGCATATCTAGATTCTGTCTCAAGGAGGGAGGGAGGAAAGGAGGAAGGAAGGCTCAAGTGCTTTAGTTCTGAAGAAATGTTACAGAAGGAAGGAAAGAAGCACAGACCTCAAGCCCCTTAGTTCTGGGAAAATGTTACCAAATTCATCCTTTCAAAATTTTATCTTTTTAAAAATTCTTTTTCACCCTCATATTCTAAATGTCATGCTTTCCAAATTTTTAAAATATTCTTGTATTTCCCATCTCCGGCTTCTTGCTCTATATTCTGAGAGATTCCTCAACATGTTTTCCAACCTTTTTTTTTTTTAAACTACTACTGCATTTTTTTAATTCTCAAATTTGTTGGTGGTGTTTGCTGAATGTCCCTTTTTAATGATCGCTCTTACCTGGCTCATGAGTAAAATATCTTCACTGAGGATGTTATTGTTTTCTGTTTTTACCTCTCTGTGTATTTTGAGTTGATTTATTTTTCATTTGTTTCAGTCTTTACATGAAATACTTTCCTCTAGTGCCCAGTATCTTGGCTTCGAATCCTTATTTAAGAACTCGTGTGTCTTTTTTAGCATTATTTCCACGATCACGTCACTGATAGCTGCTCCTGCCAGTGAGGTTTGCGGAGTTCTGGAATGTGTTGCATGTTGCAGTTAAGAGTTTCCCTTTGTGTTGGGCTGGAGAAGTGGCTCAGGGGTTAAGCCTCCGCCTTGCAGGCGGAAGGTCCTGAGTTCGGATCCCAGATCCCACGTATAGACGCCAGGCAGAAGCGGGGGCGGCCTGCGCTTCTGGTCCTGGTAGGGCGGAGCCTGTGAATCCCGGGGCAGAAGGAGGTGGAGGCGTCCATGGTGGTTCGTGAATTCGTCCGTGGTTCTACACATACACAGACACATACTCACACGTACACACGCGTGCACGCACATATACACGCACATGCACACAGTTGAATAAATAATAATAATAATAAAAAAAATTTAAAAAGAGTTTCCCTTTGTGGCACCAACACTTTTGGAGTTTGCTGGGTTCCACTTTTCTCAATTTGCTCTCCAACCGCCAGTTTTTGGTGCAGGCGTCTCCTCCTCTGTACCTCCCTTTGTGTTCTCAGCTTTACCTTTTCTATCATTTTCTAGGGCTTTAGGAGAGAGAAGAGGCGTGTGTAAACTGAAGCAGTCAGAAAGCTGTCATTTCCTGTGCCAGGCCCAGTCCACAGCCTGCTTTGCTTAAAGATAACTTTTACATTTTCAGGACTTTTCAAAAGCAAAGCAAAACAAATAAGCAAATAAACGAAAGTCCCAGGATATGTTACAGAGACTTGATGTGGCCTGCAAAGCTTAAGATGTTTACTAGCCATTTATAGAAAAAGTTTATAGAAAAAGTTTTCCAGCTCTGGACCAAATTCCATTTTCAACCAGAAACCAATTCTTTCCCTCTTACTCTCCACAGTCCCACTTTTATTGAAAACCAAATTCATTGGGCCGACTCCTCCTTACTTTCCTGTCCCCAGACCTTAAGCCCCTATAGGCTGTGGCTGACCCCTAGTTCTTCATTAAGTCCAGCTGCAACAAATGGCTACAATCACGGAGGTTTAGTACTGAATTCAGCGGTTGCACTTTCACTCTCTGTATCTTCTCTATAACTGGGGCAGAATGCCTAATGGAAACAACTTGAAAGGGATTATTTATTTTGACCAGTGATTTTAGAGAATTCAGTTCATGGTCACTTGGCTCCACGTTTCTGGCCCATGTGAGGCAGCATTCTTGGCATTGGGTGTATGTGATACAGGAGTGTCTTCATGGTGGATAGAGAGCAGAGGTAAGGAAGTACAGGAAGGGGCCGGGCAAGATAATCCCCAAGGACTCCCCCCCCCCCCCCCCCCGTGATGGGCTTCCTCCAGAGGCACTGCTTGTACCTTTCACCACTTCCACTATGTGCCTATCATAAATCCATCAAGGTCCATCCATTCATTAGGTCAGAGTCCTCATGATCCAGTCATTCATGGAGACCCTTTAGCAGAGAGGCCCAGAAGGGCGTTTCACTAATGCCCCAGGATTAACCCAATCACATCGTCAACCCAGATCGGCCACATCCTCATGGCATTTGAGATGTGTGACTTCTATCCTCTGACTTATTTGAAGATCACCCCTGTTGACTCATCAGTCTAGTTCCATTTTCTGTTGCTATTATCACAATACCACAGAACCGGTAAGTTACAAAGAGAAGAGTTTATTTTGGCTCATGGTTCTGGGCCAGGGCCAGGGGTTCGTGTCTGGTGACAGCCTCCTAGCAGAGTCATGAAGCGGTGTAGGGCATCACGTGATGAGAGACTAGTGTACGCATGAGTGGCGTTCTGGTTTCTCTCTTCTTACAAAGCCACCAGCCATTCCTGGGGACTCCACCCTGATGACCGTGTCTAACCCTAACCACCACCCAAAGGTTCCATCACCGTATCCTCTGCTCCAAGGGGATCCACTGTTCCTCCCTACAAGGGGATTGAACTCCAGCCTGGGATTCAAAGGGAACAGACCCTGTTCAAAGCTCAGCCCCAGTGGCCATTTCTCAGGATACTTCATTACCTTTATCATTTCGCTACTCATCTCTTTCTAGAATATTTCTCCTCCCTTTGCCATGTGACTCTGTTTTCTCTTAATCCTCACCATCCCACCAGGTCTGTTTCCAGAGCCTTCTATTGTCCCTCTGACATTTCTTCTCCCTATCAGAGCCTCATGCTGCCTCCTCCTGCCCCGGCGTGGACATCCATTCTGTCCTTCATGCGCGGCTGTCATGGTTGTTCTGAAACCGCATCTTAATGTCATTAGCTTACTGAAAAAACCTATCGTGCCTTTCTCTTCCTCTCTTCCTTCCACTTGATAGAATCCAGGCTCCTAGCATGGTATTCACACCTCACCTGGCTTGTTTTCTTGTGTCTCTCTCTTTCTCTCTCCTTCTCTATTTATGACTTGCTGTTTTCGTTTGGCGGCTCCATCCCAGAAAGAGTGATGATGAAAACGCATCAGCAGCTTGTTCTGGCTCCTTCTTTCTGCCTTACGAAAGGGGCATTTTAGTTTTTGTCTCATAATTCACTGCTGCAATACATGTTTGATGCAAACAAGTGAGAGGGAAAGGGCTTGATTCCAGGTTACAGCCTCCATGCAGGAGACTCGAAGCCTCAGGGGCCCAGGGGACTGGTCACATGACATCTAGAAAGAGCAGAGGGTCAGGACCCGTGCTGTATACTTGCCAGTCTACCTGCTGGCTTGCCAAATGCTCACCTAGCTCTCTGTACCTTTATTCACTTGCCCAAAGAGTGGTCCTACCCACTGTAGACAGGTACTCCCACTTCAATTGTGCAATCAAGACCATCTCCTGTAGGCTTGCCTGGAGACCTCACTTAGCTAGATATTCCTTGTAGGTGTGCTAGAGGCTCACCTTCTAGGTGACAGGTTGACAGTTGCTATTAAAGGTCCGCCATCACTGTAAACATGAGCTCTTTCATCTTTTCAAAGTCATTTTCAACCTTTTCAAAGATCTTTTCATTTTTGTCATGAGTTTAGTGTAAAAACTTGTTTTCCTACAAAATCTCATTAAAATGATATACATTTATATGTAGTGTCATTTACTTCACATACTCATTTTGTAGCAGAAATACTTACATGTCACTGCTGCGTACTGGGTCAGTGAGATGCCTTGTGGGTTAAAGGAACTTGTTCTATATCCTGATCTGTATTTGATCCCCAGAATCCATAGAAAGGTGGGAGGAGAAACACATGTATTGTGGCACACATACACTCCCCAACACAAGACAGCTACATAAATATGAAATACAGCATGCCGCCGAACTTCATGGGAGTGGGAGTTAAGTAAAGTATGCTTTGGGCAGCACATGGCTTTTCTAAAATCTGAACATTTTTAAATTCTAATACTGTCGCGTTTCAGTTTGAGAGAAGAGACTTTTCACATAGCAAGAAATAAGATCCACGGTCACAACGTAGAACTCCACAGTAATCTGACTTGACACTCGCCCTTGTGGGCCAGGCCATCAGCCAGCTGCTGGAGCCTAGCCTTGACCGCCTCTGAGCCGTGCCCCCCAACAGCCTGGGTCCTTCCTGCCATTCCTGTGCACCCAGTGGGGTCCTCGCAGATCTTGTTCTTCAGCAGACCCCCATATGACACATGGCATAACTGCACATGCCGAGCCACCACTGTCCCTCGGCCCTGACCGCATGTGGCAGTATTGGCCTTTGCGGTTGTTTACTCACTCCCTTCCTCTTCCGAGGGCAGCCGCCCTGAACTTTCCCATGCCCCCCCTCCCAGCTCCACACCTCACTTCTAGCATTTCACTCTCCGTGCAGGAGGAGCCTTCTGCCATCCTCCGTGCAGCTGCTTCTGTTGGGGACACAGGTGTGCAGCAGTGCACCTGCCCGTCCCAGGCTTGGAGACCAGCAGCTGGTGCAGGCCAGCTGCGCCCAGACTTCCTGCTCTCCTTGTGCCTGCCGATGCCCAGGGGCTGCCCTGCCCTGCCCCAAAGCCAAGTATCTTTTGTCTCCCCGTGTGACACAGCAGTTTTTCCCTCAATTTCATGGTGACTCATTTTTTAAAAATAGTCTTTGATATGTCAGAGTCTTTTTTTTTTAGTTTAAACCTTGTATTGACTGGTTCCCTTTTAGTCACACACACTTTACCTCCTGAAAGAAATCCTAATATATTAATTAGGTGGACTCTTACCTTCCAAAAGCCACACTTCCCTCCCTTCCCACGCCCCCGTGCCCTTGCCTGTAGGTCCCTCCCTAACACTGTGGAGTCACCTCTTCCTGGCTCTACTTTGCTGTCCTCCACATAGTTCTTTTTGTCCCAGCAAAGCTCCCCAAGTCTGCATTGTTGCGTTAGAGCTCAACGCTTGCAGTGTGTTCTTTGTCTCGAAGATCCTGCAGCCAATTCAGACACTGCTTAATTTTAGGGATCCTGTCATGTCTTTGGGTACAATCTCTTGAACTTAGTAAAGGCTCTGGAATATGTGTAGTAGGTTGAACTACTGAAATCTCAGAAGTGTCTTGAAACAAACCCATGACTTCAATAGTACTTCAGTACTACTCACTTGTAGCTGAGTTGCTGAAACTGGTCCATTATGTGGAAACCAATCCTGATGTAGTTATGGACACTCTCTTTCCGACCCTCTATCCTTCCAGCCATGGCTTCTGCCATCTGTCCACCACTGTTGGATGCCCCTTCTTCTCATCAGTTCTCATGACTCTGGCTTCCCCTTACACATGGTTTATCTTTCTGTGTTTCTTCAGGAATCTTGTCTACTCAAGTTTTGTTTGCTTCCTTTGGGTTGGGATCAAGAAGCAAGGAATTGAGGGAGGAGGATTCAGGGTTTGATGCTTCTGACATCTAAGCAATGGAGAAACTAGCAAAGAACCAGGTGGTCACAGTTGTGGTGATGTAGCTCAATTGGCAGAGTGCTTGCCTAGCATGCACAGAGCCCTGGGTTCGATCCCAGCTGTGTAAGGTTTGCTGATGCACATCCTTACTCCCAGCACTCTGGAGGTGAAGGCAGGTGGGTGAGAGTTCATCATTCCCAGCTACATAGAAGTTATGAGTGCAGTCTGAGATTTATGAAACCCTGTCATAAAAATTACTACAAACAAACAAACCATAAAATACTAGTTTCACTAATAGACCAATAATCTTCCAAAGTAGAGGACTCTTTCTAAAGCTAGATTGGAGAATACAGCTTAGATGCATAGTCCAAGTGACCCTCTGTTTTTCTGAGATTCAAACTGTGGGTGTGTCATGACTGGTGACAAGTCTGTTGTTCTTACACCCAGACACCAGGAAGAGAGTCTGAAGGCATGAGGCCTGGGAAGAGAAGATGAGTTTGCAACAACTGTTGAGCACTCCCAGGTAGCAAGACGGCATCTCATCTTAGGCAGGCCTCGTGAAAATGGAGGAAGCCAAACCCCAAGGCCTCGTGGAAGAATGATCAGGTCAGAGTCTGTTGCCTCCGAGACCGAACCTGGGAGAACATTTTGAATTTCGGTCTCAGCAGCAGGGTCGTGGCTCTTTACTGTGATGTTCTATAACCAGTGTGGGTCTAGGGCCCAGCATCTAGCCCAGCCACAACCCCCAGTCCTTTTCACTGTGTCACCTTCTAGGTCCGCCGCATGCAGTGTGGACCTCCAGAAGGCAGACCGTGCCTGCCTCATAGATGGGTGATCATGTGGCCAGGCCGCTTGCTGTGGTCCATCCCCAGTGACGCAGCCGCTGCAACTCTCCATCATGGAGAGGCCAGCATTGGTTTGCACAAGCGTAAGCTGCAGCCGTGGTCCTCCATCTTTTCTCTCACCCACGTTATGTCGGTTACAAGTCCTAAAGCTTTTCCTTCAGGCATATCCAGCATCTTTCCTTTTTCGCGTCACGTTTTTCCTTCCTGTCGTCACAATTCAGGCCACCATCCCTTCTCATCTGTCGTGTCTGCTCCTGCTTCGGTTTCTCTCTCTCCATCTACTCTCTTGGCAGGATAATCAGTTCCTATATAGGAGCCAGAGTGTATGTTTAAAAATGCAAATCAGGTTGTTACTCCCCTGACTTATTTAGTTGTCCTTCTTTGTTTTTGGTTTGGTGGAGTTGAACTCAGGTCCTTATGCATGCTAGGCAAGCACTCTGCCACTCCCCCCCCTTTACTCTTTTTTGGTTTTTAAGGAAGGCTTCTTGCTGTCATTGAATTATTGAACTATAGCATTGGCATCGCTCCACAGCCATTGACAAATCTGGCTCACTTTCCTCTCGCAACACATTCCCCACCTTTCCTGCTCTCTCTGCTCCCTGCTCCAGCAGTGGCCTCCTGGCTCTTCCTTAAATGTAGCAAATTGCTTTTCTTCTGCCTGCAATTCCCTTACATTTAATCTTTTCATAGCTGGCTCCTATTTCCAGGTCTCCGCCCATACGTCACTCCCGCAGAGAAGCGCCTAATAATGTTGCACTCCCACCCTTGCTGTGCGTTAGGTTGCTCAGTGTTTTCACATCACTCAAACACTGCCAGAAATTACATTGTTCATTTGTTTGTTTGTTTCTTAATCTCCCTGACTAAAGTTCTTGAGGATAGGAATACTGTTGTGCTTTGTATCCTAAGCCTGTGTGTTAATACACATCGGCTACATTAATGTTACTCTTTTTCCTGTCCTCAGGTTCCATAGCCATATGCTAGCTTTCAGGGTTTGTATTTTACCTGTTTTCTCTCTGTTCCTGTGTGTTTGCCACTTGCACATGATGGGGGCAGAAGACACATGGGAAGCATATACCTCAAATGCAGCTCGTGCACTACATACTGGGAACCTCAGAAAATTGGTCAAAGGCTGCGGAGACTGAATGCCATTTTCCTTCTTATCCCCTTTCTGCGCTCTGTCTTCTGCCTCAGAAACCAGACACAGGAAACATCTGACCATAATAAAAGACACCCAGTAAATTCAGGAGTTCCTGCTTAGCAGAGTCATGTGTAGTGCGGCTGTGCTGTGTTGGATCTGAGGTTCTGCTCGGTCACTTGTGCCGCTCGCTGCCACGCCTTTGTCCTAGGGCCAGAAACAGCTGGAGCCTGGAATGCGCAAGTGAAAATGACATATAGCCGCAGAGAGAGAAGTCTGGATATTCTTGCCGCTTTTCTTTTTGTCACAAAGCAAACCTCTCAATACTAAGTTTTCCCGTTAGCTGTCAAAGTGGTTTATAACTAAAATAATCTTACATCCTTTGGAATAAACACAAATAATGAATAGCCAAACTGTTTCTGGTCTGTGCCTTTAATACTCAGAGCAAAATTCATTTCAACTTACACAAAGCATGAATATGTCACCCGTTTCCTCTTGAATCCCCCCTCCCCTCACTGCGGCCTCTGGCCTCTGAAGACATGTCTCTCAGGAGCACTTCATGCCATTGTAGAGAACGCTGCAGACACTTCCTGCCCTGTGGGCTGCCACCTATCTCCCTCCTTCCTGTGGAAGAACTGCGTCTTCTTGTGTTATAATCATCAGCTAGCTCGTCTCAAGCAAAGGTTGTCTCTGATTGAACTCCTTACCTGTGTCTGGCACAGGGCCTGGTCCATCATAGGCCCTTGATAATATTTGTGGGGAGGGAGCTGGGGATGTGGTCTAATGGTAGAGCCTGCATGTGCCAGCCCTGAATTCTTTTTTTTTTTAATTTTTATTATTTATTCAATTGTGCGTGCATGCGTGTGCATATGTGTGTGTGTGTGTGTGTATGTGTGTGTGTGTGTGTGTGTGTGTAGAACCATAGACGAATTCGGGAACCACCATGGATGCCTACGCCTTCACCTCCTCCTTGTTTACTCTGCCCCGGGATTCACAGGCTCCGCCCTACCAGGACTAGAAACGCAGGCCGCCCCTGCTTCCGCCTGGCGTCTATACGTAGGGTCTAGGATCCGAACTCAGGACCTTCCGCCTATAAGGCAGAGGCTTAACCCCTGAGCCACCTCTCCAGCCCCCAGCCAGCCCTGAATTCTATCCCCAGTACCACCAAAAAAAGGGAAAAATAATTGTGGAAGGGGGGGGAATTTGTTGGGAGCAGTGATAGAGTCAGCCTGAAACGCAAGGATGAGCTGAGCCGCCTCAAAGCATACATTGTGAATAATGAAAGAAATGAGGAAACTTCCATCTTAAGTCTGTTAGAGGCTAAAATCCTAGAGCTGGATCAGAATTAAAAAAAAAAAAAAAAAAAACACCTCTTTTTTTTCTTTTCCTCAAACCCCTTTTCTTTGGGAGGGGGGTGGGATGGAGCAAGGTGTCATATGCTGCCCAGATGGGCCTGAAACCTCTGGGCTCCAGCAAGTGCCACGACTCAGCTCTCCCCACATCTCAAATCTATGATAGAAATAACACATGTTCACTGTAGAAACTTCGTCACTTCTAATTCCACAACCAGAGACCGCCACTGTTAATATGTAGAGGGTTTTAGATGCCTAATGTCTTCTATTCTTCCCCTTTCTTTTTAACATTTTGATCAAAAAGGTTTTTGTTTTTTTTTTTTTAAGATTAAGTTAAAACTGTCAATGCAAAGAAAGTAAATTACAGTTGAAAAAAAATACATGTGAATTGCAGTGGAAACTTGAGGTACCTTTAAAACTTTCACTTATGTGGGCAAGACAGCTCCTTGGAAAGCTGACCCCCGCCTTCGGGTGGGCATGAACTCTCTCCTTTCTAAGTTGGCTGCCACCCTGCATGTGAGCACTTTTGTCGTCCCAGGATGTAGCAAAGACAGAAGTTGGCTAATTTTGAGGTAGTACTGCAAATGATAGGAACAGGAGGGGAGGAACAGGGGAGACCTTGGCTGGAGGTGGGCACTGGATGAAAATGAGGAATCTCGTTAGATAGTAGAAACATGAATTTTCCAAAAATCAGTGACTTTTTAACACTTAAAATGGGTGAGGTATGTTGACTTATACCTTATCAAAGCAGTAACACTTGTGAGGGACACGGCTTATATGAAATAACATGATCAACTACCTGCTCACCCAAGGGAGCTAATGGTGCTTCCATGCTTTTATTAAAAAAAAAAAAGAAGGCAGCCCTTTCTCTTCTTGGTAGACTTGAGCACATATGCTTTCCCCTTAGCTGGTGCTACAATATCTGCCTCTGGATACTTACCAGGAGTCACATCCCTGAGTTCTTGGCCACCCATTGTTTCCATGGTTGCGGGAAAACATACTTACGAAGGGTTGCCCGAGGATATGTGGTCCATTTATCTCTCCATAAATACATAGTTCCGCTAACAATCCTTGATATCAGATGCTGACGGAGCCCTGAATGAAGCAACCACAGCTTCTGCTTTTATCAGGGTCATATGCATAGCAGTGAGAGCGTGTTATTTGGAGTTGAAAAAGGGTTGTGTTGAATTTCCTTGTGCAGCAAGAGAAAGTGCCACACAGATAGATCTGCAGAACGATGCTGCATGGGCCGTGGATGCAGACGCACGTCCTGCATGCACCCAGCCAGTGCTCCTCGCAGCTGGAGAGCCTTCTTGGTGTGATGCTGTGTGTCTGGGCTTTCTTGGGTGTCTTGGATCCACCTCATTTTGGCATCCCTCCTAATTCTAATAGTGGAACTGGACATTGGATATTGGATTAGCTCCTATTTTAAGAAACGACCATACAAGATTCACAACTATCAACTCAAGACATGTGGAAAATCCAACTTCAACTTCACATGTATCCCTTTGTTAAGGCTCCAAAGAGAGTTCTCTCCAGTAGCTGTACAGTATTCGCTTGTATATTTTGACTTTGGAGTCGCTCCGAAGTACCAGGCCCCTTCTCCATTCAAGCCTCTTTCCACCGGGGCTGCTGTCTGTCTGGAATATCAGTGTTGACCCCATGTCCTGTTGCCCAAGGGTCAGCTTCTTTTCCCAATATAAATACTAATAACACTCTCTTATTTTTTTAAAGTTTATTTTGTGTGTGTAGGTATGGGTGTATATGTACGTGTGTGGGCATGTGTAAAAGAGGGCACTGTGTATGCCTTTGGAGGCCCAAGGGTGACTTCAGGAGTCATCCTGGATTGCTTCTATCTCCTTATTGGCTTTGCTCTGGGATTTCCCAGGCTGTGGCTTCCAAGGCCAGAAGTACAGGCTGCTGCCATTTCCACCTTTTTTTTTTTTTTTTTAAACATGGGATCTGCATTTCAAACTTGGGAATATTAAAGTCTTTCTTTTAAACTTTATTTATTTTGTGTGTGTGTGTGTGTGTGTGTGTCTTCCTCTGGAGGACCAAAGATGATTTTGGGAGTCATCCTGGATCGCTTGCTTCTACCTCCTTTTTGCTTCACTCCAGGATTTTCCAGGTTCTACCCACCAGGGCTGGAAATGAAGGCTGCTTGGCATTTTTTTACGTGGGACCTGGGACCCTGAACTCAAGAGCTTCTGCTCCGACAGAGTCTTAAGCCTGAGCCATCTCTCCAGACCCTTAACAATCTCCTCTCATCTTCTGTATTTTATCACTTTTTTACTTAAATAATTTGTCCTTTGGTAAACTTTTCTTCCTAGACTGTAAGACAAGGGATCCATGAGAACAGAGACCATGGTTTTGTACAAGATACTTTGTACAAACATTTCAGTGTCATAATACAGTACCTTATCATAATATATTCAGTGAGTCTTTCCTGACCACGTGAATGGGTGGAAGAATGCATGTTCCGTGAATACTCGCTCTGAGAGCTGTGCCTTTTCTTCTTTTGCTTTGGCTGCCTGGGAGCTCACGCCCTCCTTGATTCTGCCTGCAGTGTTTGCAAAGATCCCCTGGGCATGCGCTTTGCACTCTAACAGCGTCCCCACCAGATCATGCTTGCCTTTTCCTTTACATCTTCTCTTCCTTATTCTAGCTTATGCTGTAAAAGTATAGGCTACTCTCAAGAGGGTTTTTATTTGGGGGGATAGGGGGAAGGCTCTGAGTAGAAGAAAGGGAGGAGCCAAAGGGGAAATGTCAGTGCTTTTCATCTGATGGAGGAGGGAAGTTTTATTTTGCATTATTTTAAATTCATTTTTAGCAGGAGAAGGAAATAGAATGAATTCGTGCCCTAATGGGGTAGGAATCTCTGCCTTGGCACACCCTTCTCACTGGCAGGGGGCAAGAGCAGGGCTCTGGAGGGTAGGCCTGGACCCGTGGCCACGTCCTCACTGAGTTCCGTCTTGCCTCTCCGCTGGGCATGGTTTAGATGGAGCCAGCAGGAAAGAGCCTGTTGTGTTACTGAAGAAGAAAGAAATGAATTTGTTCTCTTGTATTGCAGATTCAGTGGTTCTTTCCTTTGACTCCGCTGGACAAACACTAGGCTCAGGTACCAATTCCTCCCACTCTGTCATCTTTTCAGCTCTCAATACTGGAGCCTGATGAGGTGGGGACACTGGGGGACTTTAAGGGGCAATCTCAGAACTATGGGGGCATTTCCAGGAGCTGCTGTAAGTCACACAGTGAAGAGAACAGAAGAGGGACATCATCCACAGCACTTCTCCAGCTGCTTTGAAATTGTGCACTGAGGAGTTGCACCCAGTGCTTCTTTCTCAAGGAGGGATCCAGGTTCACAGAGGAGGGCGCCTGGGGTCTGAACATGTCCTGTCTCAGAGTGAGGCAGAAGCATTGAGAGACCACAAGCTATGGACATAACAAGTGCCAGGATTCTCCTGCAGAATTGAGGCTATGAGAACGCTCCTCTTTCCTGAGAACATAACCCACTGTTCCATGGTTCCATGCACACCCCATGTGTTCAGATACAGACCTCCTCCTGAAGAGGAGTGTCATGCCAGCTTGTCCTCTTGTTGCAGGCAGACACACTCCCCTCCTTGTGTTGATTGCATGCGACACACAAGTTGGCACACTGCCCTTTGACCCAGACTCACTTGGGCCATGGAGATAGCTCTTCCAGTTCCAGACAGTTCACCTACCCCACTCCTCAGCTTGCTGCCTTGGGGGAGCTTAGAACGACTGCATTGGGAGAGAGCACCCCTGCACATCAGCCTGGTGCTTTAGGTGGCGATGGTCCACTTCCTGCTGGGCTTGCTGTCTGGGAATACCCGAAAAACTTGGCTGGCCTTTGTCAGGCAGCTAATCTCTTGTACTCACCTCAAACATGACAGATCCATGCTCTCGAGGTTCAGAAAGCTAGGATAGGATAGACAAGAAGAAAGACGTTTCCAGAATCTAGCCACCACTACTTGGACTTGATCTTGGCCAAAAGGCCGAAAAGCGATTCCGCCTCCTTTGGAAAACGTACTTTGTGCTAATACTGTGCGGGGAGCTTTTTAAACCTCTACGTTTTCTGCGCCCCTGCAATAGCTTTGGTTCTTTAATTAAGCACAGAAATGTGCAGCAACCTGTGCAAGGCCATCCGTCCTTACCCACCTGTGGAGCCCAAGCCCTCCCTTTCTCACCATGCTGCTCTCTCATATCCCCTCCAAAACACGGGCAGGAGCAGTCACTTCAGCATAGCATGGACAAAGAGGAAAAGCTCCTGAATGGGCCCGGCTGCATCTGAGTGTAAAGAATGTTCACAGGAGCTTTATTCATAATTGTCAAATTCAAAGCAAAGTGTTATAGGAAAACTCTGGTCAACTTTGCACCTTAAAACTAATTAGAGTGTCTATTAATCAAAAGACTCCAGTAAGTGGAGGAAAAGGCAGCTGAGAGTGAAAAAAGATGTTTATGTCATAGTTGGCTAGCAAATAGTTTATTGCCAGACAAAGAACTGCAAAATCAACAAAGATAAACAGCATTGTATAGATATAAGCAAAGGACTTATGGCCCATAAACCTATTAAAAGGAATTCAACACATGAATGCTCAGGAAATGCAAATTAGAATCATATCAAAATATCACTCCCCATCTATGAAACAACAAACCTTGAGTCAATCAATACAGTAAAGTAGAAATTCTGAATTGCCTGGGTTTGGAAGTACAACACTTCAGAAGAGACCGTGGCAATGAGGGTCTGTTCTGTGACCAAATGGTCCCTCCTCTGGGTGTCTTTGTTATAGAACTGGATGCTTATATTTACCTGGATGTGTATACAAGGTGCATGTAAAGAATGTTCATGGGAGCCTTATTCATAATTGTCAAATTCAAAGCAATCCACATATGTAGAAACAATCTTTGAAACAGTAAACATGCCAACTGTGTAAAACTATATATAGATAAAACAACATGGATAGATCCTTTTCATTGTTTCTGATTGAACAAGGACTCACCATAGAGTCCTGGCCACCTCGGAATATTCTTTGTAGATCCGGTGGGTCTTGAATTTTCAGAGGTTCTCCTGCCCCTGTCTCCCAAGTTCTAAGTTACAGTCCTGTGCCACTATGCCTAACTTTTAAAAAATTATTTATCGGACTGAAGAGATGACTCAGGGGTTAAGACTCTGCCTTACAAGCAGGAAGTCCTGAGTTCAGATCCCAAGTCCTACGTAAAAAACGCCAGGTGGAAAAAGGTGGTGGCCTACACTTTTGGCCCTGGTGTGCAGAACCTGGGAAATCCCAGAGGAAAGCAAGAAGAAGGTACACACAATCCAGGATGATTCCTGAAGTCACTCTTGATCCTCCACAGGGACACACAGTGCCCTCTCTCTCTCACACACACACACACACATACACACACACACACACACACACACACAGTAAATAAAATATTTAAAAAATTAAAAAAATAAAATTTATTTATTGGGCTGGAGAAATGACTCTGGGATTAAGACTCTGCCTTGCAAGCAGAAAGTCCTGAGTTGAAATTCCAGATCCCATGTAAAAAACTCCAGGCAAAAAAGATGGCGGCCTGGGCTTCCAATTCTAGTGGGCGGAGCCTAGGAAATCCGGAGCAAATTAAAAAGGAGATAGAAGCAATCCAGGATGATTCCCAAAGTCACCCTTGGTCCTCCACAGGGATACACAGTGCCCTCTGACACACACATACACATAATAATAATTATTATTATTATTATTTATTTATGAGAGAGCAAGAATGCACATGATATGCATGCCATGGTGCAAAGGTGGAGGTCACAGGACAACTCTCAGAATTCAGTTCACTCTTTCCACCATGTGGGCTTCCCTTCCAGGGATTGAACCTGAGTGGGCAGATCTTACCCACTAAGTTGTCTTGTCCACTCATGCCTGGAGTTTTGAGACTGGGTGTGTTTATGTGACCCTTATTGGCCATTGGCCTACTACTTCTTGTGTAGCCCAGGGCAGGCTCCACCTTCCAACAATCCTCCAGCCCCAGGTTTCCAAGTGCTGGGATTACAGGCACATGCTAGCAAACCTAGTTGTAGAAGACAAGATTTTTTTTTGTGTGTGTGTGTGTGTGTGTGTGTGCGTGTGTGTGTGTGTGTGTGTATGTGTGTGTGTCTCTGATGCTGGGGATTGAATTTCAGGCCTCATGCACGCTAGACAAGTGCTCTACCATGGCACTGTATCCCCAGTATAACAAAGATAATCTTCAAAAACTTTGTTGGGAGGAAAATGATAGACAAAAGCAAATATATACTGTTTTTCCATTTATATAAACTTCAAAAGCAAATCAAATTAAATCATTTTTGTTTGGATGCATAATTCATTGTTAATAAGAAATAAGAGACTGAATTTCATAATAGCTGGGATAGTGGTGGGAGTTTTTCAGAGCTGGAACGTTCTCTCTAGTGCCCATAAGAGCATCCCTAACTCATTAAGCTATACATTGAAGACTTTTACATGCTTGTCTATGTACACAAAGGGCATACCCACCACGCCACAAGTTTTCTTTGACCTAGATGGGCCAGGATGCTGCACTCTAAGCCGTTCTTGCCAGGAATACAAGAAGGAGGGACAGTTAATATCTCTGGAACATCAGTGCAGGTCAAATAGCTTTAACCACATTCTCATGTTCCAACACATTTGAATCTCACGCAGCAGCCTTTCGAGATATATAGTTGTTGCCACCCTCTTTCAGCTAAATAAACTGACATAGGAGGAAATTGACAAGTAAAGGGAAGAAGCTGAGAAGTAAATGGCAGAGCCAGGATTTGAATGCCAGCATTGTGCTCCAGCATCCATGTTCATTTTCAAAACATCTTATTTATTTATTTTACTTGTAAGAGAGAGAATATACTCCCATGGCTCACAGGTGGAGGTCAGAGAACAACTTTTGGTAGCCCCGTTATTTCCTCTCAGTACTTGGGCTGCTGCGGCTCAAACTGAGGTTGCCAGGGTCACAAGCAGATGTCTTACCTCTTGAGCATCTTGCCAGTATTGCAGCATCCATATTCTCATCCAGATACTTCTTGCTTTCTCTGTAGTCATTACTTTTCAAGAAGATTTTGGTCTTCTGCTAGCTTCTGCTAGTCAGAAGGGAAAGATCTTGGACTTAGGACGAGAGATTCGGCTCCTGGGTTTGTTTGTAGTTCACAGTGCAAAAGAACAAGGAATGAAGACTTGAATCCATCCTCTGCCTGCTTCTCTTTTAGTAGAGGATGGATTCAAATTGATCCATAGCCAATTTCATTGTTGTTTTTTAACGAGGATACACAATAAAGAGGTTGTTGTCTTCACACACCCGTATCACGTGCACAGTTTTATAGTAGGACTGATTCTCAGTTGACCAAGCACTCTGTTTTACATCCATGAGATTCCACAAAGTTCTGATTTACTTGTGTTCTCAAGGTGCATTCACCAGCAATCTCACACTTTTACACCATTCCTGGGAGAGAGAAGTGGTAGGAAGTGCTGGCTGGACTTTGTCACAGTGCCCATAGTATAGAGGATTTTACAGAATTTTCATAACACTTGGCATACCACATTGCCAAGAAAAAAAAGGAAAAGCAAAGTTTTAATCCCTCAGCAAGACAACTTTGGACTGCATCTCTATGTTACATTCTTTCCTTTGGCATGAGTAATTAAACATAGGAGACAAGATTGAGGTTCCAGATAGGGTAGGGTGAGTGCTCTCATGTCTCTGTGACAGCTGCAGCACACAGTGTGGGCAGAATGCTCTTTGCAGCAGGCTGATTGGGAGGAACACCGGACGTAATGCGTTTCCAGACGGGCAGTGTATGTCCGCGTTTTCCTCCAGCATCCCCGTAATGGATTCAAGGCATCCCACCATCCAGCAGGAGACACCAGGGCACAGCCCCAGGAAATGACCTCTGCTGGTGGCTGTGGGCTGAGAAAAAAGGGCTTCTGAGGCTCCCGGCAGAGGGGAAATCCCATGATCCTCCCCTTCTCTTTCCCTTGTTTCCAGGCCCTGGGCAGTCCCACGGTGGTGAGGGACAGTGATAAGAACAGCAGGGACTTTAGGACTTAAAACAGAGGAGCCGGTGGTCCCAGGAGGATAGGGTGGTATTTGAGCTAGTGTTTCTTATTTTAATTTCTGCTTCCTTCCTGGTTGGCCCAGATTTGGGTACAATTCAAGTAATATGTAGAAGAATGTAGTAACTAAGGCCCTGACTTTCTGGTCAGAGACCTAAGAAGGGAGGGAGGCCCAAGGAACCAGAAAGTGCAAAGGAGAGAACAGAGAGGAAGGGAGGCCCTCAGGAAAGCAGCCCTGCGCTCTCAGAACGGAAGCAGGGGGCAGGTGACTGCCCAGCCCCTGGACTGGATCCTGGGTGGTGCACACAGAAGACAGGTTTGAATAGGCTTCAAAAGTGGAGCCGCCACTGAAACCATGACCTGGTGTGGTCTTGCTGCCCAAACCTACCCTGCTCGATTGTCTGCTAAGGCAGAAATAACATTCCCTCTGCACTGGGTTTAAGCGAGACCTCGAGTTTCATAACACGATATTCAGATATCCAGGATGTGAGCCAAAATTAATCATCTTGGGAAGAACCAGAAAAATCTCAACTTGCTCAGGAAAAGGACAATGAGCAAGCGCCAGTGCTGATAAGGCACAGATGCTGGGGGGAAAAATCACACACAGACTTACTATAATGCTCTCAAAAATAAGGGCAAACACTGTTGAGATTAATGGAAAGACAGAAAGTCTTAGCAAAGGTAAGTAAATAAGCAAGTGCCGTAACTGAATTTTGAAAATCCAGTAACTGCCACATTGGGGGTGGCAGTCAGTGTGCTTGAAAGGAAAGCAGTAGAAGCCGTTCAGTCTGAATAAGAGAACAGAAGCTGAGCAGAGCCTGGATGATGCAAGCCACACCATCAGAAGGTTTACCATGTACATGTTTGCCTTTCCAATGAAGAGAAAGAGTGTAATCTGGAGAAAAAGTTGGAGAAATCTAAAACATTGCAGCCAATGTGTTTTAGCCTGGGAAAGGAAGGTTCTCTTAGTTCATTCAAAGTTAATATCATCTATCTTATTAATTGTCTAAGACAGAAAATTACCTGATGGGTTGGGGATGTGGCTCAGTTGGTAGAGTGCTTGCCTAGTATGTACGAACCCTGGGCCAATCCCAGCACTGCACACGCTGGTCCTGGAGGTGCACAGGAAGGTCAGAAGTTCAGACTCCTCTCAGCTACATAGCAAGTTCGAGGTAAACCTGGGATGAGAGACCCTGCCTCAAAATATTCAATTGATAAGAATTTAAAGCCCCACATGGGCCTATTGTTGACAAGCAAGATCTCTATTCATGAAAAACATCTCAGCAATATCAGGAAGGAACTTCACCCAAGAGCCTACAACCCACATCATGCGTGACATCGGGGACCATTCCTGGAAGTCTTACATAGTGGTGAAGTAAGAGAAAGAAATTTAAAGGATGTGGGTTAGGAAAAAAACCAAGCCCCTTCTCTTCAGAGATGATATGATTGCTTATACAAGAGATCCTGGGAAGCAGCACCCACCCAAAAACTTCCGGAGCTATAACCGAGTTTATTTTTTAATATTTTGCATGGGTGCAAAGTCAAAACACAGAAGTTAATTGTGTTTTTAAATCTGGCAATGAGCAATTGAAGAACCAAAACTGTCCCAAATCAAAATCTTTATGAATAAACGAGGAAGCACCGATGTCTGAGCACCTGGCTCCCCCTCGTCTTCCTGTCTGCCTGACTCGAAGCCACAGGCCAGTGCTCACCCTGTTGTTTCTCTCCCTGCTTCTCCTCACACTGTGTCCCTGTTCTGCCACTTCCTTCTGGAACCACTGTCCAAGATGCCACCTTCCCTGCCCTGGGCTAGAAAGCATCAAACAGGGCGGGACTGTCCGTGCTCATTCCGTACCCACCCTGCCTTAAGTTCTTTGCCATCAAACCAGCCATGGTTCACATGTGGATTGTCCTGCACAGGCTCATGTGTTTGAATACTTGGTCCGCAGCTGGTGGAGCCTTTACTGGACGTTTGTCATCGGGTCAGGTCCTTAGGTTAGATAACCTGACCCAATGTCCTCTGTCTTTCTCTGTCTTCCAATGACTGCTATAGTGGGAACTGGCCTCCAGCTGCCATGCCTACCATTGTGTGTTCCATAAATGGACTGTGTACCCTCTAGAGCTGTAAGCCAAATCAGAAATGTCTTAGGTTGCTTGGGTCAGAGTATCTTCTCAAAGAAACAGCAGAGCACGGCCCTAGCAGGGTAGTTTTCTTGAAACATAAATCATGTCATGACTTGTTACTGCTGAAGACTCTGCAGGGACCTTGCAGCGCATGTCGAACCCCACGGCATGCAGAGCTGTGCTTGCTGCTCCTTATGGCTATGACTTCACATCGGTGAACTTGCCCCCCGCTGACCTCCAGCCATGTCGGCTGTCTACTGTCCCTTGAAGTTGCCAGGTCTCTTCCTGCCCAGGGCTCTGATGCATTGGATTGCTTTCCTGCATGGCATGACCAGCTTTGTTTCTGGTGGCACCTGTAGGAAGCGCTGTGCCCCCAGGTCTGTTCTGACACCCAATCCGTCTCTAGAAGGTTTGTGCCCATTTGTCCTTAGGCGCTCGTGCTTGCACTCTGCCGGTCTCCCCTGCAGACTGAAGGCTGCATTTGGCTAAATATATTGTTTATTTTGTTAAAACAGCTCTTGGCTCGTAATAAGTGCTCAGTAAATATTTATTGAACAGAAAGTCAAACATTAGGAGCAATAATACCCACCACTTGATAAACACTTAAGGGGAATAGATAGTAGCACATCAAAGGTGCTGTTAGAGCCAGGCCTAGTAGTGCAGCCTATAAGGCCAGAGAGAGATGGCGATTTAGTGAGTGAGTTCACCCTGTGCTACATGAGACCCCAGTTCAGAAAAAAAAAAAAAGATAAGTGTTTTCTAATTAACATAGAATATGTTCAGGATATTGTAGTATAAACAAAAACAGAAAAACCATCATGCCAATAGAAGTTACATATAAATAAAATTATATATACATGTATATGTACACACACACACACACATACATACACACACACACACATGCAAACACACACACAGCAGAGATTTCAGGAAAAGAATCACCAAAATGTAGTGACTAACTTTAGACAATGGACTTTTCAAGTGGTTCCTGCTTCAGCAGTGTGTGTCTGTGTGCTGCTCGTGGAAGCTGCTGTTTTTATGTAGCAGTGTCCTGAGCTCTGCCTTGTTGCCTGACAGAATTTGTTAGCGAGCCAGAGCTTGCCGCTTTGGCCAGGGTGACCAGGAAGCTCTCAGGAGCTACCTGTCTCTGCTCTCCTAGGCTGGCACACAGGCACATGAGCCATACCCTGCTTTTAATGTGGGTACTGGGCATTTGAGCTGCTTGCTCTTGCCCACTAGTCCCTGCCCCATTATACACAGGTTTTCCTTTTTTTTTTGCATTTGGATTTTTATATTATTTTTACAACTATTAAAAAATGTTATTTTTGCTTGAGGAGGGGGATTTTTATTTTGTTGAATGACTGCTTATTGAACATCATAGTCCATTTAGCCATGGCATTATATCTGAGGCTGTGCAGTTGATTGCCAGCAAAAATCTCCTGGAGGTTAGAGTCTAAGTTCATCCTGAGATGGAGGTACAAGCAGGTCCAATGTCTGCAAGGACTCATTCACCAAAAATAGAACATTCTATGTATGTCCTCGCATAGCAAAAAACAGACCCCATGAAGTCTTTTAGAAAATTTTTATTGAGGACAAATAAGGGAGGGGGGACACTGTACAGTGCATATGTGGGAGGTCATAGAATAACTTTCCAAAGTCAGTTTTCTCCTACCATGAGGCTCTGGGGTTTGAACCTAGGTCTGTAGGTTTGCACACATACCTTTGCCTGCTGAGCCATCTTGCCAGCCCACAAGGCCTCTTTTGTAGGGTCACTTATCTCATTCAGGAGGAGGGAGCCCTCAGAAACTCATCCTCTCATGAAGACCCCATGTTTTAATGCTATCATGTTGGGGATTAGTCATTGCGTGGATGCGGGGGACACCCACATTGAGATGGGAGCAGTGAGGATTGCTGCTTTAGCTAGGTAGTAAGCTCCGTGAGGTTTAAGGTGCAGATTGTAACGTAAGTCATTTTCCCGTTTGTTGTGCCATCCCTCTTGTGTGCCCTCTTGTAATCCTACAGTTTAAGGAAGGTGCTCTGTGGAGTGTCAGCACGCTTATTGTCGTGAACAGGATTGTATTTGGCCCTTAGACATCTGCTGTTTTCCCAGGATAGAGAGAAAATAGGTGCAGCAACCTCTTTGCTAAGGGAGAAGGGCTTCTGCCTATGCTATGAGCTTCCAGCACCCCCCCTTAACTGTCGATCCTTGCTTGAGTTGGGGGGGGTTGTTCTAGTTAGTGCTTCATGGGAGCCCAGCCCTGTTGCTAAGGACTTAGCCACTGGAGATCTATACTGTCAGAAGCCTCTTGCCTCCCCCACTCCAACACCCCTTCCAATTTGGAACTGAATTTTAGTTTGGGAGCTTCTGAGTTATTTTCCTGGGTCAGTTAATTTAGGCGAGGTCGGTGGGATCTTGTGTGTTTGTTTTATAAAGCTGCTTTTCCTATTTTAGTTTGCCTTTGATTAATTGATCCCATGTTGGGGTTTCTTTCTGTGGCTGGACATGATGTGGGAGTCATTTGCACTCTGGCCAACCCCTCACAGGCCTTCACTGACTCCCAGGATCTCTGTGTGGCATGGCTGGATCCTCTGACGTCTCCCCTGGGGTAGGAGATGGAGGGAACAGGACACAGTTACAGCTGTCCTAGGGAGAGGCTCTGCTTTTCCGTTTGCTCTGAGAATCGGTGTGGTCTGAGGAACAGACCGGCGATTTCAGAGTGAGACCTGGTTGGCTGAAGAGCCAGCCTCCCATGCATCCGTGGGGGGAACCTCCTCCCTGTCGCTTCCCCTCCCCCAGTCTCATCTGGGAAGTGAAGATAGACCTGCCCCGCAGAGCGGAAGGGTTAATGTGAAGATGTGGGCCACAGTACCAGGCACAGCATGTGGACACAGTAGATGTCAGCAAACGGGAGTCCCTCGCCCTTCACCCGGCACGTCCAGCAGTCTATTTGGAGCAGTGGCTGGCTTCCTCATCCACCCAAGACAGGGCAGATGGTGCTTGTGGTTAATGTAACTTTTACTGGAGACTGTACATTGTCATTCCTGTAGAAGTGGAAGACCTATTTTGGTTAAGATAGACCTCAATCCATTACTGCCTCACCCTTTGCTCTGAGCAGTTCTTCACAGTACAGAGACCGGAGCCAAAGACCATTTTAAAGAGGATGAGGCGGAGCTGCTTCTCACGCAGGGGCCCTGGACCATCCTGTCTTGTGGCTTTGTGAATTAAAATTTGAAATGTTGTGACTTTCTGATAGAATCAAGTCCATATTTTTCTCCCATAAAACACTAAACGTTATACGCCTCATTAATTCCCCTCAAACTGGTCTTCATGGGAAATATTCACAGTTGTCATCAGTAGCAGTGACTTAATAAGCACTGCTTCGAGTTAGTCCATGGGAACAAAGAAAGAAAGGGTATTTCAAGGCGAGGAACATGGTAGCCATGTTAGGCTCATGAAGTGCAGCCCGTTACCCAAAATGCCAGTTGCAGGTCAGAAGCCGAAGGTGAGGCTGTGCTAGCTTCAAGAACTTTCAGGAAGGCTTCTTGCTGCCCTAGAACAGGATCTTGCTGCAGAGCATGATGGGTCCACCCATTCTTATGTCAGGAGGTAGGTTGGAAGTGGTATCAGGAGAGGATTGGGATATATAGATATGACATTGGGAAAACATTTATCATTGTCTTAGATAATTGAATGATGATTGACAGGAACCACAGACTATTAAATCACACATCCCTTGACAGGGATAAACCTTGAGAAATGTGTTTTTAAATGAGTTTTGTTGCTGGATGTCTAACCCATAGGCTCAGGTAGCCCGTGTCCCAGAACAGCTATGAATGTGGTTCAGCACATATATAGGGCCCAGAGTAAAGCAATGTGGAGGTAGAGCAATCCAGGATGATTTCTAAAGTCGCCCTTGGGCTTCCACAGACACACACACACTCAAATGTCCTCTGGTGTATACACAAACACAATATAAACATTGTGTTTACATTGTGGGGTTTTAGGAAATGTTTCCACTGGAGCCTCCCAGTACTTAATAAGGGTGGAGGCTGACGATGTTGGGGCCTTCTTGGTGGTCTGTTTGTAAAGTGTCCCCTGCATGCTTACAAAGGGTGTGAATTCTCCACTTGTTGGGTGTAAGGTTCTCTGTATGTCAATTCCTTCAAATTTAGTAGCTGCGCTGTTCAAGCCTCCTGAATTCTCACTGATTCTGAGTCTGATTCTTCAACAGCTTCTTTCCCGTATGATGACAGGAGACCTATTGTGTGTCCATCCTTGTGGTTCTGATGGTTCTGCTCTGCTAAGAGAAGACTTGCTTGTGCCCTTCTATCATTTGGGTTCAGTTTCTGAACCTTCCGGGAGTTACTATTGAGTTCTGCACAGTTCCCCCCACCCAACCTCCCAAATCTTGTGGATTTTGCTGTGATTTAGGAGCTAACTCACTTCTCTCAAGAATGCACAGAAGGGTTAATGGTTAACTTCAAAGGCTTTCTGCTTCTGAAAAAAACACTTTGTGCATTCACAACT
This sequence comes from Typhlomys cinereus, assembly GCA_023101885.1. Taxonomy (NCBI): domain Eukaryota; kingdom Metazoa; phylum Chordata; class Mammalia; order Rodentia; family Platacanthomyidae; genus Typhlomys; species Typhlomys cinereus. Next base: position 758,736 of record JALPQD010000595.1, read on the forward strand.
CTGACGTGCAGTGCAAGAGGAGAAGAGCAGAGATTTGCATCACCTAGGCCACTTCCTTCTTGGGGGCCGGCCAGAGAACATAACGTGTTTTCATTGGTCGGTACTTTTGGTTATGCTGGGCTTTCTGGCCTGGTGGAGGCAGGAAGCTCCAGCCACCCAGAGACCAAACATTTCTCCTACACGTGCAGCTGCTGACTTGCCGCTCTGACACCTCGGAGAATGCCTTCCAGTGCGATGACAACTACATGCTCTTATCGTGCCTGGGTGAACTGGGGAGTTCAGTTCCAGAATCTTTTTAACACAGATTTGGGATCAAGACATGCTTTCCTGCAGGCTTCTCCATAGGCAAATTGTCCCTACAGCACTGACATACTCAAAGTAGCATTCCTTTGTAGGCCATCATTGACATTAGATTCCAAGATCACATTATGTAATGCAGGATGCCCAGCTCTGGCAGTGAAGAGGCTGCTGCCATGCGTCCATTCTTACAGCTGGCTTGCTGGTTATTCCATCTAAGAGTGTGTATATCCTAGAGACTGTGCTAAGCTTCCTTGCTAGTGAGGGAACTGTGGGGAGCCATGCAGAGATTACAGCCTCACTGACCTGAGTATATACCTGGAGCTAAAGAGCAAAGGAACCTTGGTTGGGGCAAATCAGGATGTCACAGGTAAAACAGGAGGCTCACAAAATCTTTGTGGATGAGGTTAAAGACCAGATCTTTAAAATGATAGGAAGGAATTATGTTGGCAAGTTGGGAGTTCTCAGAGGGATGCAAAAGCAAAACCCAGAAGTTGGATAGGAGGGCCAAGGGGCATTAACGGAGTAGACAGCTGTGTCTAAGAATCAGGGAACATTTGATGGGCAAGCATCTGCAATGTAATCAGCTGGATGGGCTGAGAGCTAAGAGTGGTCAGAGAACGCAAGCACCATTGTGAATGGACTAGTGACAAAGAGGCCTCTGCCATAGCCACCATTACTGCCCTCACCAGCATGGTCCCTGAATCTCAGTGGTAGAGGAGGACAGAAGGGCCAGGTCCCTGGGCTCTCTAGCCACTGCACCCCTTCAGCTGTGCACCAGACCCTGGCCTACGTGGATGTACAGGGTTGAGCTGTGTCCTGGGATGTCTGTAATGCATCTAGGTTAGGGATGCTTAATTCTAAGCACCAGCAAGTGACTGGCTAACCTAAACAGGGGCATTTACCAGAAGGGCCTGGGTATCCAGAAAGTCAAATTAAAAGCCAAATATTTGGCCTTCAGAAAGAGGAGGGCAACTTCAGGACCCTCATTGTAGGAACAGATGGGCTGGCTCTTCAGGACACTTTCTCCCGCTGTCTCAGCTGGAGGGAGAGAGAGGCTAACCAGTGCAGCTTTTGTCAAGTGCTGATCCTGTGGGTACTGACTGTCCCTCTCTTGCCTGCAGTAGAGAAAGAGCAGGTCCCTCAAGGATACTCAAGGGGCCTTTGTCTTTCGTGAAAGAGGACAAAAACAAGATCTGCCCAGAGGCTCAGTCTTTTTTAAAAGATATTTTTCATTTATTTATTTGTTTGTTTGAGAGAGAGAGAAGAAAGAGAAAGCACATACATATGCATACCATGGCAATGGGTGGCGTTCAGAAGGCAACTATTGGAAATCAGTTCTCCCTCCACACATGGGCTCTGAGATACTAAGCAAGGGTTGCCAAGTTTGCGGGCAAATCACCTTAACCCACTGAGCTAACTTTCCAGCCTCTAGCTCAGCCCGTAGGCTCACAGGTTGGGTCAGAGAACAGTGTTCCCTCAGCATCGCTTAACATGCCACACAGCCATGGGTGAGAAAACCAAAGTCTTCATGGACCGGCCTAGACTGCAGAGGAGAGGCACCCCCCCCCAGATGGTCTGGGTGTGAAATTACAAGCTAGAAAGGAGAAGTGCCCCATGTGAAAGGCTCCACCGGGAGGGACAGTATCTGGGGAGGGCAAGGAATGCCCTGCTGAGAGGTGTGGATTTAGGGTCTGAAGAATGGTCAGAAAGCAATCAAATTTTAAAAATGAGGGCAGATTTTAGGCAAGAGACCCCGTAACGGGACAGTAAAACAGAAAGTAGAGAAATGACACCTGATCTTCCCCCACCCCCCTGGCTATCCAGTCTATCAAAGGAATGAACCCCAAGATTAGAAACTGCCCCAGGAATCTCATGCTGGGAGCAGAGAGGAACTGGTGCCAGCCAGAGGAGTTTGTCTCTCAAAAGAATTTCACCAGCTGACAACCTGTGGGATAATGGGCGGAAGCACATCTGGATCAGAGCTGCTTCATTAGGCATTTCTACCTCCTGCTTGCTTTCTTTATAATTTTTTTAAAAACATTTTTATTTATTGTGTGTGTGTGTGTGTGTGTGTGTGTGTGTGTGTGTGTGTGTATGTCTCGGAGGGCACTGTGTGTTCCTGTGGAGGACCAAGGGAATCATCCTGGATTGCTTCTACTTCCTTTTTGCTTTACTCTGAGATTTCCCAGGCTCTGCCCACCCCAATGGAAGTGCAGGTTGCTGCCATTTCTACCTGGTGGTTTTAGGTAGGGCTGAGATCTAAACTGAAGCCCTTCTGCTTGCAAGTCAGAATCTTAACCCCTGAGCCATCTCTCCAACTCCCTACTCCCTGTTTTCTACTCATAATAATGTCTTCCCCTGGGACTTGGGAGAGAGACAGACTTGGGCACTGGAATAACTGGGATTATAGGTGTGTGCCACTATGTCCAGCTGAGTTTTAATACAAAATCAGCGTGAGGGTGTTGATACAAAGGGTATTACCTTCTCCCTCTTCCCTGGCTGTATGTGTTCTTGCTTGGCCCCTCATGTTTGGGTTTACAGTAGGGAAGGCCTTTCCTCACTTCTCTGGAAGGAATCCACTGGAACATGGTGCATGTGTACATTCAGGTCTGAAGAAGGGCAACATGGTGACTGATCCAAAACTTTTGCTGCATGGACACAAAGCAGCAAATATTTGGCAAGTTGACAAGGTTTCCTCTTTATAGAACACCAGACTAAGCGTGTTGAAACCACATTGAAGTTTGGAACTACCCGTCTTAACAAATTTTGTTTTTAGCTTTATAATTGTTTTTTTCCTTCAGTTTTTGTAAGTATTTGATATATTAAGGAAAGTCTCAATCTCTTTGTTTGAATCTGAGCAAACCTAGGATTAGCTGAGGAAGTTCCTTATGCCTGAGGAAATTACCTTGGGAGGCAAATTTGCTTTGTGTTCTAGTTGGTATTTTCTTTTTTTTTTTTAAATTAGTTAGTTATTATTGAGCATGTATGTGTATGATGTGTCCATGTATAAGTATTATGGACATGCCTGTGCCACAACATGTATGTGGAGATCAGAGGACAACTTTGTGGAGTCTTCTCTCTACCTTTATGTGGATTATGGGGACCAGCAACAAGGGTGTTTACCCTCTGAGGAGCCATCTTCCAGCCCCCCAGTTGGTATTCTCAGTATGAAGGTGACCTCTCTCATGAAAGCCCCACTGATTGTAAAACCAGGAGCTTGGCTTCAGTGGCCTTGCAGAATGGGTCCCGGGCAGCTCTTGTTGGTGTGGTCACTCCTCTCCCTTGATCATCAGTGCTTAGTGAAGGCTGCTTGGCTTTGTCTAGCCAGTTGTTTGGTGTTGGTTTTCTGTGGGGGTCTTTTCAGGTGAGCCAGGCCAGCTGACAGCTGTGCACATAGACTACCTTCACACACACACACACATACACACACACACACACACACACACACACACACACACACACACCAGTCATTGAACAACAGTGTAAGACACAGTCCCATGGCATGTCTGTCATGTTCCCTCTTGAGGTCACAGGATGCTTCCTTCAAGTGAAATAGCTGTGATTCTCCTGCTTATTTTATGGATGCTCAACCATGAAATCAGGGCTTTAGTTGGAGAGGGGGGGAACATTGGGGACTAAGAATATTCTCTTTTGGTCTTCCCCGTCCTCCAGCTGGGGTATTATTATCCAGATGTGTGTTTCCCTTGTGGCTTCCAGAGTCTTTTTTTTTATGTGCCCTAGACATGAAACAAGAGCTTTGGCCACTGCACCAAGCATCAAGCTAAAATGAGCAAAAACTTACCATCTGTTTTCCTCTGAATGTTACAAGAAAAACACCATCATGAGGTGTCTCTTTGCCCATTGCCAGGGGGTTCCCAGAATTCTTTTTGTAAAAGCTGTGGTCCATGTCATTTTGCAAAACTGCTTCAGTCTCACTGTAAAATGAAGCAAAATATTACAGTGTCAATAATGACTTTAAATATATTGCAAACATCTTGCCAAGTTGTTCTTAAATTTCATTTGCAATCTCCACTTTATGGCCTTGAATCTCCCAGCTTTCTCTGCTTCCCCCAGAGGGTTTTGCTGCCAGAAGGACCCCTGTTACATCTTTACTTCATTTAGCCCCACCCATTCAGCACCTCTGTGCTCAAGAGCCAGGGCCAGGGATGGGGGAGAGCTGAGATTTCTTCTGACCTCCTCTGGGGTCCATTATGCAGTTTACCAAATTTCAATTTCAAGAATCACGTTTATGAAGAAAACTGTTGTAAATCAGCATAGACCTGATGGGCTCAGAAGACCCAGCAAATACCTGGCACAGAACTTGTCTTCACCATTTAGACATTAGATGTTTTGCAAGCTACATTCAGTTTAGCTTATACGTTTGTTTCTGTTTTCCGGAGCAGTTGGAGTATATTCTTTTCTGAGGGCTGTCTGAGCCGTGGGCTAGGTCTGGAAAGGCAACCTACTCAAGGGAGCTGTGGTTTAATCTTCAGTGACAATTTTCCTGCTTTTCTTTTTCAGAATACGATCGATTGGGCTTCCTGCTGAAGCTGGACTCTAAGCTGTGAGTAGAACGAAGACAATGTCTTGGACTCTGTGGGGGAGTCTGTGAGAGCTTGGGGCTTAGCTTGGGAGTGTCACCTCCCTCCCTGCTGTGGTTTGTGGGAGATTCCCCACAGCCTCTGTCCTCCCGTTATCAGCAGAGTAAGCCTGTCAGTGTCTGCAGGGCCTGGAGATGGCAGGGTGGTGGGCAGAGACTTGAGGCCTTGCCTTCGACTGGCATGGGCAGCTCCTCGTAGCAGACCACCACAGGAGCTTGAGCCAAGGGAGCTGGAAAGGCTTTTCCTACGAACTGTGAGTAGCAGTCACGGATGCTCTGGCCCCTGGCGTGCAGCCCTCCTGTCTTCTCCAGCAGCAACTCCTTCCACAGGCAAACCTTCCTTTCCCTCTATCTTTGTTGATATTTACTACTTGTGCCTGAAATTCCTTTTCCTTGCAAGTTCACTTGGAAAACTCAAGAGTTTAATTCCTTCCTGCACAACGTGGGCTCCTCTTATATGCCTCCTTTGAACTGTCTGCCTGTTACCAAACAGTCTAGCTGTCCTATAATTAACTGTGCCTTGGTTATTAGTTTATTGAGGGCACAGCTCAGAACCTGTGCCCTCAAATCTCAGATTGTCAGTCATTCTTTTTGTGACTGGGGGCTACTTGACTACTTTGTGCCTGTTTCATCTGTAAGTTGAAGACAAGAATATACTTGTTTTACATGATTTTATAAGAGTCTATTTGAAGTGATTAACTCAGGGGAGTTTTCAAGTACCAAATATCTAATTCTTACTCTCCAGAATTCTTCCCTGTTTGGTTTCTTTGATTCCTAAATGACATAGGAAGGTTCGTTAGGTGCTCAGCAAATACTGAATGCTTGGATGGATGGATGGATGGATGGATGGATGGATGGATGGATGGTTGGATGGATGGTTGGATGGAATGGATAGGTAGATGGATGGGTGGATGAATAGAAGTAACAAGGAAAGAAGGAAGACAGGCTGCCCACCCATTTGATCAGCATGTCTTGAGTTGGAGTTCTGTCCACCCTGCATGTTCATGCTCTGCCCAAGATGATTCACATGCTGGTGGCTCAATAAATTCTTACAGATTCTACCTAACTCTCTCCCATAACTCCTTCCTGTTGTTAGTTGTCCTTATGCACCTATGTCCCTCATTCTGAGATTCTCATCACAGAAGATCAGAATTGCATCTCCTCCCTCTTTGCATAAAGTCTCATTCACATCTGCTTCGGATGATGATTGTCACACCTACGCAAATGCACATCAATCCAGAAGTAGTCTGGTTTCCAACTGATTTGTCTGGCATCTGGACCCCTTTCCTGGAATCTGGATTCTTGGCTCTGGTGCCTCAAACTATGAGTTCAGGCATTGTAACTCTCCCGGCTTTATACGTCATGGAGGCAGCTACAAGGGAAGAATGGTCTGCTCTTTTTACAAGGCGGGTGGAGAGATGTTAACCATATGTTAACATCTGGGGGGTGGGGTTTGACTGTGCTACAGAGTCTTAGAAGCTTCTTAATACAGTGGGGAAAAACACACACACACACACACACACACACACACCACATGAGCCATAAGCAACTGAAATAACCACCAGAGCAGAGACCACCAGAGCAGAGACAATAATTTCCAAGTCAAATCATATCTGGGAACAAAGGACATGTTCAGGAGGATGTGCTAACTACAGTGTTTAAACTCTTAGCATTGCAACAGGAGGAAGACTACCCCGCACCTGACAGCTGAGCCTTCAGGGCAGATTGCCTGTTACTTGCTGGCTGCTGTGTCACTGAGTCAGCCTAGACTTGGCCCAGGAATTGACTTGTTTGATTTAGCTCACAATATGAGGCTCAAGCTAGAGCCTTCCTGTCTCCCCTGCAGAAGCTTTTCCAGGCTGGTGCTTTCTTCAGAGGAAAAAACAGGCCCAGAAAATTTCTTTCAGGGAGAAGCTTCCAAGTTTAGGATTGTGCATTAGGGGCAGTTCCTCAGCAAAGCATAGGTTTCTCCTTACAGAACCTTTTCTAGGATCCATAGGAAGGACATGACTTGGATCGGAAGAACTGGATTTGAGTTCTGCATCTGCTGGCTTTGTGTTTTGGGACCTTCGATAACCCACTCTCACTTTCTGAATCTCATTTTCCATTTATGAAAAATTATATTGTTAGCGTTCACTTATAGTCTCTATAGTTTTCCCTATAGTTTTATGAAGAATAAACTGTTTTTTAAACTATGACAAAGTATACAAATGTAAGGATTTCTTTGTACTTCTTATTTGGGGTTAATTTTGCTTCTTGAATATAAAAAGTCTAATGTTCTGAAAAAATTTAGCTATCCTGTCTTTGCATTTATTTATTTGTTTGACTGTGTATCCTACATACACCCCAGTGCCGGAGTGGAGATCAGAGGACAGTTTGCAGGAGTTGGTTCTCCCCTTCCATTATGTGGACTCAGGGATGGAGCTCCAGGCAACAAACGCCTTTACCTGATGAGTTGTCCCTGTTCTTTCTTTAAATGTCACCACTGTATGTGTCTCTGCTTTTCCACTCTCCCTACTTTTCCAATAAAAGCCAGCGAGATGGCTCGGTGAGTAAAGGTGCGTGCTTTGAAAGCCTGATGGCTTAAGTTTGATTTTCAGAACCTCTATAAAGGTGAAAGGAAAGAACCAAGAATCAACCTACAAAGTTGTCCTTTGACTAGCATATGTGTGCACACGTTTCTCTTTCTCTCTCTCTGACACACACACACACACATACACACACACACACACACATATACACACACACACACACACACACGCATGCACATGCCTGGTTAAATATTAACTCTCGCTCTAACCTCTGGGTCTATTTACCTTTCTTCCATAGTGCTGTATTTTGACACTTTTCATGCTAAAGTGTAACCCCAAAGGAGTCGGTGCAAAGATTAAACTGGAACTAGCTGTGCACCCCAAGCCAGGATTAAAGGAACGATTAGCTCAGCTCCAAGCGGATTAGAGGAACATTAGCAAGACAACAGAGCTTGCTGTGGCTGTCAGAGTGCTTGCTCATTGCTCTGGTGATCTGGGGGGGTTCCCAGGCCCACTTGACCATGTCCCAGACTTGGCAGTGCTGCCAAGCACCTGGCGGAAACCAACACAAACTTTCTATGGAAATGGAAGTGAACTCCTTCAAGAAGTCAGGGAAGGGAATACCTCATAGTGAAAAATAAATACATATGGGAATAAGCTCTCCCTAGTGAGAACTGTGACAAACAGTGAACAAGAGAACACACAATGATTTCTTTCTTTTTTTTTTTTTTTTTGGCAACACAATGATTTCTTGAGTCGGAATGACTTGACTTTTTTATGAAACAATTAAACATGCTATATTTAAAGAAATAAAGCACAAGGTTGAATTATGTGCATAGAATTTGAAGCTAGAAAAAGGCAGAATGCTAGATTTTTTAAATAGGGATTTTAGGATTGAAAAATACATTGATCAAATGAAAAATTGAATCAGAGGGTTTGGCATCAGATTAGACACAACTGAAGACACAGTTAATAAACTGGAAGGCAGGCCAGGGGAGTTCAGCAGCATAGTTTAAGCTTTGGGCTTCCTAGCTCTGTCACCACTACTCAGTGCTGTGGTTGTAACGTGAAAGTGCAGTAGACAATCGAGTATGGCTATCTTGTAATACAGCTTTACTGATAGACACTGAGATTTCATACAAATTTATGTTTTGTTTCTGTGGTACTGGGGATTGAACCTGGGTCCTCATGCCTGCTAGGTAAGTGTTCTACCACTGAGACTCACCTCCTGCCCCATATGTTTTTAAACAGTGTTTTCTCCCCTTGTCCATTAAAATATTAAATATGAATTTAACTCATGGGAGGAGTCATATAAAGAGTAGGCGGTGGGTTAGTTCCTTCCACTAACTAAAAATGCAGTGCAGCTGTGTCTGCACAAGATGTCTTCTCACCTAGTGGAGTGTTTTCTCTTTTTGAAACTCTGTTGCATTAACATATTCTCAAAATGTCTTTTTGCCATGTTATAGCCCAAGGTCTAGAAATAGATGGTTTTCACCCTCATTATATTCTTTCAATTATGTCTTTCTGGGATAAATAGATTGGTTTGTGTTTCCCTTGAGAACTCCCTGCTGTTTGCCTCTACATGAAGCACTTGATCTGCTATGAAATTATTCCAAGTACTTATCTGCAAAGCTTAGTCTCTTAACTGTGAAGTATGGCTTATAGAAAGCAAACTCTTGGTGCCTAATACCATAAGTTGTACTTGGCAGGTGTGGTGGCACGTGTCTATGACCCTGGTTTGAAGCTGAAGCCATAAGCAACTGAATACCACCAGAGTAGAGACAGTAATTTCCAAGTCTAATAGTTTCAAGGATTATAGGAGGATCCCCAGTTGGAGGTCCCCTTGGGCTATAGGTCAGGCCCTCTCTCCACAAACCATAAAACCAACCAACCAAAAAACCCAGAGACTGTGGAGTCAGGCTGGGTTTTAAAGGCCCAGGTCTACATCTCACCAGCTCTACTCTCGAGCTCTTAATTAATCACAGGTCTTGGAGTCCCACTCCTCCTACCTTGACCCCTTATCAAGTGTCTGGTAAACTGGGGAAGACAAAAGCCCCCAAAGGAAGCCTGGGTTCATCTTGCCTCCTACATTATTCCTGACTTCATAGCAACTATTTCTTGAGCGCCATCTGTATGCTTCTGTAAATGGAATAGAATTGAAGATTCTAAGCAAATGCACAGCTTTATTAGCTTGGCAAATGTGTAGGGAGTAAACGACCACGGAAGGGGCATAGTTGCTGGGTAACGCAAGCAGTGAGCAGATCTGATTTTTTTTAAGTACAGACCATTGGAGGTTTGGACACATGGTATGTGAAGAGGGTCCAAGATTCATGAGGAGAGGCCAGAGACGCCCACTCTCAGAGAACAAGAGAATTGTTGTTTTTAGAAGAGAATCTGGTTTCTCTGACAGCAGGAAGATTTAGCTGAAGAGGCTAGAGATATGGAATATAGAGGAGAGTCAGAGTAAAGAGCAAGGTGAGAGAAGATTGGTCCAGGCAGAGAGAGCAATAGCTTGGGAATGAGAAGGTGGGCACAAGTAGATTTGGGGGAGTGAAAGAGAATAACAGGGGTGTATGCTGGTGAGATTGCTGAGTGGCGAGAGGTGCTTGATGTTAAGGCTGGTGACCTGATTTTGATCCAGGAGCCCACATGGTGGGAGGAGAGAAACAGCTCCCACATGTTATCCTATGACCTCCACATGGGCACTGTGGCATCCTCTCCCCACCATCAGTAAATAAAGATAAAATAAAAAAAGAAAGAATAACCAGGATGTGAGGCAGGTAAATTGGTGACTGTTGCTGGCCTCAAGTTGCCCAAGAACCAAGCCTGCCGTTGCTAGTGCTCACAGCTGCTTCCAGATTAGAGATGCATCCAGGCCCTCTGAAAGGGGTCTGCTGTGGCCTGACTCGATGGCAGACATCCTGGGAAAGAATTCTGGGGTAGAAGTTCCTACATCTGCAGAAGCTAAGCACTTCCTCGTCCACTCAATAGATTTCGTCAGCAGCTACCCCATATCAGGCAGTAGTCTGAGCAGTGGACAAGACAACAGACAATTCATACCTAGGAAAGAACAAGTGTGTGGAAGAAAAAAGAACAAGTGAACACTGAGGACCCCACAAGTTTACGTGGATGCTCCTGGATTTTCCAAGAAAGTAGCACTTCAGCCAAGATTGAAAGACAGTGGGCCGGACGTGCTGTGCCTACCCAGAGACAGAGCATTGCAAACAGAGCCCTCCCAGTCTCAGGAGGCACATGACACCATGAACCAGGAAGGTGGCTCTTAATCCTGGGGAGACCAGCCATCTGGACACCTTGAGAACACCAGATCCGGATGCTGGGGTATGTGGCTCCTGAGCCCCCATAATCCTTCTGGGAGCAGATTTGATTAAATGAAGTATCTATTTCATCTGGGTATGGATAGGTGCCCTGTGCTGGAGAATGCTCCTGTTCGTTGTACAGTGTGGTGTTTTATAGTTACCAGGTGTGCAAAACCATTGGGACTTAAATGCTCAGTCCAATTTCATGAGGTGTGAAAACCCAAACGAGCAACTCCTAACCCCCAGAGCCCTGTGAAGAAGACCAGGCCAGTGGCAAAAGACCTGTAAGCATGGGCTAAAGTGCAGCTGAGTTCAATCCCGGAAGCCCATGTAGTCCATTGGTGCACCATGACATGCATGTGCTATCTCTCTCATTCTCTCTCTCTCTCTCAAATAATGAATAAAATCCTTAAAATTGATTAAAATATTTTAAAAGAGGTAGGGTGTGGAAAAAAGCAGTTTCTTTTGGTTCTTGTAAGCGGAGGCAATGAGAAGTAATAGAAAAATAGAGTCGTACCCCAGAGTATGAGAAACAAATACTGCGGCTTTTTAAATTGTAGCTTTTTAAATCGACAAGTAATTGTACGTCTTTCTAGGGTGGGGGGCTGCTCTCATCCGTCTATATCGATCAACCCAGGCCTCCTAGCAGTCATCTCAAACAGCTGTCATTTCTCCATAGTGAGACCGTTCACCACTCTCTCTTCCAGCCGCTTCACATTGTGTGACTCAGTATTTGAGCTAAAGTCCCTCTGTGCACCAGAGCACCTGAATTTATTCTTCCTATCTGGCTGTGACTTTGTACCCATTAATCAGTCTCTTCCAAACCCCCTCGCCCCATCCTCCTCCTCCCTCACTTCCTCCGTACTTCTGTGAGCTCCGATTCCACATAGAAGTGAAGTCACGCGGTGAAAATGCAGAATTCTGCCTCTGCTGCAGCCAGTGTAAGCAGGGCCATTCTTGGTTTACACTAGGAGAGCACAGCGTGGCAGGGTCTAGGGCACAGCATGGCAGGGTCTGGCTGGACTCTGTGCTTTACAGCCATGAGGCTAGTTCACACCCACTGTTCAACTTCCTGTGTAACCAAGGCGCAGTGAGTGCAAGCCCTACTCTGCAGCCCACCGGGGTTTCTTTGCACATTGTTCCTTGGCCTTGACTATGTATTTGAATCACTTGGGGAGCATAATATATTACAGACATCTGTTCCTCCCCCCACCACTAGAGATTTGGAAGTCATTGGTCAGGGATATAACCTGGGCACAAGGATTTGTAAACCTCCAGTAGGTAAGTCTAATACGAAGTTGTGCTAGTGAGATACAGGTATCAACTTGTCAATTATGAAGACTTGTAGTCTCTCCTTCATGTGTAGAGGAGAGCTACTTATGCTTTTGTCTTTCTGGTCACATTCAGGAACATTCCCTTTCTGGATTGCTTGTCAGATGCATCATTCCTGAACGTTTCTTATCCTGCCACAAGAAACAGGTGGGGTGCTGTGACTCCTCATGGTGCCGTGGCTTTTGGACCTGTTTTCTGGAAGCAGTGTAGATCTTGGCTCTTGGTTCTCTGGCCCATTCAGTTCAGCTGGTGACATCATTGCTCAGGATACGGTTTTCCTTCCTGGCAGGGGTATTGGCTTCCGGTGACCTCATGAGTTGTGACTGCTTTGTTGATGATGACCCAGAGCACGCAGGGAAAATGTGAATGAAAAGTTAATTTTCTGGTCATATTGAAGTTATCATTTGAAATTTTAATAGCACAATTGTAGACCAGCGCCTCTTCCAACTACGTCTCCTGGGCTCTTCCTTTGCACATGCCTGGATTATCTAAAGCAGCATTTTCTTTAGAGATTATGTAAACTAGATTAGATCACAGACCCACTGTTGGGCACTTGGCTTATGCTCAGCATGCTAATTCCCTTGCTCTTTTCACTACCACCCAGAAGGAGGGTGTGTTTATATTTTTAAAGAAGCGGAGTGTGGCAATGAAACTGAGCTGGAGCCGTCGGAGCAGGCCCCCGGTGGAGCCTCCGTGAGAACCGCCTGTGCAATGCAGGCCAGCGCGCTGGGAGGGCTTCCCCAGAGAGCATCCGCCCAGCAGGAGGATCAAGGGCCAGGCTCTGGGACTAGGAAAAGTACAGTCACGTCAGCCCTGGAATCCCTGATCAGACTCCAGCCTGGCCTGGTGTGGGGGAAAGTGTCGGCACAGGAGCAGAGGCACCCTCCCCCCCCCCCCGAGCTGGCAAATACCACAACTCCCAGATGGTCCAGGCCAAGCAGGCCTCCTTCTCTCAAAGCGATCGAGGACACAGATGGTGCCTCCCAGTCTGCCGTGGACAACCCCACAAAAGCTGGGGCAAAAGCTGTACTGACATCTAGAGTGGAGCCAATCAGCACCTGGAAGACACCAATGACGGCATAGGAGAAATTGCAGTGCCGAGATCAGAGCAGCCGGGAGCTGTGACTAGCTCAGTGGTACAGGCACACCTAGCGTGCACAGGGCCCTGGGCACAATCCCCAGCACCAAGGAGAGAGAGAGATGGAATTTGTCCCAGGAGAAACGACACGTTGGAGCTGTGACATCATTAGGATCTTTTCTTCCGTGGAAGCTGCTGTAGAAAAACGATTACAGTGGAGATGTTGACAATATATCAAGATCAATGAAGCTAAGCAAAGCTGCTTCTGCCATTCCCCAAGTCATAGGATGGTTCCAGAAACAGCCTTAGGGTCTGCTTAATGCTCTTCCTCGGACAATGACCCCAGTTCAGTTGAAGCATCACCTTTTCCAGGATGGGTGGAGGACAGACCTGAGGCAGTGATGGAGTGCGTTGTGTACTGAGGGTCTCCTCCAGGTGTCCCATTATGTCCTTCCGAGTGGTGATGGTAGTCGGCTTTGCCTGAGCTGCTCTTTTACGTCAGGCATGGACTATGGTTACATACCCAGTCATCTCTCACAACAAGCCCCTTGAACTTAATGTCATTAAATTAGTACATGGCTCAATCCAGGGCTGATCTTCTTCAGCCCCCTGGGAGATAGTTCTAGATATTAAACTGTTGGTTACAGGATGTCCATCAGTCATCCTTAGAGTCCTCAAGAACAACCTTCACAGGTCTTTCTCTTTTTTTCCCCCATTTATCACCCTCTTCCTCACACTTGCTATTGTTTAATATTCCAAGACCAAGTGACCGACTGAGTTTTGTCCAATGGTCTTTTGGTACTTATGTGCTATACTAAATTTACATGATCTGAAACAAGATGATTCTTTTGCAGTTTGCCTGCATCGTTCCTGATAAATGACCATCCTATGGCTTAAGGAAACAGATTTATTTTCTCTTATGATTACTGGTTACAGTTCTTGGTCCAGTTTGACGGGAGAGCATGCACCAACACCAGGGTTGAGGGAACTGGCCACATCATCTCTACATGATGGCTGAGAGAGGGACGATCCTTACTTGCCAGACCAGCATGTCTGGCCAAGTGTACACAAGGATGCCAATTTCCTTAACTGGCTCTCAGTATTTTATTCATCTATTCAGGGCCTAATCCCACCCACCATAGGCTGGACCTTCCCTTTCCCTAGACAATCTCCTTCAGGTTTGCTCTGGGCTGAACTACTAATTCTCCACAAATGTGCCCAGAGCTCAAATCCTCAACTGTCAAGTTGACACCTGTGCTTAACCATGATAGTTTATCTTCTTTTTATTAGCATATATTAATTGCACAAAATAATGACTTCCATTGTGATATTTTCCTATACATATACTTTGATCAAATTACCCCCTATTCCTCTCTAATGTCTCCCCTTCCCCCAGTCTCCTTTTTCTTCCCAAATTAGGTCAGAAAGATATTGAAATAGACAGCTGCTCTTCAGTGTAACAAGTTCTAGGTATCATCAAGCCCTCATCCCAGGTATTGAAGGACAGTGAGATGCCAGGCATTGGACCACCAAGTACCATCCCTTTCTTCTCAATCCCATCTCAATTTGAAGAAGTTAACACTAGTATAATTCTAATAAAGAAGGGAGGGAGGAAAAAGGAAAGGCGTGAGTGGCAGAGTTTGTCAGAGATTGAGCAAGCTAAGATGAAAGGTTCTTGAGCTCCCTTGGGGAACACATGTGGATGAGTCGTTCTAGCTGGGAAGAAGTATAATGAAAATGTTCCTAAAGGATGTGGTGCTTCAACTGGACTGGTGCCGTTGTTCGGGGCAGGTCAAGGAGCAGAACTAAGGCAACCGACCCTACCACAGTTATATTCCACCCTTCCCACCTTCTCAAGGACATTCCTCCTGCAGCTGTCCTGTCTCCACTGCGTCGGAAGTTTTCTCTTATTCTAACTAGTATATAAACATGCCAAAATATTTCTTAACTTCAAAACACCATGTTTGCCCAGCTCTTCCAACCCCTTCCAGCCTCCAGCTAGTGCTGCATTTCTGTCTCCCTTTATAGCTAACTCCTAAAAATAGTCTGTGTTTGGACTCCAGTTCCTCTCCTGCTTCCTCTTAAACCCAATGGAATCAGAGTTGCATCCCATACCCCAATGAAACAGGACTCAGAGGTCAGCAGTGGCCTCCATGTTGCCAAGTCCCAGAGTCCATTCCAGGCTACTCTTGATCAGACTACCACTGTGTTTGACATCACTGGTTCTTGTGTCCTTGATATGTGTTCTCATGGAAAGTCATTACACTTTGCTGAATGTGCGTGTGTGTGTGTTTGTGTGTGTGTATGTGTGTGTGCACGTGCACATGTTCACATGTATGTGGGTACAGTAGTGCACAGGGAGGCCAGAGTTGATGTCAGGTATCTTCTTCGATCACTCTCCAGTCTGTTTACCATGGCAGGGGTCCCAGCTAGCCAACTTGTTCTCCCTCCCAAGTGCTGAGATTACACATGGACTGACATGCCTGCCTGGCTTTTATGTGGGTTCTGGGGATCTGGACTCTGGTCTGAAACAACTTTCGGAAGTCAGTTGTCCATCCACCATGTGGGATTCTGGGAATTAAACTGAGGTTGCCAGGTTCATGAGCAGGTGTCTTACCTGCTGAGCTGTCTCACCGGTCTCCTCATTAGTTCTCTGTCCCACCCAACTGCTCTGCTCCTTCAGCCTTGTGCAGTGCTGCCCTCGCCTTCCAGATGTCGACTTTCCAATGTACTTGTCACTCAAGGCCACAATGTTCCCTTGCGATTGAATCCAGACCTGAGCCAGGTCTGCTCAGGACTAAACAAGAAGTCCGCTTGCCTGCGCTGCCAACCCTTGTAGCTACCGCTCGTGCCATGCATTAGAGGACCCCACCCTCCAGATGTGCTTCTTGACACATCCCAACAGATCTGGGAGATGCTGTTCCTGCCGCACTGGAGGAAACTGAGAATCAGGTTTTTCAGCACTTGCCGTCACCAATGTCCTCTGTGGAAGGTTCCAAGTCCTGATCCAATCCGCTTTCTATTAGCCTTTGCTTGCCTGATTCTCAAACACGGTCCTTCTGAGCGAAGTTGGGGGAGTGGAAGTTAGGATTCTCCTTGTGGGTTCCAGTCTGACCACCGGGCTCTCTCTGAAGAGCGGGTAGTTCATACGCTTCGCCCTGGGACTTGGTAGTCATGTTTGCAGCACAATGGATGCTCTTACTGGGTGACATGCTCAGTCTTCCACAGGGAAAGGCCAGCTGCACAGTTGGAGAAGAACAAGGGCCAAATGATTTGATCAGACATCTGTGGGGGCCTCCTGGCATTTGGAGTGAGCGCCTAGAGAAACTGACTATTCTGGCCTGAGGGAGCTGGCGACCATTAATCTTGGTGGGTTTGACCGCTGACTGCCCCAGAGGTCCCAGCCTGTTGTATGACTCAGACTTCCCAACACTCCCCCTATTCTTCTCTCGCTGGGACAGTCAGGAGGCCATTTCGAAGGCATTTTAATTTGGTAATAATTGACATGGCCTACTGTACCCAGACTTGCTTTCTGAATGAGGCTTGGTTAGCGGTCGTCATCTCTGGGATTTGACTACTTTGCACTGCCTGAGAAGAGTGGTCTCTTGCCAGCCCTCCCAGGTTCCTCCTTCCCCACTCCCTCTCCTCCCCACCATGGACCAGGAGCCCTGGACAGACCCACAGCCCCTCTTCTTCAAGCACCTTTCCAAGAGCTGAGGGCGTAAACATGACATGACCAGAGATTTGTCCAGTATGCACTTAGCTCTACGATGTGTCGCGTTAAGGGCAACCGCCATATGCCTTCCAACTTCCTTGTAAACTTTCTGGAATTCAGAAAGATCACAGTTGGGTAGCCAGAAGTGGGGGAAGGTCGGGAGACATGGCACGGAGGCACTCAAAATGCCACGGAGCTGTGTACATACTTTCAAAGCATGGGGTGAGGCCTTATGACCCTCTTTTCTACCCATATCCGGCCATGTGGACTGATCCTGCTGGTGCTGGGCTCCACGCCAACCTCTGTGCTCACGCGGCCACAATGACCGCCAGTAGCTTCGGCCGGTTCAGCTCTTCGTCTTTCCAGGCCCATGTGCCCATGCACGTTGCGCAGGACCCACTCACAGGACTGTCGAGAGGGGAAACTAAATGCAATCTAGAGCATGTTAAGTCTCTGAGTTTCATCCAGAAGCTTCCAGTAAGTTCAGTAATTGCACTGACGTCTACATTTCATTTCCAAAATACAACTGTTTACACAAGAAACAATTGTTTTCTTCCTGTTAAAACCTTTGACTTTTATTTGCCTACCAAATAAAGTCCCACTCACTCAGCACTTGCATTTTGGGCTTTGGATTTCCTTGGTAGAGAAGGTTTAAAAGTGTAAGTTTTTGAAAGAAGCTGGATCCCAGTTAGTTTGTCTCTATTCAGTGAGCAGTTACTTACATAAGATCCTGGACTTGGCCCAGAGAGGAACCATATTTGACCCCCGACAGGGTGGCATTATCATTCTGACTGTCCAGCACAGGCATCCCCAAGTCTCCAAAGAGGGCCCTGCCGATGGCCAACTAGCCTCAACCCCCCCCCCCCCCCCGGCAGAGCTGAGAGCAGGCCCAAGAATGGCAGGGAGAGATTGGAATCACACTGGCAGCCAGCTAGGCTCACTCAAGTGCCCCAGCAGGCCAGGCCTTCAGCCTGGGTCACTGGGCCAGTCACTGAAGAACTTCCCATCTTAACTCTAGACTGCAGAGGGCAGAACCGTGGTGTTAGCCAATGGGCTCCAACCCCACACTGAACACATGAGGGCAGTGAAACCCGATGATGTGGGGCGGTTAGTCACATGTAAAGCCTGAGCGAGAACATGATCTTACGGTCTCTACCCGGAAGGTTGCTCGGATTGTTCTGTGTGTAGTCCAGGGTGCAAGGAGAGAGTCGGAATCTTCTGCCTTTATCTCTGTGCAAGGGACCAGAGGGAGGCAGGGCTGCAGGGTGTGTGTTAAACCAGACTGACTTTGATCTCAAGAACTTATGGTATAGCAAGAGTCAAGTGTCTTTCAGTGCGGCAGGGCCTGACATCAGAGAACAAGAGAAAGTCTCAGTGAAGAGTCAGTCAAGGTCTTCAACAGCAGCCCAGTAACACACCCGTTGCGTCTATGCACGCCACTGTGAATGGTTCCCACTCGACGGATCGTGGTAGGAGTGGAAGGGATAAAAGCAGTGGAGTCTGGGTACACAGGGGCATGCTGGAAAAGTGGAAAAGGCAGTGCGTGCAGCTGTGTCAAGGCCTGAACAGCTCTGTCCTCAGCACCCCAGATGCCGCCACCCCATTGAGGGTCCTGGATGGCACCCAGTTTCCTCAGTGTCAGTGGAGCTTACTGCAAAGACCCCAAGAAACCAAGCCTGTACATCTTGCAGTCCATTGAAGGGCCTCATTTATTGAGCTAACTCTCTTAGGGACTTGGGGGGAGTCACCCCTAAATCTTCATGCGGAAAAGGACTTGAAATGCCCCTTGCAGAGAAAGACGCTTTATTCAAGAGTTCAGCCCCTGCAACTCTTCACGAATTGCCGATCCACTGACTTTCCTTCTCTCCCACAGGCCTGCCGAGTTAGCCACCAAGTATGCCAACTTTTCAGAGGGAACTTGCAAGCCTGGCTACGCTTCGGCCCTGATGACTGCCATCTTCCCCCGGTAAGTGCTCCTGTTTCCTCCTCTGCCCCAACAGCTTGGCCCATGCCCCAAGGGTCAGAAACCCAGGCCCACAGGGCACACGATGTTCTCCTGTGGAAACAAGATTCTACTCTCGTTTCCAATAGCTCAAAGTCTCCAGCTGCTGGGGAAGGACTTTGCCTTTGTTGGTCCCACCCAGCCAAGCTTGTTCTTGCCACACCACTCTCTGTCCCACCTCTTGGAGTTATACCTGCCCTTACAGCTTACTTAGAGGTGGAACCTGGGTGGTAGCCCCTGGAAGTCAGGTGGCCAGAGCCGCTAGGCAAGACAAGGCCGCTCACCTTAGATGTTTCTGGTCCTTATGGCCATAGTTAGACAAAGCTGCATTCTCTGGCTGGCTTCATATCCAAGTAAAGCCAGGAGAGAAGGTCTCCTGGCACTGTCTGAGATCCAACACCTTCTCTCTGTGTCCATTTTGAATTCTGGAGTTTCTGGTTTTCTTGTATCAGGCTTTGCAAAGAATTTGTGCCTAACTCATGGAGTTCCTTTTATCATTAACATGCCTTAGTATAAACTAGGGGCTGAGAAGATGAGACTGTCCTACCTGTTTTGGGAGTGCTTGGGAATGTCAGGGTCATTTGGAGAATTCAGAAAGCAATGGGAGCTTCCATCTTATAGGGAAAGAAAGGCTGCTCAGGAGCCTCTGAGCTTCAAGTTATAGCATCCGGTCTACTGGAGGGGTCCTGGGGTCAGCTCTGCTTACTGAGGAAAGGGCCATCTTACAAGGCCAAGAGTAGGGCACATAGTGTGCTTGCAGAGAAACGCTGAGGAACAGCAGGCCCCAAAGCAGGCTAGTCTTGGGTGGATGGTCGCTTCCTTGTCCATGGTTAGCAGACCCACCCAGCTCCTTGGAAGAAACGGGGTCGGAGCATCTGGCGCTCAGAGGATATTTCTTGGTCTGTGGTCTACCTTCCGAGTGGCCTCAAACTATTTCGCTCCCTCCAGCTGTTGGTTGCACACCCCTAAAGTGTCTGGCACCTTGTTCATATCTTCACAAGCCTGCATGACTCCATTCCTGGCCCAGACTCCTATGAATTTTCGTTGACAATTACATAAATTTCTCCTACTTTTTCAGGTTAAAAGTAACACAAGTGTGTATGTATGGATCTCAAACGTCTGACCTCCTATCTTAGCCTCCCTTGTGCCACCATACTAGCTAAGGATTAAACTTCTTTGATAGGGCTAAAGAGATGGCTTAAGGAGGTTAGGCCTCTGTCTCACAAGCAGAAGGTCCTAAGAAGGTCCTGGATCCCATATAAGGCAGAGTCTGGAAAACTCCATAACAAGCAAAGAAGAGATAGAGCATTTCGGGGTGATTCCTAAAGTCACCCTTGAGCCTCTACAAGCACTCACAGTGTCCTCTGACACACACACACACACACACACACACACACACACACACACACACACACATACACGCAAAAAAAAAAATTCTTTATTAGACCTAAGATTATTCACGTTCCCTATTCTTCAATAACTTGTGTCTTTCAAGGCAGTTTTGCACTTCATCTGAGTTGTTGCATTTGCTGGCAAAGAATTATTAACAATATTACCTTATTTTTATTCTAAAGATCTCTATTGAAGTCTTCTATAATATGCCTGATAGTGGTCATTTGCATCTTTTTTCTTTTTTTTTTCCTAAGTCACTGGTTAGGGACTTGTCATTTTTTATCTTACTTTATTTTTTTTTTATAAGTGATCTATCATTGTTTAATTGAGAAGAAAATTGTTTTTGCTTTCCTCTGCTGAATAAAATAATTGAAATACTGCTATTTTCATGTTTACTACCTGACAAAGGTCTTAAGATCCCCCCTCCCCCAAAAAAAGTTTGCGAATTTTTACAAACTCAATGTCAAACAAAGGAAGATGAGTAAACAGGAACCCTGTTTTTCTAATTCCAGAAGCTTCTATGGGGCAATGTGTGCGTGAGACCTGTTGTACTAAATGCAACATATTGTAACTTTTGTTCCCTGACACTCTTACTAATGTGACAGCTCTCCAAGACCAGAGATACACTGTAAGTGTCATAGGTGTCAACTTGATGTCGAGTGTTCCGGTTTTAGGCACATTTGTAGAGAACTAATAGTTAAGCCCAGAACAAACTTGCAGGAGATTGTCTGGTTGATGGGAAGGCCCCGCCCCATGGGGAGTGGGACTGGTCCCTGGGCAGGTGAATAAGATGACAGACTTACTGTTTGAGAGAGTTGGCATTCTTCTATATACTTGGCCAGGCATGCTGATCTGGCAGTAAGGATCATCACTCTCTCAACCATTATGTAGATATGGTGTGGCCAGTTCCCTTGACCTCTGGTGCTGGTGTGGGCTCTCTTGCCAAACTGGAATTAGAAATGGAGCCATACAATCGTAAGCCAAATTAAGCCCCTTATTCCCTTAAGCTCTTTGATCCTGGATTTATCAGTAACAATTCAGGCTAACTGCTACAATAAAATAAATAATAGTCAAGCTAGCCAATGATTATTTATTTTACCTTAATCTAGCTTTGGTTTTATTGGTTCTTGCTATTGGTATCTTTCCCACTATGTTGCTGATTTTGACTCTTACCTCTGTGATTTCCCGAGGTCATTCCTGATGTTTCTTGGTTTGGAAACTGGTTTGGTTCTTTTCTAATGCAAGCTTCAGACACTGACATTCCCTCCCTGCATTGCATTAGGCATATATCACACATTTTGGTATGCTGTGTTTCAGTTTTTGTGGAGCTAATAATATTTTCTAACTTCATTTATGACCTCTTTGACCCATGAGTTCTTTGGAAGTCTTAATGCTTAATTTATAAATACTTGAGGGTATTCCTTGTTCCAGATATTTTTGTTACTGATCTCTCCTCCCACCCCCACCCCCTCTTTAATCAGAGTGTACTTTGTATGATACTTTTAAGTGATTGAGATCTGAGTTATGGGACAAAATATGGTCCATCCTGGTGGATGCTGGGTAGGAACCTGAGAAGAAATTCTTGTGCTGCTGTTGGCTATCCTACAAATGACAGCCACAAGGGATTGGTTGCATGATAGTGTTTGTCAAAACAGATCTTCCCTAGTTTTCTGACAACTTATTCTCACAGTAGCTGACAGGAGTATGGAATCTTCAGTACTCGTTCCGTGTATTTTAAAGCTCTGTTGTTTAAATGCATATTTATGGCCATTTCATTGCTTTCATGAAAAGATTCATTTGTTATCATGAAATTTTTTTTCCCTTGGCAATAATAATCTTGAGACCTTTTTCATGTCATATCTATGTAACTGTTCCAACCTGCTTAAAGTTAACTTTGTCATGGCATCCCCCCCCCATCCTTTTATATTTTTTTGGTAGGAAGATGTCCATTGGTGTTTGCCTTTGCTACGGTTGTTATGTGCGTTGTCCCCCATAGGCTCATGTGTTTGCAACCTTAGCTGCTGTTAATGTTCGGAAAGCTTGTGAAACTTTAAGAGGTGGAGTCTTGTTGGAGGAAGGGATGTCACAAGGGGCGGGCCTTGAGGTTGGATAGTCTCCCCCCTTCAACTAGCAATCTGCGGCTTTCTCTCCCAGCTTTCATCGTGATATCTTTGGTGACCTGAGTCTCCTCCAGCTTCTGCTGCCTGCCTTTTCAGCCACAATGGATTGTATCACCCTTCTAGAACCCTAAGCCAGATAAATCTCCCTTTTCTCCCCTTAAGTTGCTTTAGTCTGAGTGTTGTCTCAAAGCAGCGAAGAAGAGTAAGTGCAGCAGCCCTAGAGCCATCTCAGGTTTTGTTTGCAGCACATACGTGAGTCTTACTTTTAAATCCAATATGGTAATGTCTGTGTTTTACTGGAGTGCTCATAAAATGCCATTTGCATTTAATAATAGTCAGTATTTAATAGTCATCAATATGGTCAAGTTCAAGTCTACAATATTATTTTATATTTGTCTTTCCCCCCCTTTCTTTTCCTGTCTCCTTTTGTAACTGAGTGTGTGTTGTAGTTTCATTTTACTTTCACTATTGGTTTAATAACTGTACTTCCTTGTTTTGTGTCTTAAAGTTTATAATGTTTGTTTTTAATTTGTAATTATTTTCAATTAACATTATATACATAGAATATAATAACTTTATAGTAGTAGATTTCCATTCCGCCTTCCATCTGCTGTGCTATTTTCTCATATTTTTTTTTGCATGCTTGTGTGTGTATGTGTGTATGTGTGTGTACAAGAGAGCACTCGAGTGTGTGTGTCTGTGGAGGACCACTGGTGACTGACATCAGGAATCATTCTGGATTGCTCTATCTCCTTATTGGTTTGTTCTGGGATTTCCCAGCCTCCACCTTAGAATTGCAGGTCACTGCCATTTCCGCCTGGCATTTTTACATAAGATCTGGGGATCAGAACTCAGGTACTTTTGTTTGTGAGACAAAGGTTTTTAACTCTCGAGTCATCTCCCCAGCATCTCAAATTTTTATATCTATCTATCCATCCATTCACCTATCCATCTGTCATCTATCCATCTATTATTATTTTGTTTGATATAGCCAATTATTTAACGTTTTTAAAAAAATCTTGTGTGTGTGTGTGTGTGTGTGTGTGTGTGTGTGTGTGTGTGGAGAGACAGAACAGACGTGTATGTGCCTTGCCACGCACGTGTGTGAAGGTCAGAGGACAGCTTGAGGGAGTTGGTTCTGTTCTTCCACAGTGTGGACTCCAGGGATTGAACTTGGATAGTCAGGCTCGGTGACAAGCACATTTACCTGCCGAGCCATCTCATCACTCTGAAGTTTTTGCAGCTTTAATGTATTTTTTTGCTTCACTCTGGGATTTCCCAGGCTCCACCCACCAGAGCCAGAAGGGCAGGCCACCTGGCGTTTTTTTACGTGGGACCTGGAATCCGAACTTAGGACCTTCTGCTTGTGACTTCTGCTTGTGAGCCATCTCTCCAGCCCTATCCATAGGTTTTTTTGAGGATTAAGGTAGGATTTATTAAAGGAGAGAAAGAACTCCAGACTCATGGAGTACCATGAGAGGCAGGCACCCTGAAGAAGAATTCATGGACTCCAGATCTCATGTGCCATGAGGGGCAGGTGCCAAAGACGGCTGCCAAGGTCAGGTATATTTATACATTTAGTCAAGCCCAGGAAAAATGGCTTTTCCTCATTGTTTAGCTCATATTGGGGTCTAATCCAGTTGATCTTGTGCCCACCTCAAGGTAGGGCTTATCTACAGTGGAGAACTAATCTCCATATCCTTTCACAAGCAAAGGGTTGGGGGAAGTTTTTACTTGGGATCTGGAATCCAAACTCAGGGCTTTCTGCTTGTGAGGCAGAGTCTGAACCCCTGAGCCATTTCTCTAGCCCTATCCATAGCTTTTTTTGTTAGGTTTTCTCTCTTTTATAGATACATGTTTCCATCTGGTATCCCTTTTCTTCTCCCTGAAGAACCATTCTGTGTGTGTGTGTGTGTGTGTGTGTGTGTGTGTGTGTGTGTGTAGCGGATCTGATGGTAAATAAAGTCCTTCTGCATTGGGTTATCTGAAAGTTTTTAATTTTGTTTTTGAAAGATTATTGTTCTAGCTGACTGAGTGACAATCTCCCTACCCATCCACCCCTTCTCACAGAACTTCAAGAACAACTCCATTTGTTTGCTTGTTTGCTTGCTTGTCTTAGACATACACAGTTTCTGTCCTCTGTCATTTCTTATCTTTATCTTTCTTTCGCTGCTTTTGAGTTTTTTTCTCATGTTCTGGTGCCTGGTGTGATACTTGGTCTCACTGGAGTTTTCTTTCTGCTTATTTCCTTGAGGTTTGTTCCCCCCCCCTCCCTTTGTGCAGTCATGAGTTGTTTTGTCTGATTTTTCTTTTGCAGTGTCTATACCCAAGTTTGACCCCATTGTTCATGTTTGCTCCAAGGTGGAACTTCTCCATGCTCCTTTGTTGCTTTGCTTATGAGTGTCAGGTCTTTCCTGTCTGCTAGCTCCACATAAGGTCGTTCAGTTTTCTCTCACATTCTCTATGCTCATTTTTTCTTTTGCTTTGTTGAACTTTCTTATAACAGTTGCTAATTCTATCATCTGTCACTTCTGAGATGGTTTCTATTGATAGATTTCTGCACCCTCTCCCCTATATTTTTCTGATTCTTTGTATTCCTGGTCATTTGTTTTTTAATTGGATTCCTTCTTTCTGTGCTGGATTTTGCTGTGTTCCTTTAAAAAGCTCTAGATTTTGGTGCCTAGAGTTGCCATTTGGAAACAGTGGTAGCTTTGAGGCTAGTTTTTAGCAGTGTGAAGCAGCTCTTGAGCAATCTTCTTAAGGCAGTGATGAGGGTGCTCACCAGGCCTCCCATGGCATGAGGTCATTCCAATCTGGCTATTATTTTCATCTGCTTGGAGTCAATAGAAACCATTATTAGCCTTGGGCGAGTATGGAGAGAATTGTGGACCTACTCCTTCCTGGTGGTTCTTTCCTCAGCCTGGGCGTTCCCATCATGTGCGCACGTAGATACTAGTACTTGGCCAGAGTCACAGAGCTGCAGTCTCCGTTGCTCTCCTCTGCTTCACGTCTTCTCGGTGAATTATAGCCTCCTTGGGCTTCTATACCTTGGTGTGTTTGCTCGGCTCAGAAAGAGCCAACAAACTGTTTAGATTGTCCATCCTTACACGGCAGGCTGGACAACCCCTCCAGGCAGTAAGTGGAGTGCTCATGGGGCTCACTGCATTTTTTTCCCTTTTCTCAGGGTATAGCTCTGTACTACTTGTTATCCACAGTTTGAAAACCACTGTTGCATATATTTAGATGGGTTTTCTACTTGTTAAATAAGGCAGGTCAAGTCATCCTTGTTATTCCATGTGGCTGGAAGCAGAAGTCTCCCCATTTTTTTTATTTATGTGTTTTGAAACAGAGTCTTACGTGGTTCAGGCTGGTCTCAAACTCACTGTGTAACCAAGACCAGCTCTGGGCTTGATCCTCCTGCCTCCCTCTCCCGAGTGCTGGAGTACTGGGTTTGCACGCATGTACTACCACATGCATGCCCACCACATGCATGCACCACCACATGCATGCCTACCACATGCATGCACCACCACATGCACGCACTGCCACATGCATGCACCACCACATGCATGCCCACACCTGACTCCCCTCCCCTTTGTTACATAGCACTCTGCTGAGCAGGTGTGCAAGGCTTTGGTCGGTTCCCTTGTCATGGACAACTTCCAAGCTTCCAACTCTCAGAAATGTTAACTTTAGTGAATAACCTTTCTTTTTTTTTAATTTTTATTATTATTATTTATTCAATTGTGTGTGTGTGCGTATGTATGTGCACGCGCATGTGTGTAGTGTATGTGTGTGTAGAACCACGGACGAATCGGGAACCACCATGGATGCCTCCACCTCCTTCTGCCCCGGGATTCACAGGCTCCGCCCTACCAGGACCAGAAGCGCAGGCCGCCCCCGCTTCCGCCTGGCGTCTATACGTGGGATCTGGGATCCGAACTCAGGACCTTCTGCCTGCAAGGCGGAGGCTTAACCCCTGAGCCACCTCTCCAGCCCGTGAATAACCTTTCTTGTACACCATTTCTCACACATGCAAGATTATGTAGAATAAAGTGCTATTTCTGGATCAAAAGTTGTAGGCATTTTTAATTTTGAAAGTTATTGGCAAGTTGCTTCTATAACATATTTTTATTTGCCTACATGTCGCAGTTTATAATGGTGTTTTTCTGTCTTAGTTACTTGTCTTGTTGCTGTAGCAAAATACTTGACAAAAGCAACTCAAGCAAGAAAGGGTTTATTTCTGTGTAGGAATGTGTGGATCTCGGCAGTTGGAGCAGAGGGCCATGATGCTCTTGCTCAGTTTACTTTCTTCTTTTGTTTCAGTCTGGAACCCCAGAACATAGAATGGCACCTCCTACATTTAGGGTTGACCTTGCTACCTTAATTAGCCTAATCTAAATGAACCCTCACAGACATGCCCAGAGATCTGTTTCCATGGTGATTCTTTCTTTAAGGATGTTATTTATTTATATTTTTACGTATTGTGTGTGTGTGTGTGTGTGTGTGTGTGTGTGTGTGTATTAGAGAGCACTGTGTGTCTCTGCAGAGGTCCAAGTGACTTTGGGAATCATCCTGGATTGCTTCTGCCTCCTTTTTGCTTTGCTCTGGAATTTCCCAGGCTCCACCCTCCAGGGCCAGAAGTGTAGGCTGCCACCATTTCTGACTGGCATTTTTATGTGGGACCTGGGATCTGCTTGTGAGTCATAGTCTTAACCCCTGAGCATCTCTCCAGCCCTTTCCATGGTGATTCTAAGCCCCATTAAATTGATAGTCAAGATTAACCATCATACTTTCCTCTTTTCTTTTACAGTTAAAATTATATTGTTTATGTTTAAATTATTAATCCATCATTTTTGAGTTTTGGTGTTAAGAATTTTTTTCTATATGTAACATCAGTATTTTGATAGAAAAGGACTTTTATCTGTGTTGTATGTATGCATACATGTGTGCACATGTGTGGAGGGGTGGAGGTTGACATTGGGTTTCTTCCTCAGTTGGTCTCCACCTTATTTTTCAAAATAGAGTCTGCTTGTCTTTGGCCCCAGCCATTGCACCTGGCTCTTACATAGCTTTTAAATCCTTAATTTTTACTTTCATTGTCAAGTGCTGTGTGAATTAGCCTTCTTTGCCTCATGCCCACCCTATCATTGCCTCCCACCCTGAGCACCAGCTGGGGAGCAGGCAGTGTGACAGAATGGTGCTGATGTGGCTAGCTTGCTACAGCTGGGGAGTGCCACCCTTTCTTTGTGTTGTCTGCTGGCAAACCTCCCTCCCTCCCATTGAGTGAGAGAGGCAGGCATGGAAGCAAGTCTCCATGCCACACAGATTGGCTTAAGGCTTTTCCTCTATTTGGTGTCACGGAGTGTGATGTCTCCCCTTCTCTCTCCCCTTTTTCTCAGCGTGTGCCACCGTAGTGCCTCCTCCCACGTAGCTCTGCTACTGCGCTTATATTTATTGGCATTTCTTCTTCCACAGTAGGCTGTGAACTTCATGTTAATTTCTGCCCTCCCAGGAGTCAGAGTCTGAGTGTGTGAGAAATGTCAATGCAGCACTCGTATAGCGGAGAGTTACTGAAGAACTACGTTGGTCATGACACGCTGCAGTGCCTGTTCTATCAGCAAGAGATGTAATCTGGAGCCGGCTCTCCTAGCTTTCTTCTGTAACAGCTGTGTGATCATGGGGGAATCTGATCATTGCCGAGCTCATTGGTCTGGAAAATGAAATGAGATGCTGTCTTCTGGGGCTATAAATGGTCATTCATTACAGTGTTGGACAGTTAGCAAGTGAGCTGTGTGCTGCCAGTGATTTTCATTATACTTAGATAACAGGTTTATAGTGTTGTACACACGTGTAGGCAAGCACAACACACACACATGTGTGTGTGTGTGTGTGTGTATGAAACAAAATATCACTCATTTACCTGTAGCAGTCATCGAGAGCCTTGACTGGCACATATCCTGGCAATCCTTTGCTCATACAATGTGAGCAGACTTTTTGAATATTGGTGAAAGTGCCATTGAGTACAGTTTCTTTGAGGTGGTAACTGGTGTGGCCACTCAGCATTGGCTGGCATCTCTGGGCAAGCCCAGGGCTGGCAGCTGTGGTAGAAAGCAGAGCCATGCCCACACATGGCCATGCCGCAGAACGATCGCAGTAGCCATAACAGCTCACGCCGAGATTTTTCCTATTTCTCTGTTCTGATCCTCCTGACAATCCTATGATATTGCTATTAATTCACCTTTAGGTATGAAAAAATGGAAGCACAGAGAGGCCAAGGAAATGGCCTAAGTTACACAGGCAGGATAGGATAAAATCGGGAAGGCTGTTTTTTCTGTTATTTGGTTGGTTGGTTACTTGTAGATTTTTTTTTGTCTTTTGGAGAGAGCATCATTCTGTGCCCAAGTTAGCCTGAAACTTCTGTATAGCCCAGGTTGGTCTTGAACTTGTGATAATCCTCATATCTCTTCCTCTGGAGTACTGTGGGTGACATTTACAGACATATCTCACCATGAATAGCTGAAACTGTATTTTGACCCAAGGAACCTGGCCCCAGCATCCCAATGCCTCACTGCTGCCTCCCAACAAGGCTGCTTCTTCATGGACAGGTGGCAAGTGGGCAAAAACAGATGCCAACCAGATGCTTCTTGATGGCTGCCAAGGCTGTGGGATAGGAATAGTCCCCTTACGCAGCTCTGCAGGAGAAACCATGCTTAGAGACACGCTTTGCCTGAGGAAGGCCGAGGCGTGTGGCATGTGCCTATGTTTTTCATGCTGCGTAGGAATTGTTGCTGTGGTCCAAGCTGGCTACATCCCTAGGGTGCAAGGGTGCCCATTAAGACCTTCTGGAGTTCTCTGGGGCAGGAAGTCTGGATCTGACACAGTCCCAGCTGCCTGTTTTAGGACCCTTGCGTGAGAAGGTTCTAGAAGGCTTGTTGTACTGCCCTGGGGGCTTTGAAAACTTGTGGGATCCCGGCCAGGGCAGCTGGTATCCCCACATTCCATAACCCTTCCCTCTCTACCCTTCCATAGAAGAATCTTGGGACTTGATTTTTCCCCCTAAGGTTTATATATCTGCTTATTCGCATGCATGAATCTTCGTGTACATGTGTGCCTGGTGTGTGTGGAGGCAGGAGAGAGCACCAGCAGTTCTCTTCGGTCACGCGCCACCTATTCCTTTTGAGGCAAGGTCTCCCCTGAATCTGAAGCATGAGAGTGCTAGGCTGGAAGCCAGCAAGTGCCAGTGATCCTCCAGCCTCTGACCCCACCTCAGATCTGGGGTTACAGATACCACTCGTTATGTAGGTGCTGAGATCCTCAGAACTGCCCAGCTAGCACTCAACTTCTGAGTCGTCTCTGTACCCGTGGTTCTGGGACTTTTATCTCTATAACTCCAGGGAGATTGTCGAGGTTGAGAAACTCACTGAACTATGTCCCATGGCAAATGTCACAGTAGAACTGCTGTCCTTCCAGAGCAGGAAGCGCCCTTGCAAGACTGGTAAAGACACGCCACAGCTGTCTTCTCTGTGTCATGTCCCATGAGCTCTATTTCTGTGCACTCTGACCTCTGTTCCCACCTTACTCTCGTCCAGTTGCTCTTGTCCAGATCAACCAAGGGCAGCTAGACCTGCACCTCTGGCTCTTTCTCTATCTGTCCACGCTCCCTCCCCACCCTCCAAGCTGCCTGTGCTGCAGGCGCCCCCCCCTCCTGTGTCCACCCTTCGATGTCACTGTTTGCCAAGGCAGGACACTGCCCCCTCTCTCACTGTGCCCTTTCAGCTAACATGCATGAACTGACAGCTCTCAAGTCTTAAGGCCCAGCTTTTCTGATGGACAATCCCCCACCCCAGACCCAGTTCCTCTGAAGTTCAAATCAGTTGAACCTGTTGCCTGTTTCAGTGGACAACACTGCTGGCCTTGCTCATTGAACCAAAAGTCTGGAGTGAGTCTTTCTCCCTCCTCTACCAAACATCCGAGTAGTCCTGAGTCCCAACCCTTGTAAATACCTGTAAAAGCTCTTCTGTGAGGCCAGCCCCTCCCCCGGCTCCTCCAACCTCTCCAGTGCTGGGCATCTGGAGCCTCATTCACCCTATTCTGTCTTTTCCGTCCCTTGAGGAAAGTGCCAGAAGGACTCAGTGCTGCCCACAGTGCTGCACGCCGGTGATGATCATCACCAGGCCATTCTTTCCACGAGGCGCCATACGTTTCCCTAGATATCAGAGGCATCCTGTGACAGTGCCAGCTTGAGACTTCCGAGCTGAGCCGGTAGGCACACCTATGAGAAACTGTCTAATGAAGGCAAACCTGCAGAATATTGCCTAATTGCATAATTGATGCAGAAAAGACCCAACCCATAGTGGGTGGGGCCATTCCCAGACAGGCAGATAAGATGGCTAGAGATCTAGTTGGCAGCATGGCGAGCTGGCAAGCCAGACGTAGCATTGTGTTTTTGCCTGTGTCAGCGCTTGCTGTGTCTGTGCTGTGGGCAATCGCCTCGGCATCTGCTGGCAACTCTCCTGCATGCGAACTGTCGCCTGAAATCACCAGCTGGAAGAAAAACCTCCTCATTTCTCTAACTTGTCTGGATCTTGTGTTTATCACAGTAACGGCATCTGGAACTAAGACAGACACACATCCCGCTGTAGACACTGACAGCCACATGTGTGGCAACATGGTTAGAGTATCTGCTACATCCTAGTCACCGTGCCCAATACTCTGTTTATGATCTCGGCCTCTACAACAACTCTGTGAAGTCCATGTTCCTGGGCCCATTTTATAGCTGCAACCTACTCAAGGGCACACAGTACCATAGAGCCAGGATCAAACCAACAGCCCCACCCTATTATATCCTGTCCCACGGCTCTGAACAGGTCCTATGGGGTGATGCAGATTGCTTTTGGCAGGTTCCCCTGTGCAGTGAGCTCTTTGGGTGCTGTCGGAGACGGGTTCCTGGGAAGAACGGGAAGACTCAGGCACTAAAGCCTCTCTCCAGAGTGGGGACGGCTGGCCTGATGGGGGCTGTCAGGCTGAGTGCCTGGCCTTGGCCTGGGTTTGGGATTGATGTTGGAAGTTCAACCGTCTTATGCTTTGGTATCTTAGCCATGTTACACACACACACACACACACACACACACACACACACACACACACACACACACAGCATAAAGAGTTCTGGCCGCCTCCTTGAATAAAGCCATTTTCTGTTTTTAATCTTACTTCACATCTGGCATTAACTAGCTAGCCCCCTGCCTCCTCTGCCACTCAAGCAGGAACCTCAGTTCCTGAAGCTGTCACACCATGTCTTTCCTCATTTGTGTGTTTTCTAAGGCTGGGCTTTAGTAATGACCAGCAGAAAAAAAAAGTCTCCTTCCTTAGAGGCTTGGGGAGCCACTCAGCAAGCTGAGGTGCATATCGCCAGCTCACTGTGCACGTTCTGTGGTTGTGACTGTTTGTTTGCGGAGCACTAAGCCTGTCTTCTGACCTCTCCTGATATATCTGAGCACGTTTTCTCCTCCTGTCCCTGGTCTGGACCTGAGGAACTCCATCCCACCCTCCTGTAGCTTCCTCCTCTGCAGCGGGAGCCTCAGCAGAATCCCCCAGACCGTGTGTCAGCTTGTCAGTCTGCAGGGCATTTTATGCCATTGGATGAAAAGGGAGATACACTGGTCTGTACCAAGATTTTCTAAAAAGCAAGAATAAAGTTTCAGAAACATTCATAGCCATTACAGTTACATCTATGTTGATGAATCTAGTAATTCTGAGGTGGGTTTACATTTTCCATGTGTGTTTCATTTCTCTGGGAATCCTAGATGATATGTTGTAAAGTTATCCTTCTGTGCCAAAACTGACACTGTAGAAATCAAAAGCAAGTGGTCCTTTGCAGACATCTCGAAGCTGGGGACCCTGAGAAGCCATGGGCTTTGCTGCTCAGCGCCTCCCTTTCCATCTACACCGCGACTCCAGGATCAAGGAGGGCAGTGCCTACAAACAAGCCCTTACCCTGGCACTTGTGCCCTAACCCTCTGGAATGGCCAGCAACCAGGGCAGAGTCGGTCCTCAACTCAGAGGAGCTTAAGGAGAGGTTGGCTGGAGACTGAGTTTTGATGGAAAGGGTGGGCCTTCCGTTGGAAGACCAGGCACACTGAGGGTGGGGCGGCTTCTTTCCCAGCGGACCAGGCCCTAGACCCTGGGCTGGAGGGCAGGAGACCTGGAGGTGCTCAGCAGCGTCCTGATGAGAGGCAGCGGGCGGGCTGCATTCCCTTGGTATTTGAAAGTTGATCTTGTCAGATTAGCAGCTTTGCTTTTCTTGGTTCAGGTACAGGATCCCCACATGGGGAGCTCTGCTGCTTAGGAAGAGCAGGGCCCGGTGATCCGGACCCTTCTCCCACGCTGTGCAGCATCCAGCCCAGGAGCACCCCCCTCTGAGCCAGGCACTGCCTGCAGGGCTCCACTGGAAGAGGGCGGGGCCAGTCCCAGCTCCGCCCACACTAGTCCCTGCTGTGATGCCATTGCTGAGATGGGGCTAGCATGCCAGCACCTTCTGGATTGGACCTTGTCCTACTCATCTCCTTGAGAAAGGGAGGCTGCTGTGTGGCCGGCCTCCCCACATACCCGAAACTAGGAGGGAGAAGCTTGGCCGGCTCAAGCAGAGGCCAGGTGGAGGCAGACACTAGTCTACGCCTTCTCTCTGTCATGGGGAGCCCTTTGCTCTCTTTGTCTCACACATGCGGGATCGAGATCCTGGCAAATGAGAGAGCTGAGAGACACTCTGGTCATCCTGGCACTCGGCAGACTGAGGCGGGACCATGGCTGGAAGGTCAAGGCCAGCCTGGGCAGCATGTGAGCTGGAGACTATCCTGGGCAATGAGTCGAGATGCCCTGTTTCAAAAAAACCGAAACAGATCCAGAAAAGAAAAGAAAACAAGAAATAGCCAGAGGGGAGGAAGACACATGCCTAACCCCTGATAGCATCAGAGGAAGCCTGTTAACAGCAGCTGTGGCATCTTTGTGACTCTAGTGTGGCAGCAGACCCACCCCCCATACTCCCACACCCCAAGTGCTTAGATGAGGTTCCTGCAGCAGGACCACTTGAGCACAGCTGAAAACAGGCACGTGCTTCTGCTACTCCACTCAGCTGCTTGGCCTCCAGGTAGAGCGTCGCCTAGCCGTGGCCCAGACTAACCACAGAGCTTGTTTCAAGCAACAGGCACCTAAACAGGTCAGAGTGCCAGGCAGGCAGGCATGCATGTGGAGCCAGCTCCAGAAATCTAATTAGACTGGCCTTGCGCCTACTGTCTCCGTTGTCCCTGCTCCTTCCCTCCTGGGCGCTGGTCACTGAACTTCTGGCCAAGTGACGCCTCAGGCTCCGCCCCCCTCACACCTTGCCAGGACCAGCAAGTAGGATTAAGCTCCAGGTTGCTCAGAGTAGCTTTCCCTCGGGGTGCTCTTGGGGCCTCCCAGCCTCTGTCCCTGCTCCCCTATCTGTCTCATGCACAGGTGGTCCTGCAACCAGCGGGCTTGTCTGCACCCCCGCTCCTGAGGACAGAGGCAGTGAGATTGACCTGTGGATGGTGTCGGCCCCATGAGTCCATGGGGTTCCTCAAAAGAAAGACTCCCTACCAAGCAGATGTCTTTATTTAACATGGCCAGCGACTGCCTCTGGAGAAGCCAGTCCTGCTTTGTCCAGAAGAGCGAAGAAAAGCACAGGAGGCAGCAGGCAGTTGAAATCACAGCCACAATGCGTGGCCTGTGGTCTGGCCTGAGGGGCCACTGTGCTCAGTCCCTCCAGCCTGCCTGCCTTAACCCCACAGACAGCTTCCCGTAAGATACCCTGGCCAGAAGCTGTCGGAACTTGTGTAGGCTGTGCATACAAACTCAGTGATTGGCATTTGTTGATTCAGGAATGCTGCCACATAGCAAGAAAGTGCCTGTTGGCAACTCTAGCCACACAGGATGCAACCGATAGCTTATAATTTATTTATTTAAAAAAAAAAAGTCACCTGACAGAGCTGTCAGAGCACCAGCAAATGATGGATGTCTCTGGATGCTGAAGTCCTGAACATCAAACTGCCCTCTTGTGCACCTGTGTGCTGCACATGCCATTCCTGGGCAGGGAATACCTCCTCAGCCGTGGCCTTCAGAGCCACTGCTTTATGTCAGCAAGCAGCTTGGATGTCGCTGGCAGGAGCCCTGCAGCCTCCGCTGGAGGAACTGCTGGTGACAAGCTTCTCCCCTGAGCAGAGGTTGGACAAAGGCAGCGCTCAGCTTGATGCACTGGCCACATTGCAAGACTGCTGGGAGTGTCTCTGCAGCAGTTAGTTGTGGATGCCGACTTGACAGCTGAAGACTGAGCCTTTGGACACATCTCTGAAGGATTATTTGGCTAAGGCAAGCCCTGAGCAGGCTTGTGGGAGATCGTCTGATTGATGTGAGAAGACCCAGCCCATAGTGGGCAGGACCACTCCCTGGGCGACGGATAAGATGGAGAGAGTTGCTTCAGAACTTTGGCATCCGAGCAAGCCAGAAAGTATGTTGCCCTCAGCAATTCCTGTGGATGTGGTGTGGTCTCAGTTCCTGACGGTGGTATAAACTCTCCTGCCATGCTAATGGACATAACTAAGAATCGCAAGCTGAAACAAGCCTCGTGTTCCCCGAAGCTGCTTGGATCTTGCGCTTGTTCAGCAACGGGAAGATGAAACAGTCGGTCCGGCTCTCCGGCTTTAAAACTCCACCTCAGATGTCACCTTGCCTGTGAGGCGTTAACCACCTGGGAACTGCCATAGCTCTTTGTGTGTCTCTCACGGCAACACTCTGCGTGCTGAGCTTCCCTTCTGGTCCTTCCTTGTCCGCTTGCAGTGTTTATCCTTGTTTACCCCGTGTCACACTGACTGAACTGGGGTCCCTGCCCATTGCCCTTCTGTGTCCTGTCACACTCCAAACAGCTAACTCGGGAAGTGAAAACAGAGATTCTTGTAACCTACTTGTGCACTCTGCTGTGCCCTGCACGGCTTCCTGTCTGTAGTGCTCAACCTTCTGGGCCTTTTGCCTGGTAGCAGCTTCACCAGCATCAGCAATGGAAGAAGCTTAACGCGTCTGTGAACAAACATTCTTCTCTCAAACGTCAAGTCCCATGGCCTCTCTCAGGAGCTCAAACAAGTGAGCATTGGGTGTCTGTTTGACCACTCTTGTAATATGTGAATACCGAGTGCCCAGCACTGCCTAGACACTGGGGAGTCGATTTTGAGAAATTCAGTGCGGCCCCAGCTCTACACCATCTGGAGGAAATAAAGGCGGTTGTACCCCAGAGTTCAGGTGACATTCATGTGAGGTTGAAAAGTTGGGGACTTGGCTGAGCACTTCATGTCACCCTGAATCTCAGCACCTGGCCCTGCAGCTACCCTGCAGGCTCTGGCAGGAGCCCCAGATGATGGCTTTGGAGTCTTACAAACTCCAGAGGCTTTGAGGATGACGTTGTGTGGACTAGAGCTATAGACAAATGACATCTGAAAAGACTCCTCTGAGCTGGTCGTCTTGGCACACTCATCCAATCAAAACCAAACAAAAGGCTGTTGATGCTATTTCTTCAAGTCACGAAAAGCTTCAGACTGAGGGCGAACAATTTCTGCTTCTGCAACTCAAGAGACCAGGAAAAGTGAATAATGGAGCTTGGGGCGGGGCACGTACCTGTGATCCCAGCATCTGCGAACCTGGGCCACATCATGAGTTTCAGAATAGCCAGGGCTACATAGCAATAAGACCTTATCTCAAAAGCAAGGATAAGAGAAGGAAGAGGAATGACTTGAAGAAAATGTGGCTCCATCATTAAGTTAGTGTCACTCCCTAGCTTGGGAAACGTCTACACAGCATGTGGGTTTAATCCTGGGAGACCCCTGCAGAGTGTGCCCTTAATGTCATAGGAAGAAGTTTCTTTTGACTCCTTTATCTCTGTGGGAAGAAGGGAGAGAAGAAGGGAGGAAGGGAAGGAGGGAGAGAGACAGCGTGAGTTGGGGGAAGACAGGGAAAGAGAGAGTTGCTATGGTGCAAGGTGGAGGTCAAAAGACAACTTCTAGAAGTCCACCATATGGACTTCCAGGGATCAAACTTGGATGGCTAGGTTTGCAAGCAGGCTCCAGCTTTTTGATATGTCTCACCGGACCTTTCATACACATTTTAGTTTCGTCTTTTCTTTCTATTTCTGCAAAGAATGTCACTGGTATTTTAATAGACATCATATTGAATCTGTAGACTGCTTTAGTAAGATGGATATTTAAAGACCAATAATTCTTCCAGTCCATGAACATGGGTTGCCTTTCCCACACAATGACAGCCAGCTGATTTCAACGAAGATGGTGGGAGCATACTTAGGATCTCTTTAATAATGTGCTGGGAAACCAGGTAGCTTATGAAAAAGAAAGAAACCACATCCCTGTTTCTCACCATATGTAAAAATGAATTCAAAGCAGATCGAAGACTTAAGCATAGGACCTCATTATAAAGTTTCTAGAGCAAAAGAATTGCTTAAGGACATTGACTTGAGTTTAAAAAAAATTGCATATGACCCCCAAAACCTAAGGAACAAAAGCAGATAATTGGCAAATGGGGATCATATAAACTAAAAAGTTCCACCCAGCAAGCAATCAACAGAATTGAATAGAGCACCTGCAGATTGAGGGAAAGCATTTGCCAACAAAAAGGTGGTTTTTAAGGGCATTCTGGCAACTCAAAACGTTGATTTAAAAATGAAGGCATAACCCAGATTTTTCAAAAAGGGGAATAAAAGAGGGTGTGCCAAACACACCAGTAATCCCAGCAGTTGGGAGATAGAGGTGGGAGGATCAGGAGTTCACGTCCAGATGTGGCTGCATGAGAACCAGTCCCCAAACCAACAAAAACAACCCAGGGGTGGGGTGAGGGTGGGGATACAGATCATGAATGGGTGAACCAGGTGTGGCTCAGGTAGCAGGAGGATTGTGAGTCCCTATTCCTCCCCTCTCCCAATCAAAACAATAGCAACAATAAAGCCACAGGTAGCCAAAAAGTATCTGAAAATAAATAGCTCACTATCACCAATCACCA
Source organism: Typhlomys cinereus (assembly GCA_023101885.1). Classification (NCBI taxonomy): domain Eukaryota; kingdom Metazoa; phylum Chordata; class Mammalia; order Rodentia; family Platacanthomyidae; genus Typhlomys; species Typhlomys cinereus. The sequence goes on from JALPQD010000595.1 coordinate 796,198, forward strand.
GGGCAATGTAAATTGAAGCTACTACGAGATGTTATCATGCCTCACTCCAAGAGACTTTTATCAAGAAGAAAATAAATAACGCATGCTGACAAGGGTGTGGAGACCAGAACAGCCATTGCAGAAAAGAGCAGGGAGCGTCCAGAGAAGCCACAGCAGAACCACTCTATGAGCCAGCAATCCCAGCACTGGGTATGTATCCATAGGGATTGAAATCAGCGTACTGAGGAAACACCTGCACCCCATGTTTATCACAGCTCTGTGCACATACAAAAAATACAAAATAAGGGCTGGAGAGATGGCTCAGGGGTTAAGACTCCATCTCACAAGCAGAAGGTCCTGAGTTCAGATCCTAGGTCCCCTATGATCTATGACCTGCCCATCCATGGGTTCTTGGCCAAGTTTACAGTACTGGAAATGGTGGTGGCCTGCACTTCCGGCCCTGGTGGGTGGAGTTTGGGAAATCTCAGCCTTAAACAAGGAAGTAAAAGCAATCCAGGATGGTTCCCGAAGTCACTCACCCTTGGTTCTCCACAGGAACATATAGTGCCTTCACACGCACATGCACACACGCACACACACACATAAAATAAATAAAATATTTTTAAAAAATATGAAATCAACTCATGTTATGGATGAGTAGATGTGTGGTACATATACTCAATGGAATGCCAGCCAGCCACCAAAAAAATGAAGTCCTATCAATTGCAGCATCTTGGCTGGATTAGTAGGTGGTCTGCTAATAAATAGGAAGCGATTCACCTTCTCCACTCACATGCAGAAGCTAAAAAGTCTCAAAGCAGTGGAACAATGGTTTTCAGAGCACGGGAAGGGTGTGGCTATAGAGGAGGATGGTTAAGGGGCACTGGGCAGTTGGACTGTGGGAATGATCTCTGCTGTTCTATAACATAGTGGAATACCTACAGTTGATGACAATGAATGGTGTATGTAAAATAGCTAATAGAGAAGATTTCAGAGTGCTCCAAACACAAAGAATGTCCAAAGTGATGGGCTGTGTCTGTTCTGCTGGTCTGGTCGTTACATACCTTCTACGTGTACTGAAATATATCATACCCCATGAATACACATGATTACGAATAAAGCGAAACAAGCAGACTGGCCAGGCAAAGAATTTAGGAAAGGCACAAGGGAGTGTCCAGGTGACCAAGCTCGTGCTGATAAGGTGGCAGGTTATCCTACAGTCAGCCAAGGTTTGAAAGCCAAGAGGGAGGGATAGCATCCGACGCATTCTTTGAAGACAGCCACTGCTTTAGATGGGCAGAAAGGGTTCCAGGAAGTGAGGCTGGGGAGGCAGGTCCCAGGACACAGTGATCAGAGTGAGGATGGATTGCTAGGATGGTGGTGGGGAGGAGAAGGAACCCCCATGGCTGGGGCAGGGATGAGAGGGAGGAGTGAAAAGGGTCCCGGAGTCAGTGTCAGGCAACTGGGGGCCACTCCAAGCTGGTGGGAGACACTGAGCATTGAAGCTCCCGTAGAGACATGAGAACCAAGATCCTATGAGGGACCCCGGCCCCCACTTTCTTTCTATTGTCCACAGCATTGCTTTGAACCTCATTCTCTAAGAAAGAGACACAGAGGAAGAGAGGAAGAAAGGGAAGGATAGAGGAAGGGAGAAAAGGAGGGAGGGAGGTTAAACAAAATCAGAAGCGAGCAAACTTGTTCTCTCCACAATCATGGGAAGCAACATATGCATTGCAGACCAGAATGTGAAAGGTGGTTTTTCAGTTGATCCAACAATTTGCTTCTAAATGTTTAAGGTGAAAATCCTATCTGTGTATGCACTGCTGGCAGACGCTCTTGGCAATATGACAATAGCAAATATTAGAAACAGCCTAAGTGTCTCTCAGCCAAGTCTGTCCATTATGATGAAGTAGTATGTATGAATGAAAAATGATGGCGTCACACTATACTGATTAGTACCATTCCACAATTTATAGTTAAATATCTTAAAAACAAGCTATGGAGTAAGATATAGAAGATAATCCCATTTGCGTTACATCTATTTATGGAAAGAAATGTCTGGAAGCCTTCACACACAAATCACCAGGTCCTCCAATAGCTAAATGCATTGGCCTTTACGCGGCCCTGGCATCCTTGACTAGCCCTCTCTTGCCTTTTGACATTATTAACCTCTCTGGCTTCCTGTTCCTTGTCTTTTTTCCCTGGCCTCAGTCCCCTAGGTTGGCATTCAGGACTGAAAAATATCTTGGTCCTGGGAGACCCTTCAAAACCAACAGCTTGTTTATGTCTTGCATAAGCAAAGTAGGGCACTGGTGGGCAGTTCTTCCTGGTAAAGCATATTCAGGGGCAGCGTTTCCCTGGCCCTTGGTCCCTCTGAGTCAGCATAACTTCTCTGGGATAAAATCCTTCCCAGGGTCTCTGGGTACAAGTTTCCTCTCCTCGCCCATCTCTCCCACCCTCTGGCAGAGTCGCCAGGCCATCCCCTCTCTCCCACGCCTTCTGTTCAATCAGGAGTTATTTTTAACAACGTCCTGTATACCACACTTGAATCCTGGCAACACACCAGCGCTTTGGAGTAGATACGCAAGATGGAAATAGTCTTCCCACAGCCTCCCCCCATTTCTAGAGCTTTTCCTTTTAAAGAGAGAAAACAACTGATCCAAGCCATAGACGACCCTCCAGAAAGTCCCTGGACACTGGCATTCAGTGATTAGCATAGCCTGATCTAGCTAGTGGTGGAGCTTGCTGTCCTTTGAGACCGGGCACTAGCCCAGGGTGAGCCTAGGGAGAGAAGCGCCTGCCACTTTCCTGAGCTATGTGGGTCTAGAGCTCCTGTGACCAGCATTAAGGAGACTGTCTAGTTGGTCCTCCTTCCCCAAAGCTGGTGACCCTGGATCTTAGGAGATGCCCGTTTACCTTTAGACACTCAGTAACTAGGAGTTCAACTATGGAGTCCCTGCCGGGCACCCTGGGCTGAGAGCTTGAGTGGCCACCCTTGGTTGTGAAGCACGGCACCTGGGCCACACTCATGACAAACGTACTTCAGCTTGTATGTGAGCACTGGGTTCGATGTACTTTTCCCTATGAGATTTTTCACTGGATGTTACCTAGGCAGAAAGAATGATGGAAAGCCAACTGCCTTCCAGAATAAGCGTATGCTATTCAACGGGGTACTGAGGCCCAGTGAAGAAGTTATTTGGAAGTAAAGACTGCGACTAAGGCATGGAATATTCCTATTTTAGAGTTATGGGAGAAATAACAAAAACATATTTATTACTTAATTAGAAGAATTTTAAGAAAGAAAGTTCAAGTCTGAAAAGCTGTACTCTGCCTCTCTGTGACCTACTGTGACCCCCACCCAGCCTCTAGAGCACACAGAGCAAGTCGAGCCTGTCTTTGCCCCATCTGTCAGAGCCTGGAAGCTGGTGACTGAGCGCAAGCCCCTTGCCAGGCATGTGCTCTCGCGAGGCATCAGAGGAGCCCCTCTCTATCATAGGGTCCTCTTCTCTGGGTCCATTTTATTACTGTTCCTTTTGGGGACACCCAGAATAGACCCTGTGCTTCCTCCAGTCGTGGCCTGGCAGAAGAGAGAAGAAATGCCCCCCTCCTTGTGAGTGTGAGTGTGAGTGTGTGTGTGTGTGTGTGTGTATGACATGTACATACGTATGTGTGTGTAGAGGCCAGAGGTTGACATCAAGAGGATTTCTCACTGAACTCGGAATTCATGTGTTCAGCTGGATTAGCAGGCTGGCGAATCCCGCACATCTGCCCATCTCTGTCCCACCTTGTACTGAGATAACGGGCATGTGTTGCCACGCGTGGCTTTTCTTTCATAGGTGCTGGGGATCTGAACTGAGGTCTCATACTGGCACAGGAATCGCTTTACCTGGTGAGCCCTCTCCTTATTTTTGATGCTCCTATAATACCAGCACCCCAAAGATGCCCTTTGTGTGTGTACATATGTGTATACGAGAGTACACTTAAATGTGTGTGTGTGTGTGTGTGTGCGTGCGCATGCCCCGCGCCTGTGCCTATATAGACTGAAGGTGACATTGGGAATCATCCTGGATTGCTCTGCTTCCTTACTGCTTTGTTTTCCCAGGCTCCAATTCCTGGCCACCACCACCATTTCCATCTGTCATTTTTACTTGGGATCTAGGGATCCAAACTTGGGTCCTTCTGTTTGCAAGGCAAAGGCTTTAACCCCTGAGCCATCTCCCCACCCCTCAAAGATGCTTTTTCAGTGATCATGTAGCCTTCCATTTTTTTCCCAGTGTTGAGTATTGAACCCAGGGTCATGCACATGCCAGGCAAGCACCATTCCATTCAGTGAGTTCCCCAGCCCATAAACCTGTTCTCCGCATGCTGCTCCTTGGCATGAATGATGGGATCTAGGAGCCTAGACCTTGCTGGGTAGGGAGCTCTGCGCTGGAGCCACATTGGTGTCACTGGACTAGAATAGAGAGGAGGTGTTTGTAAGGACCACAGTGGAGAATGAAAGAGGCTGGGACAGCTCAGAGACCTCCACGCAACAGGCAGGTCAGGCATGCGTCTGCACCCTTGTGTAGATTGCCTCCAGCAGTCTTGGCCCCCCAGACAGGGTCGGGGATTCTAGCAATAACCTGGACCAAAAGTCATGGCCAGGGTATTGGTGCTTCCTAGGGGAATTCCTATGTGAACACAGCCTACAGACTCCGTTCTAAAGCAAGAAGAAATGTGCTTGGGATTGGGGCCCATTCAAGGTGGGCACAACCATGCCAGATCACATGACATCAGGTAAGCAGTCAGCGAAGGACACGCTCTGTATGCGGGAGAGCAGCGTCCTCGACGGGTGGAGCCTTCCTCCTCCCTGACACAAAGAGACCGACAAAATGGCAGGCTATGTGCTAACCTGGGGGAAGTGGCAAAAGAACCTACAAGGGACTGGAGATGTAGGTCAGCTGGTAGAGTTCTTGCCTAGCAGGTGCAAAGCCCTGGAGTTCATCCCCAGCAGCACATAAAACTAGGCCCGGTGGGTCGTTCAAGAGGTAGAGGCAGAAGGATGAGAAGTTCAAGGACATCCTCTGCTGTACAGCAAGTTCCAGGCCAGCTGAGATACATACATGTGACCCTGTTTCAAATAAAGAAGAGGGAGGCAGGGAGGAAGAGAAGGAGGGAGGAAAGGGGAGGGGGGGAGAGAGAGAATACCCTGTCAATAGCTCTGGAGAAAGGGGCTGGAGATGCAGCCAGCAAAAACCTTTGAGAATGAGGTGTTAACACCCAGAGCTGTGTTGATGGGGTGTGTAGGAAAGGCAGGTCCCCAGCCTTTGATCCAAAGGTCTAGCGTGAGGACAGGGTCTTTGGCACTCTGTAGCTTCCAGCTTCCTGAGTTAGAGCAAAGTGGCTCGCACCTCACCTCCAGAGCAGAGCCGAGCCTGGCCTGAAGCAGAGGGCGTCCTGCAGCTGCTGTGAGGCACTTGCTGCTGTCAGCCCCACATCTGACCTGCCACACCCCCAGGGAGAAGGGCATGGTTGATACCAAAACCAGGAGGGAAGGGGAGGAGGTGAAGGAAACACAGTAATTAAGCAATACGGTGAGCCAAGACTTCCCAGGCCTTATCTCATTTGCCAACACAGCCATCCAGGAGGTAGGAGGCATCTTAGCCCACCTCGCCCCTTATCAACAAGTATCTACGGAAGGAATCCTTAAGTGTCAAGTTCTACTCTGGTAGCATGAGGTAGAGCAGCGAAGGAAGTAAAGCAATAATATCTCTGTCTTCATGGAGCAATGGGCAGAGAAAGAAGACACACACATAAGACTGATAGGCATGGATGGCAAGCTAGTGTAGATGGAGGGGAAGAGAATGCTGGGAGATTGCCATTTTAGGCAAGGGTTTGGGACAGGCCTCACAAGAAGGTGACACTTAATGCTGGGGGTCCCTAGGTACAAGTCTGGACAGTAGAGCCCACGGGCATAGATAACAGTGGCAATGTGGTGCTTGTAGACACTCTGATGGCTTCTGATATTCCAGTGCATTGGGTCATCCCTTTAGCTGAGTACGGAGGTGAAGTGTGGAGAGAGTCAGGGGTTCATCTGGGGAGCTGAGAGAGCAGCACCGCTTGTGACATGGTGTGACCACAGCACGAGGATGTCACCTGAGTTTTGAATGAGACCATCCATAACGTGTACTTTCTCCAGCCAGCCATGTTCAGCTGTGCAGGTAGGCAGGTGGGTGAATGTACCTGAGGTTTCATTTCGCCAAGAGGGGGAGTCGAGGGAGGGAGGGAGTGAGGGAGGGAGCGAGGGAGGGAGCGAGGGAAGCAGAGACACTGAGGTCAAATGCCAGGGAATGAGTGCAAGTAGAGATCTGGAACAGGAGGTGGGTGAGCGTGAGGAGTTGCAGGATCCTGTCAGGATGGCAGCGAACTTTCAGGTGTTGAGGATGGTGGGAATCGAGCTATGAGAGTGCGCGGAACTGTATATTTCTAACTTTATTTATTTATTTTGCATGCATATGGGGGGTAGAGGGCACTGAGGGGGGCCAAGGATGACTTTGGGAATCATCTTAGATTGCTTCTACTTCCTTTTTCATCGCTCTGGGATTTCCCAGGCTCAGCCCACCAGGGCCAGAAGTTCAGGCCACCACCCCTGTTTCTGGCTGGCGTTTTTATGTGGGACCTGGGATCCAAACTCAGGACCTTCTGCTTACGAAGCCATCTCTCCAGCCCACACTGTGTATTTATAATATAGACGGGTGGTGGCAGGGGGAGACCAGAGAATGCTTTGGTTATCAGCAGCACCCCAATCTAGGACATAATCAGTAGGCGGCTGAAGTCAAGAGAGAAGAACATCCTGGAAGTAGAAGAGGTTAAGGCAGGTCTGCCTGGAAGCCCCCAGTGTCTAGGATTAGAAGGAAGCTTCTCCCCCCTGTTACCTGCTTTACAAGGAAGGAGGACACTGAAAGTATTACGGGTAACAGTAATTGCTTTAGAGTTTCTCCAGTTTTCTTAATTTAATTGTATTTTTCACTTTAGTTTTAACTGAGCCCAAAGCCTGGGGAAGTGACACCTGCCAAGGATGAGAGTGCTGGGCTTGGCCAAACTCGGTCTGGGTCATTGTGGGCTTGAATCAGAATCAAGGCTGACGGAGGCAGCTGAGGCCCAGAACAAAACCCAAGGGTCAGCTGACACGCTTGAGAAGCTGTCAGTGAGAGGGCGGGTCTTAGAAGCCATCATGTGGCACCAAGGGTAGCAAGGTGAGGGATCTGAACCTGAACCAGGGGTTTCCAAGGAGGGACAAGATGAGCTGGGCTTGCTCATCCCCAAGATGTGTCTCCAACAGCTGGCAAGACCATGTCATGGGGAGTCATTGTGTGTCCCAAATGACCTGGAGCTACTCTACTTTTGGGGTGCTGATGGCAGTGGGGATTGGGGGAGCTCAGGAGGGTGGGTGTGAGCGAGGAAATCAAGCCCTGTGACAGGCCAGTGCCCCTTGTGCAGGGCCCATTATTGCTGTTCATTCTCTCCAATATGCCAGATGGTATTCTAGACACTAGGCAGGAGGTGTTGAAGACGAGGCACAGGGCAGGGGCTATAGCTCAGTGGTTAGCTTATGCAAGATCCCGGTTCATACTTTGGCACAAGGAAAGGAAAGGAGGGATGAAGGGAAGGAAACAGTCTGTCTCTCGGGCATTCAAAACTAAGCCTTCTGGGTTTGCAGAGTTGGGTGTACATAGAGGTCAAGGGCGGCCAAGAGAGCAGGAATGTGTTCACACAGGAGCTGGAGTGCTGACTGTAGAACAGCGATTCCTGTGCATGTGACGGGCGAGGCTTCCAGCCCTCACTAGCTTGACCCTTTCCATGTGACAACTGGTCTGGTCTTGTGGAGAAAATAATTCTGTCCCTGCAGCTTCACCCAGGGTCTCTAAAGTTAGCCACAATGCTGGAGCCCCTGTACCCAAGAACGCAGCTAGAATAGTTTCCTAGGTACCATAGTTAGATACAGGTGTCAACTTGACAGTTGAGGATTCCATTTCTGGCACATTTTTGGAGACTTGGTAGTTGAATTGAGCCCAGAGGGAACCTGCAGGAGATTGTCTAGTTGATGGGGAAGGTCCAGCCCATGGTGGGTGGAACTAAGCCCAAGATAGGTAAGTAAAATACAGAGAGATGGTTGAGGAAGTTCGTATCCTTCGTATACTTGGCCAGACATGCTGATCTGCCAAGTAAGAACTGTCCCTCTCTCAACCATTATATGGGTATGACAAGGCCAGTTCCCTCAGTCCTTGGTGTTGGCGTGGGTTCTCCTGCCAAGCTGGACAGCAACTGTAACCAGAAATTCTAAGAGAAAATTAAGCCCCTTGTTCCCTTAAACTCTTTTGTTATAATTTTATCAACATCCATGCAGAGTAACTGCAACACTAGGGAACAGAGGCTAAGGGGAATGTGCATGAGGAATCCCAAGAGCAGTCTGTATTCGTGCATTACAATATGCTATAATGCCTCTTAGATGTGAAGCGTGATGTACCCAGTCTCCCAGGTGCAGGAGCTCCCAGCTTCCTTGATAAGCACAGCTGTCCCTCTGTCCATGAGGTTGATGTCACATAGTGTGCCCAGTACCCTGTAGTTCATATGCTTGTCACTAAAAAAATAGAAGAGAGCTAAGTGTGGCGAAAGAGGCGAGCTCCTAGTTTCTGATCGGTGAACCTAGATACCCACAGGCCATCCGGAGCCATCTGTATTTGAGATGGAGATTTAGCAGCCACCAATTCAGCACAGGTGTCTGGACCTCTGAAATCGGAGGCACCCTACAATAGTCCCACTCCCCACACCCCCACATTCTTTCTGGAACTGATGGCAGCAAGGGACTGAAGAGTAGACGGGGTTTGGCAAGGACTGCTCTTAGTTCCATCCCTGGGCCTCTGTCCCAGCCCCTCCCCTGAAGGTAGAAGGTCATGTGACAGGACAACATCCGCTTACTCAGTGTGTTTGGGTCGGCCCTGAGCAGAGGAAGACAGAAGCATCCACTGCCTGAAGTGGACCCCATCTGGAGGGCTCCGAGAGGGACGTACCTGCAGAAGATTCTTTCACAGTTGAAGGCAGGAGCCCCGAGCTGAAATCAGGGTCAGATGTTCCCCAGCACTCCATGCTGGGGGTGAGGGGGCTGACATTTGCATTCTGTCGATAAAACACAGGCACTAGGCAGCTTATGAGTAAACAGAGGTAAGCACTGAATAAGGCTTCCAAGAAAGGAGGAGGTGAACCCAGCACATATCTCGAGGAAGAACATTCCAGGCTGAGGAAGCAAGTGAGAGAAGGTCCTAAGGCAGCAAGGAGTGTGGATCTGGTATCAGGAACAGAAGAATAGAAGACAGGAAACTGAGGCTGTTACAGGGTTTCTGGGTGGGACGGTAGGCTTAGCACATATGGCAAGGGAAGGACTTGGTCCATCTTCTCGAGAGTGATGGTGGAAGGTGAGGAATAGATACAGGTGGTTTTATAGATTTGGGGATGGCAGATCTCTAACCTCACTTAGTAAATATCACCCACCATAGTTCTTAGTGCTGGGAGACATGACAGTGAACCAAACAGGAAGTGCCTTATGCACACGGAGCATAAGGTTTTCTGTGTGACAATAGATGGGCACGTTTTACATGGTCACACACTTGTATGCGAAAATAGAAGACGATGAAGAATGCCTACAAGAGGAAGTCCGTGAGATGAGAGAGTCTGCGACAGCCTCTCTTGGGAGGTAACATTGGAGCAGGGGGCTAAAGGCACCCAGGAATCAGCCTTGAAAAAGGTCCAGAAGGCATCTGCTCTGTCTGAGGGGGGCCGGAGGCCAGGCAATAGCCTGCAGCAGAGAGTGAGGAAGGAAGGCCTGGGATGAGAGGGTGGGTGAGACTTCAGCTGTGCTCGTGGTCAGGTTCTCCTCAGAGGCAGAGGGATGTGTGACATGTTGTCACTTTAGAAAGGGTCATTCAATGAGCTGGAGAGATGGCTCAGGGGTTAAGACTCTGCCTCACAAACAGAAGAACCTGAGTTTGGATCACGGGTTCCACATTTAAAAAAAAAAAAAAGTGCAAGGTGGAAATGGTGGCAGCCTACACTTCCAAAGATGGAGAGTAGCAAAAAGGAGATAGAGCAATCTAAGATGATACCCAAAGTCACCATTGGTCCTCCAAAGGACACACAATGCCCTCTGCCATACACGCACACACGCACACTCATGCACATATGCATGAATACATGTACACGGGATGGCGCTATGGATGTGGGTGGAGATAGGTAACTGGGCAAATTCAGAATCCATTCAGAGATAGTATTAACTGGATGATGAGTTGAATGAGCAGCAGCCAAGAAAAAGATATGAGTCAGGAACGACTCTCAGGGATGCTACGCAATTGGAAGGAGAGGGGTTTGTTTGTAAAACAGGTGTTCCTCTTTGTGCAATGTGAGGGTCTGGACAAGCAGGATTGGAAATGAAAAGAGAATGACTCTACACTGGGGCTTGGTCAGTGCCATCATCCGGGCCTCTCCGTCTTTAGCCTGACCACCAGAAGCCGCAGGCGTATACCGTGGTCCTGTGTCGTTGGCTGCTCCTGGCTTGAGTTCGCTGCTGGTCCATCCCTCCTCCCAGCCTGTCACAGCAGTGCCCAAACTTGGCGGAACCCATCCAACCACTTCTGCTTGTGCATCTGATTAGCACAGCTGGCTTGGCAATGCAGGCACAGGCCTGGGCACTGCTGCAGCTTCATGGTCCTCGGCCTCTTGGGACTGCTTGGTGCTGCTCCACTACTCTTGTCCCTGGTTGACTTGCAGTGGGACTGTCCTTAGACATTTGCGCTGCTCAAGTCCCCAACCCTGGGCGGGTTGCCTGCCAAGCGCCCTCTCGTATGCCCCCTTGTGGGAACCAGTGCCCACTCACGCACTCATTCACTCACTCAAACATACAGCTGCTGGCTGTGATGAAAGCAGGTTCCAGCCGTCCCCACCTTCGTCTCTACCCCCAGAGACTTGGCACAGGACGGGGAGGTTGTCAGAAGCAGATCTCTCTTTATTGGGGGGAGAAAAGAACTTTTATAGACAAAGGCCACCAAGGCGCGAAACGGGCATCCAATTGGGTCACAGATCAACACATCCTACAGGTGCTAATGGTCAAGTTCAATGCCACTCAGCACAGGGGGCAGGTAGATACCTGAAAGCCAATTAGGGCTCTCTGTGAAGCAATCAGGGTCACGCCCAAGACCCTTGCCCTTCAGCGCCATCTTTAGCCCCATGTACTCGGCCATGCCCTGGGGTAAATCCTGGGTGGGCCCAGCACCCCCTCCTTTAAGCTCACTCGCCACACGAGCCATCTTCTCAGCGACCTTGTGTTTCCCAGGGACAAGGGTGTCCTGCCCTGTGGTCTTCCCTCATGCCTCACATATGCTTTAGGGGGCCTCATTCTGCTGCCATTCTCTGCCCCGCACACCCCTTGCCTCGCCCTACTTGTTTCTTCTCCATCCAGGTACTGACATGGCCTCCTTCCCATCCCACCCACTCTTCAGCTCCTGCTCCATTCTTGTCCTCCTGTCTCTACTAAGTCTCTTTAGAAATGGTCACAGCTCTCAGGCAGGGGAGTCAGCTCTGTGGTTAAGATCTTTGTCTTGTAAGCAAAGAGACGTGAGTTCGGATCCCTAGATACCACATAAATTTTCGCCAGATGGGCATAGCAGCCCATCTATAATTCTAGCCCTAAAAGGCAGAGCTTAGGGATCCCCAAAGCAAGCGGCTAGCCAGACTAACCTTGAGGGCGTGCTCTGGGTTTAATTGGAGACCCAGGCTCACAATAATAAAGTGGAACAGCTGTGGAGGATGCCTTCCAATATCCCCTTGGGCCTCCACAGGTGCACTTGTGTTCATCCACCCATATGCAAAACAAGCACACACACATACATGTACACATACGTGAAAGAAAGAAAAAGAGATGAATGCATCTCTCTTGACCACTGCCTCCCTTCCCTTTCCCCTCAGCCCTGTAGTTCTGGGTCTGTCCTCTCCATCTCCAACAGCATGCATCCCTGGGGTGCAGCTACTTTTGTGTATTCCCCAAAGCTACATGATTAAGTAAGAATGTGGATATAAATAGTGTTGACCCATGAAGTCATCGGAGGATTAAATAAGATAGTGCCTGTGGAGCCCTCAGCAGGGCCGGGAACACAGGAAGAGCAGAGGAGCTGTGTCATCATGGCTAGGCGTTATCATGTTTCACAACCGCCTCTCTGTTTGGCAGCCTCGCCCACTAGCCACGAGGCAGGGACTGAGTTCTTTCCCATTTTTTTATCCTTTTCCTTTCATTTTGTCATGTGTATGTGGTGTGGTGTGCATGAGTATGCATAGACAAACTCGTGTGTGCGTGCGTGCGTGTGTGTGTGTGTGTGTGCACATAAGCCCATGGTTGATATTAGCAATTATCCTTGATCTCTCTACCATCTTATTTCTTGAAGCCAGATTATTGAGTCAAGCACAGAGCTCATGGGTAGACCAGCTTGCTCTAGGGTCTCCCAGTCTTCCTTCCAGCCTGGAGTTAGAGGTGAGCTCCTGCACCCACCTGGCATTTCCATAGGGTCTGAACACCAGAACTCTAGTCATCTTACTTGCCTAACAAGTGTCATAACCACTGAGCATCTCTCCAGCCCAGGATGAGTTCTCAATGTCATCTTCCCACTGACTAGCACCACATCTGAATGACGTGGGGTTTGGTGTGTATCGGAGAGGTATGTGGTAGACTGTAGGGTCAGTGGGACCGGGCCTTGACTCTAGACTGGCCATTATTCAGGTTCTGTCCGGGCAGCAGTGACTGCCTCACTCACTATTCTCTCCTGCACCTCCTACAGCTCTCTCCCCTCTCCACACTAGGTACAGGCTGTCAGCAGAGTCAGCGGGAGCCTGTCAGCGGGAGCTTGTCAGCGGGAGCCTGTCAGCGGGAGCCCAGGCCCTTCCCCTCCAGGGCTTCAGCTCAGCCTCTCCTCTCCTCCTTCAGCACAGGCCTTCCTGCCTGTCATACATGTCTTGCTGTGGCTCCAGCCTGTCTGGACACAGATGTGGCCACATTCCCTAAGTAGGCAGAGGGGCAGTAGCTGGCAGCATTTCAGACGTGGGGAGGGGTGGTGGCTGTGACCGGCAGAGACGTCACAGGAAGCCTGGCCGCTGGGAACTAGGGGGATCAAAAGTTTCTGTGAGGCGCTGCCACACAAAGGCATAGCCCCCAGATGAGCAGGATTCAGCTTCCATTGGCCCTGGGAGATGTACACAGTGGTGGTGACTGTCCCCACCTAAACCTCTTCTCCTTCTCACAGCCCACAGGCATTAACGCTGTACCTGTTTGTACTTGGTTGTAGTGGGGGGTACCACACAGTCTGGTGGGGGAATCAAGCAACAGTAGTCTATGCCAAATGCTTAAGAGCACAACATGCCCAGAGAATAGTGGTGACCAAGGAGAGTTTGACCAGCCTGGGATGACTCAGGAGAGACAGAGAGGACAAGATGCTGCCGTCAGGCCTGGCTGAAGGAGAAGTTCAGTGTGTAAAGAAGAAGGGAGGAGACATCTAGGCCAAGGGACAGCACTGAGAGGGCATGGGCATTGAGAACCTGGAAGGTTCCAGAAGCTACCACCGTATCAACCAAAGCTAAGGGAAAGAAAGGCAAGATGAGGTACCTGGGACTGGAGAGGTGGACAAGAGTCATCATGGCTTATAAGCTGGACAGAAAAGCTAAAGCAGTTGCAGTCTGGGGAGCAGATGCAGTTGGTAGAAACCCACATCAAAGCAAAAGGAAATATGTCTATTTCTGTAATTAAGCTTGGGAGCGGGACCTTTGGGCCCACCTGAAACTGTCTGTCTCTCTGTAGCCTGTCCAGGCTTTCCTCCTAGTTCTGCAGACAATTTGTACACATAGTTGAACACTTGTAAGCCTAGGCTGATCAGCTTTTTTTTTTTTTTCCCCAAAAGAGCTAGACAGTGGATATTTTTGACCTGGGCAAATAAATGTAGGTTGTACAGCTTTTTGTCTCTGGCCAGGGGGTGACATACAGTGCCCAGCAGGATGGAGTGAAGGGCATTGCAGGAGCAGCAAAACTGCAAAAGAAAATCAACAAACCACAATCCAGAACTTCAGAGACTCTATATCAATCACATAGAACTAGGCCAGCCTAATCTCTCCCCATCCTGGAGCTCAGGGACATTTGCGGAAGAGGGGGCGGTAAGATTGTAAGAGCAAAAGGATGGGAGGAACAACGATTTGCAAGATTCTCAACAATAGTTGGGGCCGAAGCAATCATAATGGGACTTTGCATGCCCTGCGCAATGTCCAGCGCACTGTTGCCCTCATAAAGTCTAGCATCTGTTAAGGGCACCGAGACCCCTGGAGGCAAGGGATTGACAGCCATAGTAGTGCTCCTATGCTTAAGGGGAACAAGAGAAAGGGCTTATGGAAATGCCACTGGGTCCTTATATGTCATCGGAGAGGAGGACCCAGTGGAGAGTCAGGCGTACACAATAAAGGACTCTGGGAATTGGGGGGGGGGAGAAGGGGGGAGGGAGGGAACTGGTAAAAAATTTTAAAATGTATAATTACATTTTTAATAAAAAAAATGTTATTGCAAAAAAAAAAATAAATAAATGTAGGTTGTGTTCAGGCTATATGGTCTCCGCTACAACTGTTCCACTCCACTGTTGCTGACCGAGAGCAGCCACAGGCTATTGTAGAAGTGAGTGGGCCATGCTGCAATCAAATTTAATTTATGAGAACAGGCAGCTGTCCAACTCATATTCTAGACTTTTGTGATCTTACTAACTTATTCTCTTAGGAAAAGATGGAGACTCTACATTCCCAGTATCTAAATGTATAATCTTGCAGAAGACCCTGATTCAGTCTGGGGATCACTCTAGAACCACTGACTGAGGAGTGGAGTCTGTTGACTGGTCAGCCGGGGGCATATGCCCATCTCAGTAGCTAGGGGCCAATTTAACTAGGACCATCTGGGATGAAAAATGGGACACCGTTACAGCCAGAAGGGGCAGAAATGCAAACAGCCACTGCGGAGAGCCAGCGGGAGAGATCGTGAAGGGGATTCCTGGAGTTTCCAGGGATTATCTGGCTTAAAATTGAAATTGGTTCTGATGAATCCCCACCTGGTCTTGCTCTGTGCATGGTGATTGCACATGAGAGGTGGAGCCTTGCTGGAGGAAGGTGGTCACAAGGGGTGGGCCTTGAGGTGGATTAGTTCCATCCTACCTCTAACGAGGAGTCTGCCTTTGGCAGCAAGCAATCTTGCAGCTCTCAGCCTCACAAATGGGAGTGACTTAGCCTGACTCCAGCTTCGGCCAGCCGGCCATGCTACCTCCACCATGAAAGACTATATCTCCCCTCTGGAACCGTAAACTGAATAAGTCTCCCTTAAGTTGCTTGACTTTGGGTGCTCTCATATCAATAATTAAGAGCAACTGTTTACGCCCATAAGAACACACTTGCCTGCTTGGTGGGCATAGAGGGCAGAGTCTCTGGGGCCAGCACAGCTGCAGCTCCTCTGCCCTCGGTGGACACTGCTTCAACCCAACCAGCCTCTGCAATCTTCTCGCCTTGAAGGAATGGTTGCTATGGTCCCCTGCTCTCTGGGCTGTTGTACCACCCACTGCTCAGATGCTTTTTACTGTTCTCTGATAGGATCACAGTTCAAACCCCAGCCTAGTCTTATCAGCACCTCCTCAAGAAATCTTCCCTTTGTGCCCAGCTTGGTCAACAAACTTGATGTCCAAAATATAGGATGTGAAGACATCTTTCCTTGTGATTGTTTATTTCTCGGTCTCTCCCTTTAGCTGCTAAAAGGAAGGAGCAGTGCTAATTTACCTTTAGGTTCCCAGCCAGCACTTAGCATCTAATAGAAGTACTTAGCCCTAGACCAGCAGTTATTGGGAAGAGATGTATTTTCCAATTGTAACTAGCCCTGCAGAGGCTGCGAGACAGGACCTGCTTCTTGCATCCATGCGTAGTAGTAGTTGGAGGCCAGTTATCTCTGAATTTTCCTTTTAACGACATAATGCCCACCACCCTGCAGGTTTAGATCTTTCTCCTTGACTCTCGCTTTCCTATGGGAAATAGTGGCAAAGTATACCACCTGAAAAGACACTTAGAATGCATTTCTCTTTGTTGCTTAGACTGACATGAAAGTCTTACCATTGCAAGACCTCTTATGATATAGCTAGAGCAGTTAGATCCCAAGCAAGACCAGAGAGATTCTAAAAAACCTGTGTCCCTCTGCTTTTTCTTTACCTCACTCCTCCCTGTCACTGGAGGAATCTTACTTTTAAAGGGTGGGGGCAAGGCCTGTGGCTACCACAGGGATGTGCTGAGCCTCCACTGCTAGGTTCTGACTTCCCTTTGCCTTCTTGGTTGCTTCACTCCTCATTTATAGAAGTGGCTAGAAGACTGGCCACCCAACAAAGGACACACAGTTGAAGTTGTCCAAATGCCCTAATCCAGCAAGCCCACATGTAAAGGCACTTTTTCCAGTTGAGTGACAGATGACTGGGAGGAAGATCTGTTCTGAATTATCTGGTGTCCACATGTAGCTGCCCACTGCTAATAAGAACTGGTTAGCTTTCCTTCTGGTCTCTAGCATGTAACTGTTTTTCTGTGAGCCATAGGAAGTAATTTAGTTTGATGAGTTAGCGTTCGGGATGTTCATTTTCTTCACTGCACCTCGGCCACACTGTTGATCCCTCAGGAGGGTCCCAGCTTGCACTTCCTGGCTGTTAGACTGACTCCTATGCCAGGGGGTGGTCTTTTCTCAGTTGAGAAAGTCTGGGGACAGGGCAGCATTGTGACTCCTGCCATGCTGTAAGCACTCAGGCCTGATCCACACTCAGCTGGTACCCTCCTTGGGCCCCACGTCTCCTAACTACCAGATTCTGGGATCTAAGGGAAAAAAGAGAGGCAAGTCCCAGAGCAACTTCCGTCTCCTCCTTCCTCTGTGCCTTCTCACGCACTCACACACACCCTGCTGAAACCTGATCCCTCGCGTGCTGAGGCTGTGGCAGGCCTGGCAGGCTGGGGCCTGTTGGCTGGAACCTGCCCCACCCTGCCCTGCTACCCACTAGGCCAGGGCAAGCAGGTCAGGCATCCCACACTCCCTCTGGTGTGACCAGTCATTCCACATCTGAAGGGCCACCACCGCAGTGGTCAGGCCCTCTGCTGGCACACTAGCATGGACAGAAGCCCTCAGATCTGTTCTAGGTATAGTGGAAGGCTCTGCCCAGGCTACTTCCAGTTGAACACAAGTGCACACACGTGCTGCCTTTCCCATCACCCGTCCTCATACTTCCTGTTGTTTATAGCCTCTGGCTTAGCTTCCAAGCCACACAAGGACCAGAGGCAGCACAGTGGGAACAACACTAGGAAAGAGTATAAGGCTATCTGGGGGAGCCCAAGAAGGCTTTCCAGAGAAAGTAGCATTTTGACTTCTTCTTTTTTTTTTTAAATAGACATGAAATTTTCCAAACAAAGAGAGAAGCAAGGAAGGCATTGAGAGTGACAGCAGGATCCATGTCCCATGCATGTGAGGAAATGCGTGAGGGCTTGTGCATTCAGGGAGCCACAAATGGGGCAAGGCTGGGAAAACAATATGCTCAGGGAAGTCAAAGTCAGATATTTGAGACTGAGGAGTGATAGGAGATGCACAATATCCTCTGCTCTCTCTAAGAATTTGGAAGAGAGATTAGCAGCTAAAGGGATACACACGTAGCTGCGCACAGCTAATAAGAAGAACTGGTTAGCTTTCCTTCTGGTCTCTAGCATGTGACTGTTGTTCTGTGAGCCATAGGAAGTAGTTTAGTTTGATGAATTAGCGTTCGGGATGTTCAACTGAGTTCACTCACATGGGAGAGATCCAGGTGTTGTTATATGCTTAGGGGGACACAGGCATGATGGCAGCATCGACTTTGGTGGCATAAGCGTTGAGTAAGGAAGCAAAATTTTAGGATAGGTTAAGGAGCTGACAGATCTGTGGACAATAGAAAGCTAAGGAAGTGAGAGAAGAGATATCTACTTAGGGAGAGCTGGGAATGGTTGGAGTAGCTGCTGAACCAATATGAGTGCCCAGCTGAGATTTAAGCCAGTGAATTGGTAGTAGCCTCTTCCCAACATACATATGTGCATGTGTGCACATGTATGTATTCATCTGCGCTTATTCTAAAGAATACCTTAAGTAATACAGAGTACGGTAGGATTAGTCTCTGTTCAGGTTTTGCCTTATGAGTTTAGAAACACATACACATTGAAACGGGGGTTGGGGGTACAGGGTCCTGATAAAAGGAACATTGAAAAGATAGATGGGTGAGGTAGATAATAGACAACAAACTCTTAAGTACATATAGAAACCATGGGATTTAGAAACAACAATGGTAAAGAAGAGAAAGAGAGAATGGAATTTTGGGAGAGCATATTCAGTATTGGAGATTGATGTTTTGACAAGTCCAGAGCATGGCCGTGAGATTGTGGCTGACACAAAATTGAGATAAGGTAGATTAGAATCAAGTGAGTTCTCTGAAAGTCAGGGGTTTAAAACTTTGGAGTTTCTGAAAGTGATGTGCAAACTCTGAATCTGTGTGGAAGATACACAGGGCTACATGTTCAGCGAATGTGTCGGAGTTGGTCAGTGATTTATCAAAAAGCTGGTAGAAGTAGCAAAAGCAGCAGTGGTGGTGATGATGAGGGTGGTAGGGAAAGTTATAACTTCAAGGATCCCTTCTGAGAAGTTCTAGAGTAATTAAAAAGAAAGGTAGTGTTCCAGGTCTATGCTCCTGTTTGAAACCCTGACCCCACAACCAGCCCCTGCTCATGGCCAAGGCCAAGAGGAAAGAGGACAGAACTCCACACGAGTTGAAACAAGGGAGCACTGAGAGCCTCCTCGCTGTAGCCGATGGAACAAGAAGGGAAGACCAGGAAAAAAGCAAGGTTGCAAATCACCTGGGAAAGGTGAAGGGCCACAAACGAACCCTAAGCAGATGGGCTTTTGCTATACATGGGGAATAAATAAATTAGAATCCAACTTTTGTACCAATAAAGATAGATCAAACTTGAACGTAAAGAAAATGTTGAAAACATCTAAGTTCAAGAAAAAGTGCTGGTGAATGCTGTATAACCTAGGGACGGGAAACCTTTCCTAAGACTCAAAAATCCAGAAGCCATAAAAAGGATTGAGGAGTTTGACCGCACTTTTTAAAAACAAAAAGCAAGAAAAATGCTGTAAGCCAAATAAACAAACAAACTGGAGAAAATTGGTGTGATTATATCTCAGAAGGTTTATCTATTTAATATGTATATATATAAAGGGTTTCAAAACGAAAAGGGAAAGACCAGTGCTCTATTGAAAAACCAACAAGAGATTTCAACAAATGTGACAGAAAAATGCAAATGACTTTTTCCTGTAGGGAGCAATTATTAATTTCATTCCTGGTAGAATGCAACCAGGCATGCAACCAGGCACACATCTTCGGGCTGAGTTTGAGCCCAGTCTCAATACAACAAGACCTGCCTCAAAAACTGAAAGTGAGGGAAGGAAATAGGCAACATTAAAAAGGGAACGAGGACCCAAGCATGGAGTGTGTGCTTGTAATTTCAGCACTTGTGAGCTAGGAGGATTTCTGTGAGTTCCAAACTTGCGCGGACAGCATAACAAGACCCTGTCTCAAAAGACAAAAATTAAAAAACGACTAAAATCATGGTGAGACAGTATACCTTTCTTTCAGGCTGTCCTGGTGAGGCTGTTGTGCAAACAGCACATTGTACAACTCTGGTGGGTGTCACAGTATAGTACTCACCCTGTGGAGGAGAACTTGCCAGTGTGGAGCAAAGACACATTACAAGGGTTAGCAAGGTGGCTCAGTGGGTAAAGGTACTTACTTCCAAGCCTGACAACGTACATTTGTTCCCCAGAACAATGTTGGAAGGAAAGAAACAATTCCCACACATGTCCTCTGACCTCCACACATGTACTATGATGTATGCATGCATGCATGAATACACACACATATACAATAAACAACATAAAAATTTTAATTGCATAATTGCTTGTTGGTTTTGATCTGACAAACACACTTCTAGGAATCTCTTCCAAAGATATACTGGCAAGTAGAAAAAACAGATGTCCTGGGAAGCACCTATAATGTCAGCACTTGGGAATCTGGCAGGAGGACCACAAGTTCTGGGAAAGCCTGGGCTACATAGACCATGTTAGAGACAGAGAGAGAAAAAGAGAACTGTGAAGTTATGATTATATCCACTGGTGGAGAATGAATTTTAAACACCACCAGAAGCAAGTCTTTAAACACAAGGCTGTTTGAATAATAGATGGTATGTAACCACTAGGAGTATTGTCCAGCACATGATCATAATATGCTGTGTATTAAAAAAACAACAGTCAGAGCTGAGGATGTAGCTTAATTGGCAGAGTGCTTGCCTAGCACATATGAAACCCTGAATTTGATTGCCAGCACCACATAAAACCTAGCAAGGTAGCACTTGTCTTATAATTCTAGCACTCCGGAGGTGGAGGCAGGAGGATCAGAAATTCAGGGTAATCATCTACCACACAGAAAGTTCAAGGCCCTGTCTCAAAAAAAAAAAAAAAATCAATAGGCAAAGCTTGTGTACAATATGTTGCCTTTGGATTTGGTGGCTCATGCCTATAACTCTGGTGCTTGGAAAGCAGAGGAGGAAAGCTGCAGATTTAAGGTCAGCTTGAGAGAAAAAAGATACACAATAAAATAAAATGACATAAAAATATGAGTTAAATCTCTAAAAACTGCCCAGAAAAGAAGGCAAATACATAATGTGAGAACTTAAATTTTAATTAAAGATATCAATACAAATACTTTTTTGATCTTTGAAAAGAAATTTCTGGGCTGAGGAGATGCCTCAAAAGTTAAAGCTTTTGTCTCACAAACAGAAGGATCTGAGTTTAGATCCTTAGATCTCATGTAAAATGGCCTTGCGGATATGACATCCTCCTGTAATTTTAACCCTGAAGGTGGAGCCTGAGAAACCCCAACAAAACAATAAAGAAGTAGAATAAACCAGGATGATTCTCAGTGTCACTCTTAGGCTTTCACAGGCACACATACTCAAGTGTGTCCAAGTGCTCTTTTACACACACACACACACACACACACACACACACACACACACGAAATTTCCTGGTTTGATTTCCCTGTAAAGAACTGGAAACAATCACACACTGGGATCTGTGTGCACATCCAGCAACCACAGATGATGATCTCTTGGTCTCATATCCAGTTCCTTGGGAAAGTTACCAATGAGTCAGGAAATGGATCAGAAAAACCTAGATCATCTTTTCTCATTTGAAAAAGCCAGATCTTTATCAAAGATTGCTCGGATGTACACTAAGGATCCAGAAGCCAAGCCGAAAAGACTCTCTACTGGCCAAAGGTAGAATGTTCTGATCTTTGAGGAGAGTAATAATTATAATGAATTGACATGTGTCACAAATAGTAAAATGAGTAAGCTCAATGATTTCAATAGGGAAATAATCTCATTAATCACCTTGGAAAGGTACTCAGAAATCATTGCCCTGAAAATTGGTAAATGAAGAGGAAAGTGATCATTTTCCCTCATCTTTCCTGTGTGACCAGTTCCTTGGGTTAACCAAAGACCCGAGTTTCTACAACTTTGTGAGAGTTTATGCAAGTGTTCTAGCATCTAAAGAAGGAACAGGCCTAGGCGCGGACCTTCAGTGGTTGCTTAGATGCACTGTGTCAAAGCTGCTAGAAATTTATGAGCTCCAGAACACTTGAACTTTGTGATCAATCTTAGTGTTGCGGGGAAATTGAACCTGAATCTAACCAAACCCCCAGCTCAGCCACCAGTTTATAGGGTGCAGATGACAAGAAAACATGCCGTTGTGGTTTGAATGCTCCCGTTCAAACCACAGCGCTCCCAGCCAGAGCACTTGGTGTTTGACAAGTGTTTGAGCACTTGTCTCCAGCTGGCGGTGCTATCTGGGAAGGTTGTGGAACCTTTAGAAAGCGAAGCCTTACTGGAAGAAATATGTCTCCAAGAGTGGACCTTAAGTCTTGATAGCCAAACCCTGCTTCCTCTTTGTTTCTCTCTGTCTCTCTCTTAAATAAAGAAAATGTGTTTTTTTTTTTTTAATCACAGTAATTTTCACTCTGGTATGGAGGTATATATCTGTAATACCAGTTACTCAGGAGGCTAAATCAGGAGAATCACAAGTCTGAGGCCAGCCTGAACTACTTGGCAAGACCCTGTGATAAATCCCCAGAAACATACGCATATGCACACACACAATTATGTTTTTAGACAAAATGTTATTAGGAGGTTTTATTCAGGTGTAGTTTTTTTCTTCATCTTTTTTTAAATTAATGTTTAATTAATGACCTGGAATGGCAGGTGTAGTGCATCGCTAATCCCAAATTTGGGAGGTGGAGGCAGAGGGATCAAGAGTTTGACAGTCTTTGCTTATCCAGCAAGTTCAAAGCAGCCCAGGCTATCCGTGACCTTGTGTCAATGAAAGAAAAGAAAAAAAGTTGGTTGTGGAGTATTATATGAATGAAATGACATCATTTCTAGGATTCTTCAGAGATAATACACAGAGAAAGTGAAAGGGTAGAAAAGAAACAAAATTGACCATGATTGACAATTGCTGAGTGGAGGCATTGATTCCACGGGAGCTTCATTGGTACCTGTTTTTGGTTTTGCTTTTTTCTTTTTTTCTACTTCTATATGTACAAAATTTCCCACCATAAGAATTTGCAAAGGGACCCGACACTTAGGAGGTAGAGGCAGCATGATCAAGAGCACAAGGATAGGCTTGGGTATGTGAGAGAAGTGGGGGGTGGAAAATAGGACGGGAATGTAGCTTACGAGAACACTTGCGTGGCAGACATGAGGCCTAGCATTTGGTCCCTGACGCTGCAAAATAAAATTCAAGTTTTAAAAATAAGTATTTACAGAAGAGAGAAAGAGTACTCTCTGTGTAGGCATGCACCACCCAGAAGCAAGAGGTACAGTGGAGAGCTGGCTCGGCCTTTGAGGGGATATAAAAAGAGCTGCAGAGGGACCGTCTGAAACATGAAGGCCCAATAAAAGAATAAGGCAAAGGGGCAAGTGTTTGAAACATCATAAAAGTGAGAAAGGAGTAGGTTATACAAAAGCAGATCTTTATGAGCCCTTATCAGGCCCATGTGATACATTTTTCCATGATCTGTTCTATGAACTTTCTTTAACCTTCACAAATATGGCAGCTTTGTCCATCCTTTTACATTTCACTTTTGGGAATGATATATGTCACATGACCAGTAACTCCAATTTTTGTGTTGGACTTCCATCTCTTTATATTAGGAGAAAACCAGTCCACAAAGCAGACTACAAAATGTGGGAAAAGGATCAACAGTTTTGATATACAACCGAAGGATAATTGTGTTTGCATTGGTATATGAAGGCTTTCTAAAATTAACACATGCTACAGGTTGCTCACAAAAAAAAGAAGGTATAGGGCTGGAGAGATGGCTCAGGGGTTAAGACTGCCTTGCAAGTAGAAGGTCCCAAATTCAAATCCCAGGTCCCATGGAAAAACACCGGGTAGAAATGGTGATGGCCTGCACTTCTGGATCTGGTGGAAATCCTGGGAAACAAAGCCTGGAAAACCCCAAAGCGAAGCAAGAAGGTAGAAGTGATCCAAAATGATTCCCAAAATCACCCTTGGGCTTCCACAGGGACACACAGTGCCTTCTAATACACACACACACATACACGAGTAAATAAATAAAGATTTTTTTAAAAAGAAGGTATTAAAAAATGTGTTCTTAGCGATAGGGAGATGGGTCAGCTGGTAAAGTGCCTGCCGTAAAAGCATGAGGACCAGAGTTTGAATCCCAAGAACTGATGTAAAAATCTGGGTGTGGCCACACATGCCCATGATCCTGGCCCTGCAGAGAGAGAGGCAGGAAGATCCCTAGAGCTGTCTAGCCAGCCAGTCTTGCTACACCAGTGAGTTCTGAGTTCTGTGAAATAATGTGGAGACACTTGAGGAAGCCCTCAGATGTCGACTTCTGGTTTCTGTATGTGCACATGTACCCCCCTGGCCCCCACACACACAGTTAAAAAAAAAATAGCTACTCTTCCATCATTAGACTTAGAGCTTCCACAGGCAAAATGGAAAATAAAACATGGATACCATAGGAAGAAAAATTATTTTAAAAATTAAAGTGCTCTTCAAAGTAGAAATAATATAGTGCACCTTCTGAGAGTCTGTAGAACCAAACAGGGAGGCGAGAAGAGAAGGAAAAAGCATATCTCAATCAGGAAACATCCAGTACATACTGGGATTTGCCTAAGTCCTGTTCCAGCTTGACTCTGAGACTTCACAAAAATGGTGTAAGCTCAGTCCTGACATAGAAGGAGCAGTTCTTGGGGTGTAGTATGCTGTACCCTTTTCCCCCTTGATGTCTTTCACTGACCTGGCCAGGAGTCTTGATCACAGACCCTGTACACAAGGTAAAGCCTCTCAGACATTACTCCTTGTTGAGCAGCTCTTGGCCACTTTATTGATTTTCTTGGATTTTATGTTTTAGATATAAGAGCTAGGCATTGAATTTGCAGAGGGAAGTGTTCTGGCTCTTGCTGGGACCCATAAGTCTGAAGGGGAGTGCTCTTTGACAGCACCATTTATCACATGAGTGTCAACATGTTCCTAACAGTCAGTGATGGGGGAGGGAGCAGGACTTAATGTTTTCCGCCTCTTTCAAGTTCATGACAAAGTCTCTAGCAGCGCTAGACCCTGAATGATTACTGAGCTTCTTTCTCCTGGGATGCTGTGTAATGGTGTTAGCGATGATTGGGGATGAGGAATGGATTTGGGTTTTGCGGGGTGTTTCCTGTATTTACCTGCCCCTCACTGGATTGATTGGGCTTGTAGAGGCAGACGGGAAGCCATGGAGGCCTAGGCTTCCATGTGGTCACTCTTAGTCAGGTGGGCCCAACAGCAAGACTCTCAGCGTACTGCTCAACTCCGAGGTTGCCTTCCTGAAGTGGGTCTCCAACCAGGGTGCTAGTTTCTCTGTGGAGTATTCTCCAAGTATCTCCAAGGAACTTAACTCTTCCTATGTTGCTATCCACTGTTCCCCACTTCCCCTTAGATCCTCTTTGACCTGCCCCATCATGCCTCAACCCGCCTCCTGTCCTGCCCTGCCCAAGAATAGGGTACTTGTGTGATCTTCCTACTAGTTCAGCACTCATTCACCCTCCTCTCTCCCCTTTTCCTCCCTTCTCTCTTATAAGTCCCTCTGCTTAAATGCTAGGTCCCTTCCTTACCTCAGTAGTAACTTATGTTCCCTCCTCCTCTCTACCAATGCGTACACCCCAGTTCCTGCTGGTTTGCCCTTCCCTCTCAGCCCTGCATCCTAACCACGAAACTCTGCTTTTATTTCTCTTTTCTACCAAAGTTATGTCTCTCATATTTTGCCCTGCTCTGCCCTCTCATCGTGAATTTGCCTTCTTCTTCACCCTGGGTGGTCTACCTCCCAGAATCCTCTCCAGAATTCTCTCTCCCTGCACTGGATATATTTTTGGATGCTTTTGAGCTCCACTGGACAGTGTCTTATCCTCATGTTCCCAGAATATAGGAACACAGTGGGCAGCAGAGGCTGGAGATGGATGCTTGGATAACCTTCCAGAGAGCTTCCAGCTCTGTCATTAATCCTTGCTGAGCAGATCTTGGCCGAATAAAGACTGACCAGACCTGCTCTCTCTGACTCAAGCTGCACTTGAGATCGGCAGCTACCCAGTTCTCAGGCTGGGGTAGGGAGGGCGAGCTGGAATGTGGGGGGGTGGCTCCCACAGACCCGCCGCCAGGACTCCAGCCCAGTGCATCGTTGCTCTGTTCCAGGTTCTCCAAGCCAGCACCCATGTTTCTGGATGACTCCTTCCGCAAATGGGCTAGGATCCGGGAGTTTGTGCCACCTTTTGGAATCAAAGGTCAAGGTATGTTGGGAAACCCTGACCTGCACTAACACTTCATCCCCCCAAGTTGTCTCCCTATACTCCAGGACAGGACTGTACCCACAAAGGTGTCAGGCTGGGGATTCTCGCACCTTCCACTCTCGACACCAACTCTTCCTCCTCTTTCCCAGCCTTCCTCTTCTCTTACGAGTTAAGTGAAGTACTGCCTCAGAGCCTGCCACTTGCCTGGAACGGGTCTTCAACAGTGACCAGAGTGGTCCCTCTCGTCAGAGAGGTCTGTCTAGTGAAGGAGCAGGTACTCAGAACAGGACCAGACTCTGCTGTCATGAGATCGCAGACATCATCACAGAGTACTCAGTAGGACGGGAAACAAAACAACAGCCACCTCTAGGAGGGCTTCCCTCGTCCCATCTTAACCCCCTCCAATTGCTCTTTTCCTATCTCAAGCTAACCTTTCTCCCTGCGTGCAGTTTACCGCGCCCGCCCCACCCCTTCACCTAGGGACCCCTTACACTCTGTTCTGCTTCTGTATCAAGTTCCTGGGCTGTTTCATGGCCCGGTGGGAAAGACCAGGGGCTTTAAGGTCAGATAGGGAATCAGCTTCCATACTACCTCCTTACTAGCTGTGACCTTGCACAGGTTGCTTAACTTATCTGTGCTCTAGTTTCTTCACCAGCTTATAAAAAGTTAATAATAGGGGCTAGTAAGATGGCTCAGAGGTAAAGGTACTTTCCCCCAAGCCTGATGACTTAGGAATTTGATCCCCAGAACCCACACGGTAGAAAGAAAGGTTTCCCAGAAGTTGTCTTCTGATCTCCATACGTGTGCCGTGATGCACATACACACACATGTACACACACATGTACACATGGTAAATAAATGTAAAAAAATTTTAATAAAAATTGCATGAGGGGATGTGTGGCTTAGTAATAGAGTGCTTGCCTAGCATATGCAAGGTGCTAGGTTCAATCCCCAGCACAGCAAAAACAAACCAAAAGCAAAAAAAGAGTAGTATAAGTTATTTTTTATAGTCTCTATACATGAAAATGTTTCAGACCTACAAAACAATAGTATAATGAGGGGAAGAGGATTTTAGCTTGCCCAGCATGCACAAGTCTTGGATTTGATCCCCAACATCTAACACACCCCCAGCACCACATAAAAGTGTGTGGAATGGCACATGCTTATAATCCCAGCATTTAGGAAGCAAAAGCAGGAGGATCAGAAATTAAAGATTGCCCTTGGGTACATGGTAAACTTGAGTCTAGTTGAGGCTATAACAGAGCCTATCCCGAACAAGGAGGATAAGGAAAAAGAAAAGAAAGGGGGAGGGGGTGAAAGAAGAAAAGATGGAAGAGGAAAAGAAGAAAGAGTTGAGAGAAGAAAGAGGAAGAGCAGGGCAGCATGTCTACCTAGTTAAGAAGTAGCCACACACCACATTACAGTTTCTATGTTGCTTTCCCTCCATTCTCCTCCTTCCCAGGACATCATCAATGTTGACATTTCCTATACTTGATTTTGCTACATGTTTCTATATCCATTAAAATACAGTGATTTTCCTGTTTTTAAACTTTACACCTATACACCTATTATATATACAAAAGTATAAGTGTACATATTTTTATATATTTATCATATTTAAGAGTGGGAAAGGAGAGAGCAGGTATGTTTGTACTGTGGTGTATATGGGGAGGTCAAAAAATAACTTTTGTAAATTGATTCTCTCCTTCTACCCTGTGGACTCTTGGGATCGAATTCCGGTCTTCAGGTTTGTACACCAGCATCTTTACTACTGAGCCACCGCTCAGTCCCCATATTCTTTAAACTGATTTTTTTTTGCTTATATATTTTTTAGCTTTTTCTGCATTGGTACATATAGCTATAGGCTATTGGTTGGTGTGCTTTTTTTTAACTACTATGTTGTATTTCACTTGTAATTTTTCTCTGGTGGGCTTTTGGGTTTCCTCTTGCATTTTGTTATTGCAGACAGTTCTGTAATGAATATTCTAATGCCGGTTCTTTAGCAAAGGCAAGGAGTTTTCAGTGCTGTGCCCTTGGAGAAGAGTTAAGGCATCCCGGTCTCTGCGCACTCACTTACTTATTCTACATCACAAAGCTGCTCTTCATTGTGGTGGCACCAATTTGCTTTATCTTTAGATCTCTACATACTTTGCATCTCCTAACAACTCAGCAAACCAGGAATCGCCATGTCCATTTTAGAGATGTCAGAACTAGAGCTCAATGAAAGCAAAGGATTTACATCAAGCTTGGGAGCCCTTAAGTGGCAATGCCAAGGCTTCCTTATCTAGTGTGCATTATATTATATGCTGTTACTACCCCAGCATGTGCATGAAGAGCCAAAGGCCAAGAAGATGAGATCTGAACAGGCCACAGACTGTAGGAGCACAGAGGATCCTTGCTGAGAGCAGCATGAGTGGAGTGCAGGTGGGCAGATGCCAGGCTGCAGGGATGGAGGAGGAAGGAAGGGGAGGAGCCTGGCAAAGAGCAGTGTTAGAGATGGGCCATGTAAGTAGAGGCAGGGAGAAGACAGAATCCCACCCAGGCCAGACAACTCGCTGGTTGTCTCACTGATGCCCTGCGCCTGCTGCCCTGGGCCCAGAGGTAAGGCGACATGGTCTCTCTGACTTGGGACTCCCAGTCTGGGAGCATGTCTAAGATGACCTTAACTCCAGGCAATGTCCTGGCCTAGTGAAGGCTATCCTAAGGCCCAGCTGCAGAGCCTCAGAAAAACAGATGAGCCGTCAAGGAATGTGAAGGAGCCCTGGGAATAACATGCACGCCAGGGTTGGGGGCTGCCACCCATTTCCCCGCCTCCATCTCTTGGCTGGGGGAAAAGCGAGGGCAGTGGCCTGTCCCATCCTAGTGTCAGAACTTCCTCTCCCCTCCTCCACCTCCACTCTAGCCCCAGACTTGAGCTTCCCAGTAAGATTATCATTATCATTTTCTGGGAACTCAAGTGACCCTCTAACAGTAACTTCCTTCCTCTGTCCACAGACAATCTGATCAAAGCCATCTTGTCTGTCACTAAAGAGTACCGCCTGACTCCTGCCTTGGACAGGTGAGTCACTGCCTAGCCACCTCTCACCCCTTGGCTGCCTGGCACATGCAGAGGTCTTGTGGTCCAGTTGGTCTTTACTGGACACAGACAGGTTCTTCCCATCCTCACCTATGCACACACAGTACACACAGTAGGGTGAATAGAGTATGTAAGGGGGACTGTTGCACTGGATTGCACCCCTGAAGGCAGGAAGTACTTGGACAAGACATCCATGGGTGTAGGGATAAGAACTGAAGAAACCAGGGCTAAGATCAGCCTAGCAATGGGACTGAGGGTTGGGACGGGTGCTGGGAACAGCTGAAGGAAGACAGGGCTTAAGTCTGGGAAGTAATGACAGCTCTGGAGTCAGCAGTCAGAGTGAAAAGCATGCAAAAGCCAAAGGAGCAGTCCTGTTAGTGGCTATTGGCAGCCTGGAACGTTCTGACTGGAAAATAAGCAGAACCTTCCATATTAGAGAATCTATCCCTATTCTCCTGCCTTTGCTTTCCCTGGAGAGGGGAAACCTTTACCCCAGAATGGCATCTTCCTAGAGCCCCTTCCTCGCTGGTCCCCAAGCCTCTACCCACTGTTTTCCTAGGAAGTGTCACACACTAGGTTTGCCAGAAGGTCCCAGAACTCACCTCCTCTAGTATGGTCCAGTCTCCTGCTGCTAGGAGCCCCGGACCTACCTGGTCAAGGGCAAAGGAGCAGAGCGAGCACCCTGGTGGACAGCACTCTACAGGCCGCGCTTTCTCCCCTCAGCCTCCACTGCCGCCGCTGCATCATCGTGGGCAATGGAGGTGTCCTCGCCAACAAGTCCCTGGGGTCACGAATTGACGACTATGACATTGTAGTCAGGTGAGCTCCCCTGGCGTCGCCTCAGACACAGGTGTGGCAGGGCCCAAACCAAGCCCTAAGCCATCTGATCACCTGGGCTGGGGGTCCCCGAAGGCTGTGAAACGGACAGCTAGGTGCCGTTAGGTGGCCTGGGCTCCTACCCTGCCTCTGGGGTATTGGGGGTCAGGGTACCTCCCCAAACGCAGGCCCAAGGTCAGTTCCAACTAAGCCACTCTTTGTAGACTGAATTCAGCACCAGTGAAGGGCTTCGAGAAGGACGTGGGCAGCAAAACCACCCTGCGCATCACCTACCCCGAGGGCGCCATGCAGAAGCCTGAGCAATACGAGCGAGATTCTCTCTTTGTCCTCGCTGGCTTCAAGTGGCAGGACTTCAAGTGGCTGAAGTACATCGTCTACAAGGAGAGAGTGGTGAGCTCCCCTGCCACCAGCACCCCTTCTTCTTACCCTGGGCCTTGTCTTGACCTCCCCAGTTTCCAAGGCAGCCTGCCCCCTAGGCCCCACAGACCAGAAGTAGGAAGTTTCAAAAGCTGAAAGACTGCAAATATGGCAAGTAGCAGAGAGACCAGAGGATGCCAAGGTCCCTGGTGGGCTGAAATGTCTGCTATCTACTCTCCACCTCCAGATCCAGAGACAGGCCTTGCCTGGCCTTCTCTAACCAGACTCCAGCCCCACCGGGCCCCTTCCTGGGATCCCCAAGGCCCAGTGCTCCTCACAGCTTTCAGATGCTTCCACTTTGGTCTGTACCCATCTCCTTGGCTTTGCCTCTTCCCCCCCCCCCAACTCCCCACCCTCCCCTGAGGCTTCTGCCTCTCGTCTCAGGGGTCTCTCCCCCTTTCTCGGCTGGGGGATAAAGCCTTATTGAGACCCTGGAGCCATTCTACAGAGACTGTAGAGCCCTGCAGCTTAAAGGTGCCGTCTTCTCAAACTCTTGAGTCTCAACCTCTCTCCACTTTGTGCCTTCATCACTGACCTGTGGCGCACCGAGTCTGGTTCTCCCCCTGGCTCTGATTGGATTCCATGTTTACTGCTTCAGGCTGACAGGGGTCGAGGCCCTTCAGGGAACTGGTACAGTAGGATGAGAATGTCCAGGAACAGAGTGCCTGTTAGTGGACCGACCACCCACTAGATCCCCTCCTGAGACCTCTTTTCCCAGTTCTTGGGCCTGCAGGGACACCTGCCAACTTGTCTGAGCCTGTCCCCTGTCTCCTCCCTTCCAGCTGTCACCAGCCACCCCAAGGGAGGGTCAGCACAGCTCAGGTTATCCATCTTCCAGTACCCGAGCTCTTCCCAGAGACTGATGACAGATGGCCCTTGGCCTGCCCTCTGCCTGGGAACAGCTTAACCCCCTTATGGGGGTCTCAGTGCAATTTGGTTTCACTCCACAGCCCTTTCCCAAGTAAGGTCAAATGCAGTCAGTGTCGTGTAAGAGAAGACAGAAGTCAGGTCGAGAAACTCAGGTAGGTGAGACAGTGGGGAAGAGACCCATCTGCGAGCCAGACTGGATGCAGCAACTGTCTGTGTTGGATTCGTTCCACATCTGTGAAGGGAAAGGAAAAAGTGAAGTCACAGAGCAATTGTTTACTTTCAGATGGTCTTAGCTTTAAGCAGGCTTAGGAGCAGCAAGGCCAGGCTCTATGGTTCTCCTGCCCACAACTCAGGGAAGGAATGGGGCCAAGGGAGCACCCCTTTCTCCTCAGAACCCTTAGAATGTTCTATTTGATGTGAGGTTGCAAGTAGGTGCTTTGGAGGGACTAATAGGATGGAATGGGGACTGCCTTGGTGAACCTTAGGACCCTTGGCTCACTCAGGTCCTCTGTTCACCAGTCCACCCTTTCTCTGCCCACAGACAGCAGGGCAGGAGATCCCAGAGGGCTCTGTGCAGTCGTCATGAATGATCTGGAATTGGAGCAAACATCATTTCCTACTTCCTGCCAGGCAGACTAGAAGAGCCAGGCAGTCCAAACTCCTTGTTGGGGAGGGTAGATCAGGGGTGGGTCAGGGTCAGCTAAGAACGCCAAAATAGCTCGAGTCAAAACTCTTCCAGTCCATCCAAGGGAGAGAAGAGAAAGAAGAAAAGGTAGAAGTCAGCCAGAGGGGGAAGAGGCGAGAGCAAGGTCTTGCTGCTCCCAGGAAGATTGAGCGCTTTACCTGGCCTGGCCTGGGTGAGCGGCCGGCCAAGGTCCTGCCACAAGGCTGAGAAGTCAGCTCAGTGAGGAAAGCGCTTGCTGCACAAGCCTGAGGACCTGGGTTTGAATCTTTAGAACTCTTTTTTTTTTTTTAAGTTATACATATTATTAAAGAATAGATTTTTTTAAAAAAAATTAAAAATTAAACACGTGGTAGCATACATCTGTAATCTCACTACTCCCATGGTAAAATGGAAGACAGAGACAGGCGAATCCCTAGAAACTTGAGGCCCAACTAGCCTGGAATGCATAGCCTAGTGACAAACAAGAGAGACCCTGCCTCAAACAAGGCGGAAGGTGGGGACCACCACCCAAGGTTGTCCTGGGACCCCCACATGCACAGCACGGCGCGCACTTGCCTGCACTAGCACGCGTACACACATACCTGGCATGGTGGGGGGGGCAGTGAGGGGTATAAGTCTTCACTTGACGTTATCCTAGCCACTCACAGGAATGTACAGCCAGTCTAGGTGGGTGACAGCTCCTTCCTGGGTGGGTAGTGGAGAGAAGATGGAAAGAAGTCCCCTGAAGTCCTGTGGGCACCAAGGATGGCCTGAGGTTTCTGGCCACTAAGGAATGTCAACAATGGAATGTCTGCCCGAGGGAACTTGCCAGGCCCTTGCTATTCCGCGGCCCCATCCTGAGTCCCCTTCTGAGTACTAAGCACCGGCCAATCCTCCTGGGATCTCTCCAGACTCTGTGTGCCTCCCTGGCCTCAGAGACCAGGTGGATGTGGGCCAGGCTGCCTCTCCCAGCTCCTCCTGTCTGGGGCGCAGCCACCGGGCCCAGCCGCAGGCTTGTCAGGCTCCTGCAGCGATGTCTCTAGCTGCACAGCCTCTGGCTGCTGGCGAGCTCTGCACCTGTCAGAAGTCTCACCTGCAGAATTCTGGCAGGAGAGAAATCTGTTCCAGAGCCAGGGCTGGCTGGGAAGGGCTGGAGTGTACTTGGCCCAGTCATTGTTGCTGCCTGCTGCTTGCCACGTTGAGCAGCCCCTTTTTGGCATGTGGCTTCTTGGTGCCCAGGAATCCTGATGAGCACTGGGAAAGGGGAAGACGTGAGAAAGGAAGACAGAGCAACCTGTGCCAGGTTTGGACTACTTTCTTCTCTAGCAGGGCTCTCTCATCTTTTTATGTGTAGTGGTTTGGTTCCCTGTCTCACCAGAGAATAGCACAGATAGCTCCAAACAGGTTACCAACTCCTTGGTCCAGAAGCCTTGACCAAGCCCGCGGGCAGGTACCAGGGATCCCAGCAGGCAGGCTATGTGCTTAGGAGAGCACCAGCGAATGGTGAGTAGAGAAGGAGGACCAGGAGGGAGAGTGAGCCAGGGATGCAGAGGGTGCTGGGTGAGGGTGTGTGCATCCATATGTAGATCCCTTTGGGAGGAGAGGGTAGGTTGCTAACTCTTCTCAGAGGCAGACCTGCAGCCGTCCCCTGCATATTCAGTCATTTGCCAGACATCAGTGAAGGGCTGGCATTGATCCGGCCCCTAGAAATTCAAAGATAAATTTAACACTGTTCCAGACCACAGGTGGGAGAGATTGCTGAGTGCTGAGGCAGAAGGACGAGCTGGAAGCAAGCTTGGTGGAAGGTGTTCCGAGCAAAGGCAGCTACATGTGTGGAAGCCCTGGAAGACCAGGCTCCATTCGGGACTCTGTGGGCAGGGCAGGGCACAGCGCTGATGTGACAGAGCGTGATGCTGAGCAACTCAGATGCACCATCCTAGTCTGGGCGGAAGCCTGCCTCCTGCCTCTGCCCACTTCCCTGATGGTGCCTCGGGACACCTGCTAACCCAGAACCCCCTCAGTAGCTTTGCAACCCCCTTTACTGTCCGGTCTCCATCATCTTCGTGATGATGCTGGAAAGGTGGCCTCTGCAGAGCAGCCCAGACTGGGCCTTGTGGCTGTGATCGCAGCCTGCAGAGGAAGGGGAAGCACAGGCACTGGCCCTGGACAGTCTTATCACAAGCTCAACCTTCCAGCAGTAGCTCAGTCCCGGGGGAAAGGAGAGAGGAAGGACAGGCCTTTAGAGGCCAACCGGGGGCCCACGTTCATGCCCGGGGAATCAGGCCCTTGAGTTTGGGATGCTGATATGGTCCTAAGAGAAGAAAAAAGCTAAACATGGGGCACATGCATGTGACAGGCAGCAGGTGGGGGGCTGATGCAGGTCTGTGAGATCAGGGTCAGCCTGGGCTACATGTGAGACTGTCTCGAAAACTAGTAAGAAAACAAATAAATAAATATGTCAACAACTGGGCTATGGAGCTACACAGACTTAGGTTGAATATAGACTCTCACTTGTTAGCTGGTTAATCTTAAGCAAGTTACTTGCTCCTGTACAACTGCTTGTCTTTTAGGGTTGGATTTTTTGTTTTGTTTTGTTTTGTTTTGTTCTGTAGGTTTGATTTGATTTGATTTTTTGAGACAGGCTGTCCTCAAGTCTCTCAGGGGCTGGATTACACAAGTCACCAAGGGCTGGTGCTTTTAAAGTTACATAAGGTAACAGACAAGTGCCACATTATAAGCAGCTTTCGTGATAAGTTCTCCATGGAAGGCAGTTTCTGATGCTGGTGTTTTGTTTTGGGAGACAGGGGCTCACTCTGTTGTCCAGGCTGGCCTTGAACTGTTAACAGTCTTCCTACCATAAACGCTCAGCGGCTGGGATTGTAACCCACCTACTTTATTAGTCATTATTGTTCTATTGATGGCAGTGTTGATGCTAAAAAAGCCCCATTGCCCTAGGGAATGAAGCGGTTTTTTCTGGCTAAACTGTGGAGCCTGACCCCAGACCTTGACCTAGAAGGAGAGTCAGAGGCCAGGCCCAGAGCAAGCGAAAGCAGGAACCTCCTGTAGGGATTGGCCGAGTGGTCTGGGAGCTCCACAGGGCAAACAGGGCCATCAAGTCCCAGAAAATGAGGCTTCACTGGAGCCGACCCAAGCTGGGGATTGGATGTCCATCTACACCTGAGCCTCTACCTTGCTCTGGCCAGAAAGAATCTGACTTGAGTACCCCTCCTTTCTGGGAGACACAGGGCGGGGCCTACGCATGCCAGAGGGCAGAGCCAGTGGCTGTGGTTCTTCCCCGGCCTCCTCTCCCTGTCCCTTTCCTGAGCCCCTGGGGATGGCGTTTCCTTTGCAGCCACTGGCAGTGGCAGTCTTGTTCTCTGCAGCCCGCTGCATTCCCCCCTCCATCTCCTCCTGTTGCTGCTGCAGCTCCACCTACGGGACCCGCTTCTGCCACTCCTTTCTCACCGCCTCCTGTGCCTTCTTGGCCACTCTGTCTTGCGGTAATTATCACAGCCTCTCTGCTTTCCTTTTCCTCCTTTCTTTCTGTGCCTCCTGGTGCTTCTTTATTCTGTCTTCCTTTTCCTTCATCGCCATGTTCACAGCTGTCGTTGATTAAGCTCTTCTGTTCCTCAACTTCCTTGAATTCCCTCATTCAGTTCTCATAAGGATCCTACTGGACAGGTGCCGCTATCGTCCCCACTGCAGAAATGTAGATTTAAAGCTACATCTAACTGGCCTGGGAATCTCTTAAGGAATATGACACGTTCCTTCCTTGTTAGAACCCTTCACTCCGGGTCCTTCCTGCCGTGACTTGGAAGAGCACGGTTCACTCTCCGGGTGCCCTGCACTGTCTCAGCTAGCACCTCTGGGAGGCAGGTGCCCTGAGCCCCATTCCAAGTCAAAGGCGTGTCCCTCTGATCACTGCAAACCCTCTTCATTTACTCATGGGTTCGCTCACTAAAATCCAGTCACCAAAGCCACAAGGAACCCTTCTGTCGCCCTCCCGTTTATTTGACACACCCCTACACCCTTTCTGTACATCCTGCCTCATGCATCCTGAATGTCACCACAGAGAGAGAACTTGCATCAAGGTGGCGGTGTTACTTTACTGGTGTCCCAAGACCAGCTGCCGTTCCCTCGACATCAGTCTTCTCAGAGCTATCCTCGCCATCTTCAGTTCTGCTAGACCTCCAATCCTGTTGCAAATGGAAATCTCACAGTTAGTACACAGGGGTGCTACCAATCAGCTTTGCTTGTATCCCAGCCCCCCTCCTTGGCTCCTCCCACCGCAAGCCTTCCCGTTTAGGTCCGCTTTCTCCAGCGCCCAGAGGCTCGCCCCTCGCCCTCTCAGGGGCTGTGTCTTCTTTCACTTGCCTTCTCACCACTTTGCTTAGCCTCATCTCACATCTGTCAATTTGTTCAGGGCTCTCTTCCATTAAAAATAAGGGCTTTCTTGGTGCTTGCTGGTTTTCTCACCTCCCCCTTCATGCATCTGGAGGAGGCACCAACTCTCCTAGCATTGCCAGGCCCCCTTTTTGCTTCACAGTGTCTGCAGCCTGACTTACGGATCCACTTCTCTCTACTGGAGTGACTTGATTCTGAAGCCAGGAGACTCACTTTAAAGGAGCGGCTTGCTAGCTGTGCTCTCAGAACATCTCATGACCAAGTGACAGGAGGCTCTAAGGACGGCCCCTGTCTCTTAGAAGCCCGTGGCTTTTCCTTTGCCCTGCATTTTAATCATTCAGTCTCCAAACCCACGACTTGCCTTTCTGCAGAGGGCTTGCTTGGACTGTTTCAGCCACATCCCAGCTCCTTGCCTCCAGTCGGGTCTGTGTTCAGAACCTTGCTGGAGCATCCAGGCAACAGGCTCATTCTCTGGCTTAATGTCTGCCCCTGTCTAGGTGCAAGGGTTCTTCAGCAGCAGCGTCACTGTCACCTGGAAGCTTATCATTCTAGGAGGAACCCACTTTAGAATTTCTGGATGAGAAACTCTAAAGGTGGGCCCAGTGGCCCCTTTGATCTGTGGCAACAAGCCCTCCAGATGACTCAGATACAAACTCAGGTGTCAGCACCACTGGCCTAAGGGTAAAAGTCAGACTCCAAAGCTTTCGCAGTGCCTTTCCTGGCTCTGCCACTTTCTTGTGCCCAACGTGTATCCACTGTTCCCAAAGGGTATGCTCCTTGCAGGATGATACTAAATGTGTCTCCAGTGTACACCTCCATGTGAGATCCTCTTACAATCCTCTGGAGGCAGGCTCCATCTTGTTTCTCTCTGGAGGCTCAGCCCCTCCAACAGTGTCTGAAGCACACTTGACAAACCTAAATGAGTAACCAAATGTGGAAACTCAGGTCCAGAACAAAGTGGACGCTTCTAGGGAGTTCAGATTCCAACCCGGCTTGCAGCTTTCAGAGGTGATTACTTTAATTCAGACCCTGTACACCCTGGTTCTCTTCTTGTGCTTCTGGGAATCTCTTTTGCTCCTAATCGTGCTTGATTTTCTTTCTCAGTTCCGAGATGGTTTTCCTTGATAAAGAAATGAAAACTAAACAGCCTCTGGCGCTCTGCCTGGGGAGCTGTCCACTGTCCACCCCAGTGACTGCTCTCTTTGTTCTTTGCTTTCTCCAAATATAGCTTTCAAAAAAGGTTTTTTGACTCCTCTTCATCGCGTACATCAAATTAAATGCCAAGTGGACTAAAAATGCAACTAAAGGAATTTTCTCTTTTTTTTCTCTCTCTTCTTCTATTTCTTTTCCTTTTTCCTCCTTTTTTTCCTTCATTCTCCTTCCTTCCC
The DNA here is from genome assembly GCA_023101885.1 of Typhlomys cinereus. Taxonomy (NCBI): domain Eukaryota; kingdom Metazoa; phylum Chordata; class Mammalia; order Rodentia; family Platacanthomyidae; genus Typhlomys; species Typhlomys cinereus. The sequence goes on from JALPQD010000595.1 coordinate 833,870, forward strand.
TCCCTCCCTCCCTTCCTCCTTTCCTCCCTTCCTTCCTCCCTCCCTCCCTCCTTCTCTCCCTCCCTCTCTCTCCTTCCTTCCTTTCTTCCTTCTCTCCTTTCTCCCTCCCTCCTTCCTTCCCTCCTTCCTTCCTCCCTTCCTTCCTTCCTCTTTTCTTCTTTTCTTTCCTTCTTTTTTCCCTTCTTTTCTTTCTCCCTCCCTCCCTTCCTCCCTCACTTCCTTTCTCATTCTCTGTAATCTAGGTTGGCCTTGAACTTTCAGCAATCCTGCCTCAGCCTTCCAAATTGAGAGTACAGGTATAAGAGGCACTGTACCCAGCTGGAAATTTTGAAGAAAATAGAATAGATACTCTATTCCTGCAAGGAAAAAAAAATTGAGAAAGTCTCATTGCATAACCAGGCTGGCCTCAAATTGGAAATGGCGTTCCTGCATTCTGGGATTATAGGTGTGAGCCACCAGGCTCACCGGGAGGGAGAGAACTTTCAAGGAACAGCAGTTTCAGAAGAAATTGAATCTGATAGTGTGGTTTAAACTAAACAAACAAAAAGATCACACCAGAATTTGAGTAGTCTGTTTTAAAATATGACCAGCAAAAGTTTATTGCTCTGAAGACTGTCAAGGAAACATGAGAAGCCAGCAACAAGAGGCAGGGGATACACAGATCACATGTGCGATGAACTTTACAGCAGTCCTACGCGTAAAGGTGGACACATCCATGTCTAGGCAACAGGGCACTGTTTGTTTCCTACCACACTTTCAGAGAATGTACTTACATGACAGTTGCTGCTGGCAGAGGTGAGAGACAGGTGTTCTTAGAGCCGATGTCATATTGATGAGAACAAGGCTTTGAGGAAGGAAATGATTCTTCGTGCCAAGAGCCCAAGAGCATTCCTTAAGGAGGGAAGAAGCTACGCACAAAGATTTTTATCACAGCATTATTTATGGTAGCCAAACCTAAACGTGATCCAAGGTATGGGCTATGCAAACGATGGCATCACTACTGGATGGAGCAGGCGGCAGCCCAGACAGCCTGCAGAGGGCGTGGCATTTGGGCTCAACGCTCCCCTGTTCTTTACATGTGTGGAAGGAAGGTTAGCAGACTTAGGGTCAGATTCAGTGTGAGGAACTAAAACCATGCTCTTCCGCACAGTCACTTGTCACTCAACTGCAGAGACTGAATGAATGGGACAATGGACACGCCAACTCACGACATCTTGTGCTCATCTCAAGACTCTTCACCCGTTAAGAAGTGAGACTGAGCCATGAACATCTCCTCCTGGGGACAGTGCCCAGACCCAGGGCCAGGAGTAGCTGTGTCAGGCCAGCAGTAGGACCCAGGAAAAGATGTCATCCTAACCAAAGAGAGTCCAGTCCTCCCATCGCTTTCCCTCCAGGTTACTTACATAAGCTCCAGGCCTAACTGACTATTTTGTAGTCTCCAGCCTCCTACAGAAGTGGGTCAGATGAATACAAGGGTCTCAGGCAAGGAGTATGGCATTGTCAAATCCTTTGTACTAGTGAGTTAAAAATCCTTGCATATAACTGCAATGTGACATGAATGCAGTGTTGCCCTTAGATCAGAGAAGGAGTTGTATACTCTGCCCCATTCTTGCTACATTCTGTACATGGAGTGAAGAGAAATATGCAAAGCCAAAGGAAAATGGTCACCTGGGGTCCGTCTACCCTCGAGAGTTCATTGCCATGTCCTAGAGACCACCACACCTTCAATTGTTACAGTGCCAAGGCCACTTCTATCTACCTGTGCCAACAACCTCTTAGCTCCAGGAGGGCCATGAGGAGAACTTGGATGTGCAGGAAGGATATGGAGCACACAAACATGCACACACACACACTCTCTCTCTCTCTCTCTTGGTCTTACCACGTGGAAGGGGCCGGGGCAGGAGGCAAGCTGTAGCCACAGCCAGCTCTCCCTATACTACTATATTCAGCACAAGTCTCAGGTCAGAGCCCTGCCCTCCATGGTATTTTTAATGGAGAATAACGATGTGTTTTATTTAACAGCTTGATATACGGATTCCTTACTTTCTAATATCTGGAGTCTAAATTTTACTTATTGTCGTGGCACTAGGACCTTGAACATAGTCAGCAAGTGTCCCCATCTTGACATGTGGTATATGAATGTCCACTTGCAGTCCAGCAACATTGCAGATGGCCCTGCATGGATGTGGTGGCTATGGCAGGCACAAAGAGGACAGACAGTGAAGAGCACTGTAAGCCAGAATTCCGTCTGGGGGCTTGGACTTGACGTCTTAGGGACTAATGATAGCAGAAGCTAACAAAAGCTGACTTTGAGCCAAACGTTTTATATGCATGACTTTCAGTTGTCATAACATAAAACCACTGTGAAGCAGGAACTGGTATTATTCCCTTTATCCTATAGATGAAGATAATGAGACCTAGAAGGGGCAAAGAACGGCCTCAGGGCAGAGTGAGCAGTTGGAGTGTCACGGTTCAGCCTTAGAACCACACTCTTAGCTGTCAGCACCAGCTGTCCCAGAAGTCAGGGCACGTTGATCCTGTGGGGGAGACAAGGGGGAAGGAAGGGGAGGCCACTGAGACTACACAGGGAAGCAAGTGTATGAACTAAAGGAAGGCAAAGTGGTGGCTGTAATTAGGACCCCAATAGAGCTGGTGGCCTATTCAAAGGCAGCAGCAGTGGGCAACATTAGGAGCACACATCTGCCCTACTGTGGCTGCAGAGAGCCCCTGACCATCCACATCTCAGACTCAAGAGCAATCCAGCACAGGGACCTAGAAGTACCGTGGTGGCAGGAGCCTGGTGGGAAAGCGCTTTCTTCTTTCCTTTTCAGATCTTTTCCCACTTGCTTCTGGCTGTTCTGAGAAGAACAGAGCCGGTTGCATCAGCAGACCCTGGCAGCCCTACACAGGGGAGCCAGCCCAGACTTGACTGAGGCAGGGACATTCCTGGAGGAGGGAGTGACAAGGAATGCGGCCCACAGCTGTCCCTGAAGAGAGGTGTGATCCTGCAGGGCATCGACTGGCCTCTGAACTGTGTCCTGTGAGTGAGAGGGGTGAGACATGAGCCAGCCTTAGACCAGGCTAGATCCTTCAGGCACAGGCCCTGGGAGATGCGACGGTGGTGGGCCTGGCAGCGCACCCAGCGGCAGGCAGGCAGGTCTCCAGCGCCCACGGCCTGCCCAGAGGAGCCAGTGGGGAAAGTTGGCTCCCCACTCAAATGCCTGGATGGGCACAGGCATGGACCCGCGCAGGTGTGTATGTGTGCTGGTCCTTCTGTGGTGGCTGACACTGCCGGCCCGCCCTCCATTTCAATCTCTTGGCTTCTGCAATGCTCAGTCATAATAGGTAAGATTTATTGAGCTCTCGCTGTATACCAGACACTGTGCCAGATGCTATAAAACGCAGCATCTCATTTAATCCCTTTGGCTCTCTGGGACGTCGGTCTTGTCATCCCTGTTTTATGCCAAGAGGAACTTGAGGCTTAAAGAGATGACATGAAGTGCCGCTGGTCACAGAATGTGGAATTGGGACGTGAACCTCAGTTTACTGCACTGCAGAGCCTGTGTTTGTGCGCTTCTCTGAAAAAAGAGGAGCTGTGGGGTGCTCTAGTTTGCTTGCTTGCTTGTTTTTAGGAAGCAGACTGAGATTTTCTAGGTACCTGATATTTTATATTTTTTTACAGTATGTGTGTATCTATTACTGAAGGCCCAAGGGTGAGTTCAGGAATCATCCTCTATTGCTTCTACCTCCTTTTTGTTTTACTCTGGAATTTCTCAGGCTCTGCTCACCAGGGCCAGAAATGCAGGCTGCTGTCATTTCCACCTGGTTTTTTTACATGAAACCTGGGATCCGAACTCAGGATCTTCTGCTTTTGAGGCAGAGTTTTAACCCCTGAGCCATCTCTCCAGCCCTGGTTTTTGATATTTTTATAGTTGGGAAAACAGGTGCTCAAATCATGCTCTGAATGTTCTGTTCCTCCTTTCTGTGAAGTTCCTTGGGATGCTGTCCATCAGGACAATGCCTAAGGGGAAAGAGTAGAAGAGGCACCAAAGTGTTGACCGGCTACTTCCTGACTCTCTAACGTGGGGCTCTTTGTCACTTGAGCCACAAGCATTGGACTCCCATTTCCCCAGGGTCCCAAAGCCACCCTTAGCCACCACTGCCAGTTCCTAGGACTGTGCAAACTTCAGAGCTTACACATGCTTGGGGAGGGGTACAAATAGGTCACTTGCTCCCAGGAGGAGGCAAGTCCTGCCTCAACTTACCCACTGTGCACAGACACAGGAAGACAAGAAGAGCTGCACATGTGTGTGTGCCTACCAGCATGCATGTGCATGTGTTTATGTGTGAGAGTGTGTGTGTGTGTGTGTGTGTGTGTGTTTTAAGGATTGCTCACCTCATACTGGAAGCATGGCATGCTCTGTATCCTCAGATATATACAGGTTAGTCATTTCTTCTTCCAGGAAGGATTAAAGGAGAGAAGAGAGACAGTAACTCGCCCTTCCCCACTGGAGCTTTCTTCAGATTCTCAAAGGATTTGCAACAATAAACTAAAATCCTCTAGTTTCGAATCGTGGTTAAATACCGGACCTTCAAAACATGGGAAAGGCTGAGAATGATTGCTTCCATGACAGGGCTTCCCATCATGGGAAAAAACAGGTTCCAGAGTCGAATCCAGCCTAGATTTAACGCACCAGCTATGTATACGCCCTGACATGTCCCTTCCATCAAATGTGCTATGGGGCACTGAGTGACCCCTGGAAGGCAGCTGTGCTCACCACTCTACCACCAACGCAGATGGTTGAGTGACCAGTGAATCACCTTGGCACTGTCGGAAGGCAGAGGGGAGGTGTCAGTCATATTCCAGGCCTCAGACTTCCTGGGCTGGGACAGCAGTGATGGCAGAACGACCACCCATCTAGGAGCCAAGACACGCAGGTTTGACTCTAAGCACAGCCGCTTGCAGGCTTGACTCTATGAAGAGGCTGAGAGGGGAAGAGATCATGTGTAGGAAACCAGGCTAGAGCCGCAACTCACCTGAGAACCTCCATTCCCTGTTCTTCGTGGCTCCTCAGCAGCTTCTGCCCTTCTTCTTCTTCTTTAGGTGTGTGGGGATCAGCCCATGCAGGTGCGCTGGGGGCAGGTAGGGAAGAACAGACTCCTGGGGCCTGCGGGGTCTGGAAAGGGGGCAAGGCTGTGCCATTTTTGACCCAGGGGCCAGCACCCCTGCCGCTCCTGGACATCTACCGCAGGCCGACACTTCCAGGAGGGGCTTCTCCACAGCTCTACCATGCTTGTCCAAATGCATCCTGATGGCCCTCCTGCCTTTACCTTTCTTACACCCTCTCCCTGAGACAAGAGCAATAAGCACGGTGTTTGTTCACTCTGTTGAAGGGGCTGAGATCCAGAAGTCAGCCCCAAGGGCTTATCCATTAAGCTGATCACTGTGGAGGACAGAAAGTAGGTATCAGAGAAAGAAACGTTGCTGCAGGTGGGAGACAAGAGGAAGAAAGGCTGAAACAGGGCTGAGCAGAGGTCCTACTCTGAAACAGAGGAGCTACTACTTATGGCTCCTAAGGCCAGCGGAGGAGGCCGGGTGAAGGTCATGGCTCCCTCCGTAACCATGTCCCGCTCCTGCTGGGCTGGGCCCCAGCTACAGAAATGAATTAGATGGCATCCCAGCCTTGTGTAACTCAGACATCATCCACAAGATAAAGGTTAATATTACCCTGGTTTGTTTGTAAAGCTCAGAGTTCCCGTGCAGTCAGTAGCCAGAGCTGATCCCAGGACCCAGGCTGTTAACCCGATATGTTTTATCACCTCTCTAAGGTTAGTAGTTGATTCTGTCTTGGGATGCAGGAAGTCAGGAGTGATGAGCAAGAGGCCGGTTCAGGGTAGGCTGTATCAGGCGAGTAGAAGTGGAGGAATTGGAGACAAGGAGAGCAGAAGCATGTAGGCTTCCACTAGTCAGCCACAGAGATGCAAGGGCAGCCACTGCTTACTGTGGGCAGAGGATGCGATGTGGTTTGTAATTGGAAAGCGCTTTCTAGCAGAGTGAAAGGGGCTTGGGAGGCAGAGGCTGGCTTTCTACATACCCACTACATGTGTGTTGAATACACAACTGGTGTTCAAAGAGTCATGTATTATGTGTTCCAGTGTTCCTGCTGAGCTTCGGTGTGTTTAGCAGCTATAGGACAGGTCAGTCATTGTGACAGTCCTGATGTTATGGGACTCGAGGTGGCAGCAGTGGCTTTGGGAGACAGACATGCATCTGGGGGAGTCTAAAATGACAGAATTAGTAGGACAGGATGGACTGTGATGTGGAGGAGAATCTGTGGTGCACTACAAAGTTTCTGGTTGATGGATAGTTGAGGGGACAAGGAGAAGGAAAAGATGTGGGACACATGGCAGCATGGACGTCAAGCAGAGGACTAAGTACGTAAACTGTCACGCTAAATTACATCTGCGTGACAGAATTATTAGGAAGCATAATTCTGGTGTTTGTGATGTTACTTTTACATAGATATGTCAGATACCATTGAACTGAATCTCTTCTACAACTTTGGGTGTTTCCTGGCATTTCCTTTTTTGTAAATAGCACTGGGATAAGTAGACTAGGATAAGTAGGCTAGGAATGTAGCCAAGTGTTAAAGTGCTTGCCTAACATGACCAAGATTCTGGGTTCCATCCTAAGCACCACAAAAGAAAGAAGGAAACAGAGAAAGACGAATGGAGAAAGAAGTGAAGGAGGAAGGAAGGAGAGAAAAGAAGAAGGGAAAGAGAGAAGAGAAACTGCTTTCTGGTAGTAGAATTCTATCTCCGCCTATTATCACCAGACCTAGGATGTATGTGTAGATGAGCATACATACATATATGTATATACATGTTTTGTAAGTTAATTTCTTCATGCTTCTCAAGACTTTTTTACATACTTCACACATTTTATGATTTTTTTTCCATGAGTTTGGTTTTTTTCTTTGTTAGCAGGATGAGTATTGTTGAGATGGGGTCTTGCTATATAGTCCATGCTAGCATTATTAATGTTATTATAATTGTTAATTGCCTAACATGCCTGAAGTTCTGGATTTCATCCCCAACTCTGCTTCCCTCCAAAAAAGTTGGTAAAGTTAAAAATCTTTTTTATATCTCCTATTGTATTAATGTCTGATTAATGTTCAATGATAAAATACACTTCTAAATTTGTCTTAATTTTTTTAACATTGAGTTATTTTATGTATGTAAAGGGAAGAGAAAGTAAATGAATCTTTTTTTCGAAATGATAGATCATATTGATTGTTCCTATAGATAGTGGAGTTCCCTTTATCATAACCTGTTCATCTTTGATCCTGTTCCAGTCGCCACTACCTTGATTCCTAAATGTGTGTCACTGTTGGAAAAAGTACAAACTTAATCTTAATTTTACTTAAGGCATTATTTTTACATTTTAATTCTTTTAGAAAAGTTTTTAAGAATCATTTTATAAAATTTCAAAGAGCCTGTTAGAATTGTTTCCAAAGCACTGTGCATTTATAAGCATTAATATGTAGCCTTCCATCCACTACTATTGCCACACCACCTAGGACACATGAGCCTCTGGGGGACAATCCTCATTGAAACTCTAACATCCATATCTATGGCCTCATAAAAGATTATAGTTTTCTGTGCTGGAGAGATGATTCAGTGGTTAAGCCTCTGTCTTGAAAGCAGAAGGTACTGAGTTTAGATCCCTGATCCCACATAAAAATACCAAGCAGAAATGGCAGCCACCTGTATTTTTCAGCCACCTGGAAAGCAGAGCCTGGGAATTCCACACTGTATTAGTCAGGTTCTCTAGAGATGAAGAATCAACACAATGAATTTATAAATAGGGGATGTATTGAGTTGGCTTACAGATACGGCAGAGGTAGTCCTACGATGGCTACTAGTAATTGCTCAGTCTGATAGTCAAGTGGGTGATGGCTGAAGGCTGTAGGGTTTCTAAAGAGTCTTTAGTCTAGGGGCTGGAGAGGTGGCTCAGGGGTTAAGCCTCTGCCTTGCAGGCGGAAGGTCCTGAGTTCGGATCCCAGATCCCACGTATAGACGCCAGGTGGAAGCGGGGGCAGCTTGCGCTTCTAGTCCTGGTAGGGCAGAGCCTGTGAATCCCGGGGCAGAAGGAGGTGGAGGCATCCATGGTGGTTCGTGAATTCGTCCATGGTTCTAGACACACACACACACACACATACACACACATGCACACAGTTGAATAAATAATAATAATAAAAATTTAAGAGTCTTTAGTCTAGTCAAAGACTTGGATGGTTGGAAGGTTAGAGGGTCGAAGAAGCTAGGTGGCTGAAAGGAAAAGCGAATCCTAGCACAGCTACAAAAGCATCACTTCTCATTGGTGGTTCCCTTTTGTATGGTCCATTACTGGGAGGCTCCTATGAGGTCTGTGGAGGTTCTAATGGGATCTAGGGCAGATATAATCCCTTCAGGTGGACTCAGTTAATCTTTCCAGGTATGGTCTCAACTGATCTTAAGGTGTGTCAAGTTGACACCCAGGCTTAACTATCACACACACTAAAGCAAAGAGGAGGTAGAGGAATCCAGGGTGATTCCTAAAGTCACCCTTGAACCTCCATAGGCACACATAATGCCTTCTTTTTAAAAAATTTTTTTTTTATTTATTCAATTGTGCGTGTGTGTATATGTATGTGTGTGTAGAACCAAGGGCGAATTTGGGAACCACCATGGACCGCCTCCACATCCTCCTTGTTTATTCTGGTCCAAGATTCACAGGCTCCGCCCTACCAGGACCAGAAACGCAGGCCCCCCCCCCCCCGCTTCCGCCCAGTGTCTATACGTGGGATCTAGGATCCCAACTCGGGACCTTCCACCTGAAGGCAGAGGCTTAACCCCTGAGCCACCTCTCCAGCCCCACATAATGCCTTCACACACACACACACACACACACACACACACACACACACACACACACAGGATTATAGTTTTCTTCCTGTAGTTCACTATTCAGTGTCTGACTTTCGGTATGACGACTGCAAATGGGGTCTCTTTTTCATTGTACTTGGTGATTGTTTCCTCTTAGTATGCTGAGTTCTTTTCCACCTGGTATTTAGTTAATTCCTAGGCATATTACAAACTTGCTGGAACTGATAGTTGCTTTGGAGGCCATGGTAAAGCCTCCAGTACTGGTTGGCTCATGCCTTTCTCCATCATAGGGGTAGAGGAAGGGGACCAGCTTATGTCTTGATCCCAAAGGCAGAGTGTTGGCTGAAATGACTCACCCTAAGGTATAGACCAGGAAGGGCTGGGAGAGCAGAAGCCTCCTTGCAATTGGATAGGAAGAAGGGAGAGGTGTAAAAGGAGTGGAACTGTGACTCTGGGACGGACACTGGCGATGCCTTTCATGTTTGGCACCAAGCTCTCCAAGGGACAAATGACCTTGTTCTACACTTAAGGAGGCTGAAGTTACCAGTTCTGCTTAGTGGCAGAACCGGGATCTGAGCGCCACACTTCTGTTCTGTGCTAGCTCATGTTCTGTTTTTATTTTCCAGGTTCACTTTAGCACAGTGACTAGGAGCCAGAAAAGACGGAAGAAAGGGAAAGGAGGCAATCTCAGAAGAGCATATAGGCTAAGAGGGCAGGCTTCTGTGGGCCCCAGCTACTCAGTGGGGAAGTGGGACAGTGGACCATTAGATCTTTCTTGGGGCCCAAGAGCATCCCCCCTCAGGCCAGAGCAGCACTCCAACAACCCCCCACACCTCCTCTGCCTTGCAGCTCACTCGTGTCATCTATCACACACCACGGCCCTGCGACATGCTCGCCCTTCCCCTCACCTCCCTGTGTGTGTCACACATCCCATGACCTCCCACATGCCAGGGCCTTCCTGTGACAACTGGCTTATGCCACAGATCACAGATCTCAGGGGGCCCCTCCATACCATCCCCCCATTCACAACCCATTGTTCATTTACCTGTGCACACGTTGGGCCCCTTCCACTCACCCAGGCCTGTCACCATGTGTACTAGCTTATGTCTTCTTATGCCCTGTCCACAGAGTGCTTCTGATGGCTTCTGGAAGTCTGTGGCCACTCGAGTACCCAAGGAGCCCCCAGAAATTCGCATCCTCAACCCATATTTCATTCAGGAGGCTGCCTTCACCCTCATTGGACTGCCCTTCAACAACGGCCTCATGGGCCGGGGGGTGAGACTCCCAGGGTCCTTGGGAGAGGGAGGAGGGCTGAGCAGAGGAGTTTTGGGAAAGAAAGAAGGGTGGGAGTGCTCACAGGAAGTAGGGGGAGGAAGAAGGCCCAGCCTTGGAAATGGAGGTTCGTTCTTGGGGCTCATCCAAAGTCCCTGGCCTCCCGTGGACCACTCCATGCCTCCTCTCCTCCCCTCCTCCAGAACATCCCAACCCTTGGCAGTGTGGCAGTGACCATGGCTCTACACGGCTGTGATGAGGTGGCTGTCGCAGGCTTTGGCTACGACATGAGCACGCCCAATGCACCTTTGCACTACTATGAGACCGTGCGCATGGCAGCCATCAAAGAGGTTTGGAGCTGGGAATGGCGGCCGTATCTGGGCAGAGGTGGGGGCAGGAAGCGGCTTCTAGCACAGAGGATGGATTCCATCTTTGTATAGTGGACATATATGTCATCTTTCATAATCTCTCAGAAACCTTTTTTATACTGACCACTCCTTCCTGCTCGGGCTTCCACGACATTTCTAGTGTTTCTTATTTGATTCGCCCTGTTCTCTTGTCCTCTTCCTCTTTCCTCAGTTCCAATCTATTCCTTAAGACTCATCATTAGGTAAGGCACCATCCCACACAAGCTTCTCACTCCAAACTCACCTCTGTGTCCACTGCTTCTGCCTCTGTTACCATCTCTGCTATGTGAGAAAGGTTTACTGTTTTCCCGTCATGATGTAAGAGAATCCTATGCACTGTGTAACTCTCACAGAACAGAAATTTATTTCTCTCAGTCCTAGACTCTGAGATCAAGGTGGAGGCAGACCCAGTGTCTAATGAAGCCTCACTTCCTGGCTCACAGATGACCATCTTCACACCATCTGTGCGGTGTGACAGGTGCGGGAGATGTCCTGAGTCTCACAGGACATGAGATCTGTAATGGGGCCACTGCAGGGAGCAGTTAGGCCTAGGACAGTAAGAACAGTTCCAGAGATGTGGCAGGCGGAAGGCAGGGGAAGCAGCAAACGTGGAGTAGAAGCCTAGAGAACACAGAATTGCGCATGCCCAGAGCTCCCAGGGCTGCAGAGGAGACAGGAGGGCAAAGGCTGAGTGGCGGCTGGAAGGTGGAGGGGGCCATCCAGGAATCTGCCCACAGCAGAGAAATCCAAAAAGGAAATGTAGGGAGCCAGGGCAGAACCTTAGGACACCCATGTTCAGTGGCTGGGGAGGGAGAAGGCAGCAAAAGTACAGAAAAGGACCAGAGGAGATCTCGCTGAGAGTGTGGACTGCAGTGGGAAGGTGGGCCTCAGCACCATGTCCTGCTGCCTCCCACAGTAGTGCCAGGGTCTGGGGGGCTTCCAGCCCATCCTCATGGAAGGGGAAATTAGAAGGAACACCCAAGATGGATGATGGGTCTACTCTAAGAGCTGCACCCAAGGCAGATTTCTTTTTTTCTTTCTTTTCCACGCACGCTATAGGAGTGCACATGCACATGAGTTTGTGGAGGCCCAAGGTTGATACTGGGAACCATTCTCAATCGATACTGCACCTGATTCTTTAGATACGGCTGGGTTTCTAAGCGAAGCCCAGAGCTCACCTAGAGAATTGGTCTGGCTAACCAGTTTGCTCTGGGGAGTCTCGGGCTCTGCTTTCGAGGGCTGGCATTAGAGACAGCTGCCACACCTGCTCTGGCATTTTATGTGGGATCTGGGGAGCTGAACCCCTAATCCTTTTGCTTACAGGGCAAGTGCTTTAACCACTGTGAAGATAACTATTAGTGACAGGGAAAATTCTTGTGCCTACCTTTTCATGAGGAAAGAAAATTGTCCAACATGTAATAGACTAGAGAAATACGCCAAGCTCCCAGGTCAACACACAGCCAATGTTATTTCATCTGTCTGTCCTCTCAATGATTGCTTGCAAACAGCTCTCAGCAAATCACTCATTCATTCACTCATTCATTCATTCTTTTTTTCATTAGATTATTCTAAAAGATAGAAACTATTCTGAGATCAACATCTTAAAAGGTTAATAATACCAAGTATCATTAAATAGCCAGTCCTCTACTGATCTATTAACCCTCCTAGTGGTTACTCTTGAAACTGACCCATCCACAGGTTTATTCACCATGGAGTGTGAAGGTGTGGGATAAAAACAATGGGAGTCTGCCTTTGCTTGAAACCCAACCCTGCCATTCCTCTGGTTTCTTTGTTCATTCAACAAAATGTTTGCTCAGCACCTAACCATTCCTGACCTCTGAGACAACCCAGAAGATGCTTGAATCCTCAAAGGATGGGCATCTGTGAGAGAAGGCAATCTGCACAGGCGGAGGCAGGGTGACATGACAGAACCTTGGAGGAGTCCTGGGTTGTCAGGAGTTTGGAGGGACAAATGGTAGAAACCAGAGTGACCTGCCCCTCAGGCACCATGGTGTGCAGCATGAGGAACCCATTCCCACCTGGGGTAGGAAAAATGGACTGTAGAAGCACCAGGCTTGTGCTTCACATAGAGGCTTAAGGAAGTTTCAAGCAGAGGAATCTAGAGAATCTTGCCGATGACTGCTTGACTTTCAGATCGTAGCAGTCTGGAAGGTTGGAGAGGGTTGCTGACTTGGTTAAGACTGGCTTTTTGCACCAGTAAACAGTGACTGTGAGCCCAGCATGGTGTGGCTCAGGCGGACCCATGCCATGGAGGCCAGCCGTGGAGGCCAGCCAGATACAAGCCAAGTTCATAAGGCTATTGACACACGTCCCTCCATGCATCCAGTCAAGCCTTTTCCTTTTCCAAAAGACTGTCATTGGAGCTTCCTGGTGAAATGACTGGACATCAGAAAGAGCTTTCCTCTGTAAGCCCTGAAAGGTGGCATTTTCCTGTGATTTGCTATGAAGACAAATTTTAAGTACAGTGCCTGTTATTAGTTTTGTTTTGTGACAGGAAAAATCAAGTAGTTAGTGATAATGGAAAGTGCTTTTAGCTGGTGTGTACAGCTAATAGAATGCTCTTTTCTCCCTTCCCTCCTTCCCTCCTTCCTTTTTCCTTCCCTCCTTCCTTTTTCCTTCCTTCTTTCTTTCCTTCCTTTTATCTTCCTTCCTCCCTCCCTTTTTTCCTTCCTCCCTCCCTCGCTCTTTCTCTCCCTCCCTCCATCCTTTCCACCCTCCCTCCCTCCTTCCCTTCCTTCCCTTTTTATTTTATTTTTTTGAGACAGGATATTGCTTTGTAACCCAGGCTGATCTCAAATTTACAGTCTTCTCACCTCAGCCTCCAGAGCACTGGGCCTATACCATAGCATCAAATGTATATATCTTTACTAAATATTGTAAGACCTTCTCACCACACAACAAAAAATGTTAAGTGTGCAAGTGATGGATGTATTAATTAGCTTGGAATACTTGTTCTATAATGAGTACATATATCAATGCATCACATTGTATTCAATAAATTTATACAATTATAATATCCAATTAGAGATAAAAATTAAGGGCCAGGTATGGTAGTACACACCTGTATCCCAGTGGAGACAAAAGAATAGTGAGTTCAGAGACAGCCTGGGCCACATATTGAAACTCTTGTCTTAAAGAAAAAAGAAAAGAAAAAAGCTAGACAGGTATGGTGGTCATGCCTGTAATCCCAGTACTTGGGAGTCTGAAATAGGAGGCCCATGAGTTCTAGGCCAACCAAGACTGCTAGGGAAGACCCTGTCTCAAAAAAACTAAATTTTTTTTTTAAAAAGTAAATAAATTTTTAAAATTCAGATTAGAAAAAGCTAAAAAAAAAAGCGTTTAAAAGAAAGATTAGGGGGTTGGAGAGATGGCTCAGAGATTAAGACTCTGCCTCAAAAGCAGAAGATCCTGAGTTTGGATCCCAGGTCCCATGTAAAACACACCAGGCAGAAGTGGCGGTGGCCTGCAGTTCTGGCCCTGGTGGGCGGAGCCTGGGAAATCCCAGAGCAAAGCAAGAAGCAAGAAGGAGATAGAAGCAATCCAGAATGAGTCCCGAAAGTCACCCTTGGCCCAACATAGAGACATATGTGCCCTCTGGTGCACACTCACACACTAAATGAATGAGTAAAGCTTAAAAAAAAAATGTTAAAAAAAAAGACTAGACCGTTCCTGGGGCTCCCTGGCCTCTGTGTGAGGAAATCAGGGTTTCATCAGCTGCCAGAGGACTGGAGAATGGATTGCATCAGGCCGGAGGAATCCACACCCTTTGCAGTGATTCACCTCCCTGCCCTGGGGGCATCTAGAACCCAGGTGCTGCCAGGGGAGTTGTGGGCACTGAGAGAGAACTGAGTGAGATACTTAGACTACCTAAGACTTGGAAGACTTGAGAGCTACAGTTCCACTGGGACTGTGATGGAGGGCACGGCTTGCTGCCACCAAGTCCCAAGATGGGACAGGAGTTGCAATCTCCTATGGGGGTGGGCCTGCAGGTTTCCAGTCACAGAGTTCAAGAAGGTGCTGACTGGGGAGGGTTCCGACCTAGGCTCAAGCGCTGTGTCCCAGCAGCATCGGGGCATCCACCGCATCACGTCTCCCATCTCTTCCCTTCCAGTCCTGGACACACAACATCCAGCGAGAGAAAGAGTTTCTGCGGAAGCTGGTGAAAGCACGTGTCATCACTGACCTAACCAGTGGCATCTGACTGGGCCCAGCACTTGACCACAGAGGCCCACATGCATCAGGAACAAGCAGCCATCTGCACACGAGTCTTCAGCCCAAGAGGACAGTGCCAAGGGGGCCCAGGGGCCAGTGAGCCTTGGCAGGGCCACCAGGGCCGAGCCTGCCTGAGGCCAGCCTCAGAGGCCAGCACTCTGCCTTGCAGCCTGGGTCCAGGAAAACACTGGCTGTGTCCAGCAGGCCCAGCATGCAAGAGGTGGGACTTTAGGCAGCAGAGGTGCTGCGGAAATCATTTCTCCAATCAGTGTTTGGTGTATTATCATTTTGTGAATTCAGGGGGGTGGGGGAGAAGGGATAATTTATTTTTAAATAAGGTTGGAGATGTCAAATCCTGTCTACTTGCTGTGCAGAAAGAGGCCCACTAGAGGGCCCATCAGACAGTGCTGAGCTCCCTGGAGGATGGAGTGCCCTGACCATGCTCTGGGAGGGCGGTGGGCAGCATCTCATGGCACTCCCTCCAGCTCATGACACAGTTTGGCCTTTCTTGGGGAGAAGGTGGGATATTCCCACTCACCAGCCCCCAACTGCCCCACAGGGAAACTCGAGCCATCCATTGAGAGCCAAAAGGACAACCCCTGGGCAGGGGCAGAGAGACTTTGAAAGCTCAGGAGGCAAGGCCCAGCCCAGCTGCGACGGCCCAGCCAGCAGGAGCATTCTCCTCCACAGTTTGCACCTGCTGCACAGGACCGTGACCCTCACTACCCTGACCAACTTGTCAGATGGTCTGGGTGCAAAGATGAGACTGACAGGTCCCTGGGTTTCGCCTTTAGCCTTGACCAGAGGGAAGTGAGGCCCAAGACCTTGCTTAGCCTGGACTAGAAGGAAATGAGGCCCAAGGGTGTTGCCCAGGCCTCGGCAGCCATCCCTGGCAGCCTTCGTGGAAGCAATAAAGCTCTTCCCTGAACCTGAACCTCTGGTTGCTTTTTCTGACTTTTCTAGAAGAAATAGAAATATGGGATCTCAACAACTGTGCTAAACCCATGGGTCTCTCTCACTCTTTATGCTAAGTATGGAAACTGGGTAGTCATCTAGAAGCTTTTGGAGCTTCCCCTGTCTGCCAAGACCCCCAAAGTCCCATGGCTTTGAGAAAGAATGACCAGGAGAAGGTGCCCACAGACCTACTCTCCATCCCTGATATCTCCTCAGTTCCACTCTGGACTGACCATGTCCCATGCCCACCACTAGCATATGGGCAAGCCTTTTCCCTCCACTCTCCCCCCTCCCCGAAAAAAAGAATAGGCAAGTTCCCAGCCCTAGCCACTTTACAAAGGACTTCTTCACTCTCCTTGAGCCCTAGACTCTGACCCCTTTCCTCTCAATAACACCAGGTAGGCATCAAGAGTGGGCTAACAAATCTGCAGTCACTTGCAGCTTCTTGCCGGACATTGCCACAAGAGCAGTAAGTGGAATGACTGTCACTTAATTTTCCTGTCCCAAGATCCAGGCAACTCTAGACCTCCCACTGGCGAACCCCATGAGCACAAAGAAGCCTAGTTTCCCCAAGGACTGCCACTCTCCCACATACCTCCTTGTTGCTGTAGTCTCCCTTCATTACCTCAGGCTACAGATTCAGAAGCCTCCTCAGCTGAGGAACAGTAACGCCTGTAGGGACAGGCAAGGGCAGCAATGCGTACAATAAATGGGTTCTTGCCCGGATGATTCCCACTGGAGTTGTACGGTGTCTAATCTGCATGCCTTTCAGTGCTGGCCCTAGACGAAAAAGCCCCAGGAAAACCACCTGAATGGGAAGCCAGTTATGAGAAACAACAGAGAGCAAGATTTTCAAGGATTATCTTATCCTGTGGGAGCCTGGGGACTGATCTCTCAAACCTGTGATTCCAAGGAAATAAGAAGTCATGTGGAAACCTATTGCCTATAAGCTTATTAAACATAAATTTAAATGGCTGGACAACACCAACCCCAAAGTCCAGGGTGATTATATGAAAATCTCAATACCAGGTATGGGATATCTTTCTATGAGATGTTAATCAGGAAGGCTCCCAGGACAGCAACAGGCTGTTGTCATTGCTCTTGGTTGTCCACCAGAACTAGATGTAAGACCCCATTATTGAGGACTACACACTTTGGTTGCAGGATGTAGAGAAATCAAGCTGGAACTGAGCTGGACGCCCTCTCCCTGCAGGTTAGCTACATAGTGCTGAGAGGTGCTATGTAGACTAGTGGGGAAAAGACTTAATGACTTTATCCAGCTGTGGACCCTGTGTGCTACAATACCAACCTGCCAGACAAGATATTCCCAGTGGTGTAATAGTGGTATGAATGATACAGAGGTAATTAACCAACCTCTGTTTGGATTTGAGACTTTCTCCACAGGAGAGAATTTGTGCCGGTATTAAATCTATGCAGAAATCCATAGCTGGAGGAGGGGAGAGAGAGGTGAAAAAGGAAAAAAGAAACAAGGAAAAAGGGAATAAAAGAAAGGAAAAATAAAAACGAAAGAAAATGAAAAAAAAAGAAAAAAAGAAAAAAACCTGTAATTATGAGCCCTTGGTGGTGTGCCAGAGTTACCATTGGAGATCTACAAAAATACACCTGCCCACCCCAAGATTCTGATTCAGATCTGAGGTGGGGCCAGGATGTGGGTAGTTCTTTAAGGTTCACAGAGATTCTGATGCATAGCAGGATACAACTGGTCCATACACATTCTGAGAGCGCTCTTGTGCCTGATCTTTGCTCTTAGTTACTGTGTAGTTGGTCAGCAATCCCGAATTGCTCTGGCCGTCCACACAACCAACTCCCTTTACTGTGCTCCAGACTATAAATTCAGCTTCTTCCAGAATATTACCACTAGGAGAGTCCACAGACCCTCCCAACTCAGCATGCCCCAACAATGACCCTATGAGCTCGTTTCTCCCCCCCCCCCATTCTAGACCCCTAGCGAGTCCCAGCTGCTACACTTCATCCGTTCTGTGGTCACTCAGACCAAAGTTAAAGGCACCCCTCAGTGCTTGCTACTTCCTTACCCCATCCAAGCAGTCATGAACTGAAATTTCAAAAGGTAAGTAGATTGAGTCTGGGAACCCCCAGGCTCCATACAACCCTGCTCAGGCATCTTTCACCTCACCACCGTCTGGCTCGTCTCCAAGTCACTGTTCTCACTGCAGGATCATTAGGGTAAATCCATGTGGGATAACAGCATTCTGTTCAGACCCCTTTGATGGCCCCCAGCGTCTTTGGGATGAGCGGCAGACTTAATAGGATCCCTCCAGCCGAGCTCTTCATCAAACCCCAGACACCTGTTCAATTGCCCGAGGCACCTGAAATGAAGCCCTCCGGCTCGCACCTCAAGCCCCAGCTCCAGCGCTGTCTGTGACCCACCCCTTCTTCAGTCCTGGTCACCCACACACACCATCACTAAAGCATTGAACACGCGCGCGTCCCTCCCTGTCCCCGAGGCCCAGGAGACGAGCGCTGCAACAACTAGCCTCAGATCTTGGGAACCCGCCGCATGCTCCGAGGTGGATGGACCGTTTGGGGGTCTCCGCCGACAGGGGTCTCTGCGGGCGGCCGGCCAAGATCCCCATATCTGCACGATCCAAACAGGCGCCAAGTGCCGCTCCCCTGCAGCCCTCCCTCGCTCCCTCCCGCCTTCAGCCCGGCCTCCCGGCTCCCTACTTCTGGTATCTACAAACTCCGAACTCCCAGCTTCCACGCCTCGGCGCCGTCTCTATCCTTTGCATTCTGGGGTCTTCTCTCAACGTCTAACCCCAACTTTGGGGAGACCTAGCCGAGTCAGAATCGGAGGGTGGAGCGGCCAGGTGAGCCCTGAAAGGTGGGGCGGGGCGGGGGCGCTGCGAGCCCCACCCCGGGATCCGGTGACGCCAGGGCTGGAATTTGACACCGGACGGCGGCGGGCAGGAGGCTGCTGAGGGATGGAGTTGGGCTCGGCCCCCAGACACAGCCCGCGGGCTCTGCCAGCAACAAGTCCCTCGGGCACTAACCCTCGCTACGACGGGGGCTCCGAGCCCCGCACCCGAGGTAAGCCAGGCGCTTGCTCATCACCTGAATGGCCGCTTTTAGGGCTGGGGGAAGGAGCAGGACGGTGTTCCTCCCCCCTTTCCTCTCATCTTCCCTCTCTGGGGCCCTCCACGCAGCTCTTTGCCCCTCCCAGCCCCTCCGGTCCCTCTCGTCGCTAACTTGTTGGGCTGCACTAGCCCTCCTGGCTGGCTGTAATGTGAGGCTCCCGCTGCTGCTACAGGGCACGGACTGGTTGCCAAGGCCTTAGTTTTGGCTGAAAGAGGTACTGCCAGGTGCACACCCCTGGGCATGAGCCATTTGAGCTTCCGGGGAAAATCCAGCACTGACCCCAGGAAAGTTGCCTAGAAGAATACAGCGCAGGACCCTCGTGGTGAGTAGAGGACTGGCGCATGGGGTTGGCAAGTGCTGGAGGACCAAGTTGCCCAGATGGCAGGGAAAGAGAGACAAGCCCAAGTACCCTCCAGGGACTTGCTCCTGGGCTCCCCCTAGAGCAGACACCCCTCAAGCAGGCTTGCCTAGCTTTTCCCTCCATCTGAGAGAACGGTAGTTCTCTGTGGACCCCGACTCTGAATCCAGTTAGCCAACAGGCACAACCCTGGAGAACCACTTCCTGGATGAAGACCTGAGGAGCTCTGTCCCCCAGATGTCCTCTATGTGCTAGGGGAAGGAGGGAAGGCAGCAAGAGGAGGCTGGGTAATGAGAGCCCTGGAAGGTTCTGGGGCCCCAGAACAGTGGTTCACCAAGACTGGTGGTGCTAAGGAAGGTTCGCTGGGATCAGGAAGGATGGTTTAAGGGGGAAACTTCTAGGAGGCAGGCTAGGCTGCAGACCCAGACTTGGGCCAGCTATCAGAAACCAGGATGGTGTAGAGGACTAACTGGCTTTCTTGGGAAAGGCTCAGATCTGAGTGTATGAAAAGCCCCTTTCCCTTTGAGTCTGCACACTTGGCAGACTGTGCCCCCTGGTGGCTACAGGAAGTCATGGTCCAGATTGATGCTTTTAGGATACCCACCAGCCTCCCATAATAGTCAGGCTTCTGAGGGGGCATCGCTAGTTATGTGAGAGAACCCACGCAGCTCTGGGTCCAGAACAGAGAATATAGAGAAGTGGTAGCATTGGTTGTGTAGCACAGGTCTGGGCCTCCAAGTCATTTTGGGCCAGCAAGCATTTTGATTCCTCCCTTGTGGTGTGGAGTGAAGACTGGGTATTGAGACCAGAGGTAGTCAGCTGCTACTTTTTCCAGATAATCTAGTAGTTCCATCCCTGAAGCACAGAAAAAAAGGTTCTAGAAAAATATGACCCCTTTCCCAAATGATGTCTGACCTCCTCCAAATCTTCACTAATCTGGAAAAAGGGAATTGAACCATTTACTTCATAGAGTTATGAAGGAGAAAACAGCTGTAAAGCACCTAACAACATTCTCTTGGGTTGAGTCTAACTGCCCCAGAGTAGCTTGGAGAAACCAAGGTGGAAGGATGGCCACCCCAAAAGATAACTCCTCTTACAGTTTGCAAGCTGCCTCAAGAGAAGGGTGGGGGAACAGGTCCACAAAGGCTGATGGGAGCTCCTGGTGTTGATAGACATGGAACTTGGACTTGGAGGCCCCACCGCACTGCCCCGCTGCCCTTGGCCTAGGCGGCAGGTGAGTGATTTCTTATCTTCCAGCTGGCTTTGGGGAAGGAGAGCAGGACTTGGCCTGGACACGGATCAGATCTGAGAGGCGAATTGGTTAGAAGGAAGGAATCAGGCATATGGGTTAAGGAGCTGGAGTTCTCTGATTAGCCACTGCCCTGAGTGAATCCTCTACTGGGCTCCCAGAAGCAGCAAACATATTCCTGGCTCTTCTGTACGCTAGGAGGCAACCTCTCTCTGATCTGGGCCCCTCCTGAGCTCCCCTCCACACCCCCCACCCCGGGGACCCGCCTCTTCCCTAAGTGTCCACTTTTCTCTCTCTGCACAGCCTACCCTTTGGTCAACCCTGGCTGCTCTTGCCCTGCTGAGCAGTGTCACTGAAGCCTCCCTGGACCAGGGGTCCCGCAGCCCCGCCACCCGTAAAAGTCCCTCACCCATCCTGGCGCCACCAACAGGCCACTGGCCGGGTAGGCGAAAGCTCGAAAGGGCGGGGCAAGGGCGGGGCCAGCATAATTGAGTCTTACTTAAGTAATTAAGTCTACTTGCAGGGGAACGCACTGCGCGACTGTGCAGCGAGAGAACCCGGCGACCGCTGCCACAGTCTCCCCAGCCCGCACCCTCACCGCCAGACCCCGCGCTCAGGTCCTCCCCGACTGCGCTCCGCGGGGGCCGCGCAGCACGCGCGGGAACCCGCAGCAGCCGCGCGCGGGCGACGGACGCGCGGGGCTGCCGCCTGCGCTCGCAGCTGGTGCCAGTGAGCGCGCTCGGCCTGGGCCACAGCTCGGACGAGCTGGTGCGTTTCCGCTTCTGCAGCGGTTCCTGCCGCCGGGCACGCTCTCCGCACGACCTCAGCTTGGCCAGCCTGCTGGGCGCTGGCGCCCTACGGACGCCGCCGGGCTCCCGGCCGATCAGTCAACCCTGCTGCCGGCCCACTCACTACGAGGCCGTCTCCTTCATGGACGTGAACAGCACCTGGAGGACCGTGGACCGCCTCTCCGCTACAGCCTGCGGCTGTCTGGGCTGAGAACACTCTCCAAACCTCATGCACACTGGACCCGTTACCGTGTGGCTCCCTGCCTGGGGCCAGAGGACCGAGACTCAGGCAGAGGTGGAGGCTGCAGAACTAGGGATCCAGCCCTAATGAGTGATGGACATCAGACCTGGAGAGAGGGCTGGACCACTTGATCGGCAGCCTCAGGGTGCTCAGTCTATGGATCCCCACCCAACAGACACCAGAGACCTCAGCTAAGGAGACCTTAGCACCCACTTCCCACAGACTCTGATACTGGCTAGACATCTGGTCTGGAACCCCTCTTTGGTAGAATCCAGCCATGGCCCTATCCCCTGAGGAAACTGAGAAGATACATTGTAGTCACACTGCCCAACGTGTCTGCGCTGGAGCTGGCCTTGTATTCCCTTGTGGGAATTGGAACCCTATTTATTATTTCTAAATTATTTATTTACTTTGCTAATGGGTCAGATTCTTTCCTGGGCAGTAGGGTATCCATAGAAGGGGCTAGATGAAGATGTGCCCCCTTCCCCCATTTCACACTGGTTGGGTCATCACAGGGTTGGCCTGGCTCTCCTGCTGTTTGACCCTTGGGTCGGCTCTGGGATGGGAGGCACACAACACACAGAATGGTCGCAAAGATGTGCCAGCTCATGCCCTACTGCGCAGTCCTTTGCACTTGGGGCCTGGGTTACCTATGAGAAAAGAAACTGTAGCGCCTCCCATAGAGAGGCCCATCCTACAACAACAGCTCCCTTGAGGGTCCTACTTAATGGGTAAAATCTTTGGTGTCCTACAGTCTGGGCAACTGCCTTGAAGATACCTTGGCAGGTGCACATGCTCCCTGTACTTCCAGAGAGTAAATCCATGAAGCAACCCTGGGTAAGAGAGCATCTGAAGAAAGGACGAGATTGGGATGCTGGTTTGGGGAAGAAATCCCAGAACTTCATGGGGCCAGAAGGCAGCAAGGGACTGGGGACCTTAGATGAATTTGCATTTTGGGTGATAACAAGAATATTTATTTCATCCAACAAACATGTACAATTATAGATCAGTTACTATGTAGACATCACTAAGATGCAAAGTGAAGCTGGGGATGTGACGCGGTTAGTAGTGTTTGTCTAGCATGCATGAAACCTGAGTTCCGTGCCCAGCAATGCATAAGCAGAGCATGGTGCTACATGCCTGTAATTCCAGCATTTAAAAGGTAGAGGCACGAGAATCAGCAATTCACGGTCACATATCAAATCTGAAGCCAGACTGTCTCAAAAGAGATAGAAATGGAGAGATGGCTCAGGGATTAAGACTCTGCCTCGAAAGCATAAGGCCCTGAGTCCAGATCTGGGATTCCACATAAAAGGACCAGGGGGAAATGGTGGTGGCCTGCACTTCTGGCTCTGGAAGGTGGAGTCCAGGAAATTCTAGAATGAAGTAAAAAGGAGTTAGGAGCAATCCAGGATGATTCCTGAGGTCACCCTTGGTCCTCCACAGGAATACACAATTTTCTCTCTCTCTCTCTCTCTCTCTCTCTCTTTCTCTCTCTTTCTCACACACACACACACACACACACACACACACACACACACATCCACGCACGCACGCACGTACGCATGCATGCATGCGCTCAGGCACACAAAGGCACACACACACACACACACACACACACACACACACACGTGTGTGTGCACTAAATAAATAAATAAAGAACATAAAAAGAGATACAGAAGTGAAAGGGATGTGATCTCTGCCCTTAAGAAGCTTAAGCCAAGAGAGACAGACAATAAACAATTACATACATAGTCATTAAGTTCAATTTGGCAAACACTAAGAAAAAGAATGGGAAGCTAAGAGGGATACAGTTGCTTCTAATAGGAAAGTTACAGCTGACTCTGGCCTCTCACACTGTCCCCAAGTCATTCTATAGAAGTCAAGGCAATCCTCTGAGCTCTTTTGATCATCAATCTTTTCTACTGTGGGGCTGGGAGTAAGGGAGCACACCTGTATGATCCCAGCACTCAGGAAATGGAGGCAAGAGGATGGGAAGCACAAAGTCATCCTCGGAACATGGCAAGTTCAAGGTCAGCTTGGGCTGAATGAGACTATCTCAAAAGCAAAACAAACTATTCAGGGCCCTTAGTACACACACACACACACACACACACACACACACACACACACACACAGAGACCTAAACTCAGATCTTTCTGATTTCAAGGCAAGATTCTTAACCCCTGAGTCATCTCTCCAACCCTTTATCTTCTATATTAGTTTTTTTTTTTTGCACGTGCATGAGTGTGTGTGTGTGTGTGCACGCGCGCATGTGTCTGTATCAGAGGGCACTGTGTGTCCTTGTGGAGGACCAACGGTGACTTTGGGAATCATCCTGAATTGCTTCTACCTCTTTTTTGCTTTGCTCTGGGACTTCCCAGGCTCCGCCCACAGGAACGGAAGTAGGCAATGGCTATTTCTGCCTGGCATTTTTATGTGGGACCTGGGATCTCAACTCAGGACCTTCTGCTTGTAAGGCAGAGTCTTAACACCCTGAGCTGTCTCTCTAGCCCTAGTTAGCTTTTTGGTCACTGTGACCAATACCTGTTGGATACAATATAAAAAAGGGGGATATTTTTATTTTAGCTCATGATTTCAGAGAATTTGGCCTATCATGGCAAGGACCATATGATAGAACTGGGCAACTCACACCATGGTGGCCAGGAATCAAAGAACAGAGAAAGCCAGTATGATGGTCTTTCTCTTTCCCTTTGTATTACTACTGGCTTAAGTATATTGCATCATAAAATACTGAGGTTGTAACTGAGAACAATTACACTTGTCATCAGTGACTTTAAAAAAGTCAATTTCTTCAACTTTCTTTTTTCACTTTATTCTGTCTGGGACCCTAGCCCATGAAATGATGTCAGCCATATTCACGGTGGGCAGGAAGTGACCTCACACGCTCACCTACAGGCCTGTCTCAGTCTCCTAAATGATTCTAAATCCAACCCAGTTGACAGTGAAGATTGACCATCACAACTTCTCAAAATCTCTTCTATCTGTAGCCTTAGTTCCCTCCAACTAATCGAAACCCTGGATCCAGAGACAGCATCCAAATCTTGACCATGAACACTAACTCCCATTGAGATAATTGTGGGATTCAGAAATGGGTGAGAAACATTCTCTGCCATTAGGGAAACCACAGCTGGGAATGGACATAGGGTTGCCAGATCTAGTAAATGAAAACAAAGGAGATTTGCTCAGTTTGATGCCAGATAAATAATAACTGTTTCTTTTAGAATATCATATGCAGTCTGGAGAAATGGCTCAGAAAGCAAAGGCATTTGGTGCCAAGCCTGATGCCATGAAGTTCAATTCCCAGGATTCACGTGGTAGAAGGAAAAAAATTGACTTCAAGTTGTCCTTTGACCTCCACATATGAACTGTGGTATACACATATGATAAGTAAATAAATGTAAAAACAATTGGAATGCTACATGCTATCATGAGATTTATAAAAAAAAGTACTTGTTCTGTTCAGATTACAGTCAAAATATTCAAATTTAACTGGGTAGCTTAATTTTTTTTTCTGGCAAGCCCAGGTGGAGGTAAAAAAGTTTACATAAAAATGCAATTAACTACTCAAAGTCCCTCTGAGGGGGATGTGACTGCAGTGCAACTCCGCATGTCAATGGGGGAGGAATCTATGTTCCCAAAGCAAAGGTTCTATCTGGATGGAAGGGGAGAGAGACCAGGAAAGCTTTCATGAACCGAAGTTTGAACTAAGACTTATTTTTCAGTACTAGAGATTGTACCCAGGCCCTGTGCATGCTGGATAAATATCTCCGAGGTGCATTCCCAGGCCCTTTTTAAAAATATTATTATTACTATTATTATTGTGTGTGTATGATATACATGTGGGCAAATGCATGGAGGTCAGAAGACAGCTTTGTGGGGTCAGTTTTATCTTTCCAGGGATCCAACTCAGGTCATCACGCTTACAGGGCAAGTATCTTCACCTGATGAACCATCTTAATGGCCCCTTACTTTTTGGGAGGCAACAGTGTATCATACTGTAGCTCTACTTGGCCTCAGACTTGAAATAATCCTCCTCTCCTTTAAAAAATATACTTGAGGGGACTGGAGAGGTGGCTCAGAGGTTAAGCCTCTGCCTTGCAGGTGGAAGGTCCTGAGTTCGGATCCTAAACCCCACGTATAGACACCAGGCAGAAACTGGAGCGGCCTGCGCTTCTGGTCCTGGTAGGGCGGAGCCTGTGAATCCCCGGGCAGAGTAAACAAGGAGGAGGTGGAGGCGGTTCATGGTGGTTCCCGAATTCGCCTATGGTTCTACACGCATACACATACATACACACACATACATACACACACGCGCGCACACACACAATTGAATAAAAAAATATTTGAGAGACAGAGAGAGAGAGAGAGAGAGAGAGAGAGAGAGAGAGGCATATACATAGAGATCAGAGGACAACTTTTGGAAGTCAGTTCTCTCCTACCAAGTGGGACTTTACCAGGTTTGCATGTAGGTGCCTTACCCATTGAGCATCTCCAGTTTCTATCTCACTCTTGTAGGAGTCTGTGTATTTCCCTTGGTATAATATGAGGCCACAATGGAGTTCAGTGATTATTATATTTGCATGTTAGAAAAATCTGTCTGTAGTTTGAAGGAGAAAAGACTAGTATTACAGTTACGAGCCACTCTTTCCAGCTCTAAATTAAGGTGTTTTTTGAGGGGGGGAAGTTGTGTGGGGGGGGAGAGAGAAAGAGAGAGAGAAAGTACATGCATGCATGCATGCATGCATAGATGCCGTAGACACAGGTAGAGATCAGAGGACAACTTTCAAAAGTCAGTTTTCTTCTTCCACCAGATTGGTGATTGAACACAAGTCATAAGGTTTTCAAGCAGGAATCCCCTGAGCAAACTTGCCAACCTAAGTCTTGAAAAAGATACATGCTGGGCTGGTGAAATGTTCAGTGGGGAAGGTACCTGTTCCCAAACCTGGCAACATGAGTCCACTCCCCGGAAGCCAGCCTATATGGTTGAAGGACAGAATTGACTTTTGAAAGTTGTACTCTGACCTCTAGCCATGTCACACCATGACATGACATGCGTGTGTGAATCTCTCAGGTAAAAAAAAAAAATTTTTTTTTTAAAGAAACGTATTTGCACTTTAGGTAGATGAGGTGCCTTGGACCTATAGTGGTTATTCTCTTTGTAGCTCTGGGCTCTAGATTGACCATTTTCTCTCTTCCACAGTGTGGACCTGGCTCTTGGCCATGAGTAAAGGCTGAGGTCCTCATTCTAGGGCTCTTATCACAATTTTAAGACTCTGTTACTCTCACATTCCTTAGAGTTCTCATTATTTCTCATTAGCCAAATTCTTCATTGCTTCAATCCCATCACAGCTTAAGCTTCTTATATTAGCTGAATGTGGTGGCATGCATATGAAAACCCAGCATTTGGGAGGCAGAGGCAAAAGGATTGAGTGTTCAAGGGAAGCCAAGGCTACACAGTGAAACTCTGTGTCAAAAACAAAACAAAGCACATAAACTGGGAGAAAGGGTCAGTCAAAAATCAATGGTGTGTGGAAAAGGCATAAGAAATTCTAATAACTGGTAACCTAATTAAAACATAAAAGAGTTTGAATGGAGGTAGCATGCATGGGTGGGTAAAACTACTGAATGAAAATCCCAGATTCAAGGATGGACAATCTATGTGTTGTTGGTCAGGCCCTAAAACAATATAGACAATTGCCACTGCTGTTGGTTGCCTGCCAGAATTAAATGATAAGACCTTATTACTGAAGACACCACATGCTCTGGTCTCAGGACCTACAGAACTCAAGCTGCAAGCTTCCTCTCCATCCAAAGGTGACAGGTGAGAATCGTCAGGTGGGACCTTGAATCTGGGTTCCCTCTACTAGGTGAGACAAGGAGTCAGTGAATGAGACAACACGGGCAACTCCGGGCTGAGTGAATCTGAACCCATTTAATTGACATTTTGTAACAAATTTTATACTAGAAAATTTTAGGGCAAAGAATGTGTTGTTGCACCTGTAAACAGAGGAAAGCAAATATGTTTCCTCTAAGTCTCCTATGTTCAGCAAAAATAAACAATTTTAACCCATTGTTTGAGGAAAAGACACAAACAGATTCTTGTACATATTAACAGGCTCTGTCCTATTTCCCCAGTCTCTCTAAATCTATTTTACCATTCTCACCAAACAGCTACAGGATCTGAGTCTACATTGTTGTCATTGTATCAACAAAGACTGTACTTGTGAATTAGGTACCAAGGAGGTTGAGTTCCCTTTTAATTCATTTATAGAATTTGGATTTTAAAAGGGAACATGTTTCTAATTAACTATGTGTGTGTTATATCTATTATATATTTTCATAAGTGGTAAAGGTGAATTTGTTGGAGGGGGCGCATGCCATTAATTTTTCCTTTTAGAGAATACCGAATTTTGACTGCTATCATATAAGCTGGCCTATACTAGGTCATGATGGTAGGAACTATATTAGGATTTATTTTATTTCTATTAACTTATGTGCTCTATAAGAAATAGTTGTTATTGATTCTAGTGAATAGATGGCATAATCTCATATTTATATAATTTCTGAATTAGTTTAGCAAGAGTCATATTTTTGAGGGAATTTTACCCACCTATGTTTTTAGACTTTTGAAATTGTTCTCTAATTTCTTTAAAATTAGCATATGTACATTCTAACTAACAAAGAAAATGTAAGAGTGATATCTATTTACTGTGTAAGAGTAAACATGAAATCTCTACTTAGAACTTGATTTAAAGTTAGAAACAGGTTTGACACTATTTGCTAAAAGGAAAGCTTTATCTCCAGTTCAAAGAGCAGGAACCATAGGGGAAAGCAATGGCCTAGTTAGTCCTGAGTAAAAGCAAGAAGGACCTAAGAATAAATAAGAGGCAAACCCAGTCCTCCAAGAGAGGAATTTATCTATCATTGTCTTCACAGATAAGAGTCAAGACTCAATTTGTAAAGGGGAGTGGTTCCTAGCAACAGCTCAGCCCCTAGCAACTGTCCATTCCCAAGAGCAGGCTGCAAGCCTGACAACCCCCATATGTTTTATATTTTTATTATTTATTCCAAAATAAGCCATGTCCTGTTTCCAGAAAACACTTCCATGAAACTGTCTTCACCAAGTTGGGACCTTGTCTTCCAACCTGGTTAGTAGAGGATGTGACACAGCACTACTGACTAGGAAAGATGAGCTCATTGGTATAACAGTGGCAAGTCTGGTATGGGGGTAACTAACTACTTTCTGATTGAATTTGATGACTGCTCCACAGAAGGAAATTTACATCTGATATTATAAACCTATTCAAAAGCCGGTAGCTAGGGAGGTCATAGGCTTTAGTGGGTAAATTACTGATGTTGTTTTGCTAAATTAATATGACATATATTAAATTGCTTTCTAAATAACTATGTTTGTGTCCCTAGATTAGTGCTGCTGTCAATTTTAGTCATAGCAGTTCTTTCTTCTCCTTCTCCTTCTTCTTCTTTTGTGATCAGTAAATGACAGTTATTGTAAAGACCCATTACCCCATCATCCATGGTCAAAATAATGAATATAAGCAGTTATTGAGTGCATAGCCATACAGGACATCTATATCACTCTCTCTAGACTGAAGGAACCTAGCAGAGGGAGAATGTAAAAGTTGGAGCGTGAGAAGGGCAGGAGTGATGTGGAGTGCTGATTTCTGGGCATGACACAGTTGTTGCAATCATGAAGTCAATGAACTGTGATCTCCTGCCCAAGAGCTACACAAGATCAACATCTTTTCATGGAGGGGAATGAACTCCTGCTGGAGGATTGCTCAGTAGTTAGATACAGCCTTTGCCTTATAGGTAGAAGGACCTGAGTCTGGAATCGCAGATCTCACATAAAAATGCCAGGATGAGACCACCCCCCCCCCCCCCCCGCTCCACCGGTCAGGACGCGCGATCCAGCTGGGCCTCACCCCACAACCTAGGTAAGTCTCCGCCCGCCCCACCCACCAGGACCCCAGGCCAAATAATTCAGTTTAGTGAAATTGAGAGATCTTAAGAGTTAAAATGACAATGCCAAAGTCAAAGTGCAAATCCATGAGAAGCAACAATCAAGTAAACAAATTTCCCACTGAAGAAATTAATCCCATAATGTTAGACTCCAACAAGAACAAACCCACGGAAAAAGGCCAAGAAAGCCCCACCCAGGATAAAGACTTTCAAAATATGATCATTACCATGTTCAATACTATGAAAGAGGAAATCAGGGAGGAATTACATAATCGAATCAATCGCTTTGAAGAGGAACACAACAGACATCTGGAGGAGTTGAGAAAAACAGTGCAAGAAACAAAAAGTGGCATAGAGCAGTTAAAACAAACTCAAGCAGAGTTTAAAACTGAGCTAAAAGACAAGTTATCTTCAACCCAGAACGCCACAGAGAGTCTTATCAACAGAACTAATGAAGCAGAAAACAGAATTTCAGACCTTGAAGATAAAGTGGGAGTACTAACCAGCTCAATGGAAGAGGTTGTTAAAGCCAAAAAGATACTTGAGAGAAATATCCAAGAGATATGGGACACCCTGAAAAAGCCTAACATGCGTATTCATGGAATACCAGAGCAAGAATCTCAAAATACCACCCCTGAGGAAATTTTTCAAACGATCATCAAGGAAAACTTTCCTCATCTAAAAAAAGAGAGGCCCATCCATATACAAGAGGCATTCCGCACCCCAAATAGATACGACCAAAATAGAAGCACCCCACAGCAAATAATAGTTAAAACACTCCACATTCAAGATAAAGAACTGGTGCTGAGAGCTTCAAGGGAGAAAAAACAAGTCACTTTTAAAGGTAAACCTATTAAAATAACAAATGACTTCTCAGTCGAAACAGTAAAAGCAAGAAGAGCTTGGAGAGACATACTTCAAGTATTGAATGAGCAAAAATGTCAACCCAGGCTGATTTACCCTGCAAAACTATCTGTCATGATCGAGGGAGAAAGAAAAATTTTCCAGCACAAAGACAACTTTAAGAGATACATGTCCACCAAACCAGGCCTTCAAAAAATGCTAGAAATGATACTCAAGCGTGAAGAAAAAAACAGGCATATCCAGGAGAACAGAAGGCAAATATAACACCATTAAAAGCAAAGCAATATACTTATAAAAGCTACTAAACATAATAAATGTCTGGAATTAATAGTTTCTCCATTATAACACTAAATGTTAATGGACTTAATTCACCGATCAAGAGACACAGATTACAAACTTGGATTAAAAATCACAATCCATCAATCTGCTGCCTGCAGGAAACCCATCTCACCACAAAAGATAGGCACGCTCTAAAAATAAAAGGCTGGTCAACAATTCTACAAGCAAATGGAAGCAGAAAACAGGCAGGGGTAGCCATTATGCTATCAGACAAAGTGGATTTCAAACCAAAGAAAATTATAAGAGACACGGATGGATACTACATTTTAGTCACAGGTACAATTCACCAGGAAGACTTCACAATACTGAACATATATGCACCCAATACGGGCGCTTCCACATTCATTAAGAAAACCCTACAGCGTCTAAAGCAAGAAATCAACCCCCAAACGATAATTCTTGGGGACTTCAACACCGCTCTCTCAGCATGGGATAGATCAACAGGTCAAAAGCTTAACAGAGACACTTTGGAACTTAATCAAACCCTGAAAGAAATGGACCTTACAGATCTCTATCGAACTTTTCACCCACGCACCAAAGAATACACATTTTTCTCAGCAGCACACGGAACTTTCTCCAAAATAGATCACATATTGGGCCACAAAATGAATCTACACATATACAAGAAAGTTGAAATTCTAACCTGTGCCCTATCAGACCACCACGGCCTAAAGCTGGACATCCACAACACATCAAACAAGAGAAAATACATTAACTCCTGGAAACTTAACACTATGATGCTGAATGAGAACTGGATTCAGGAAGAAATTAAAAAGGAAATTCAAGATTTCCTGAAAGTGAATGATAACGAAAATACAACTTACCAAAATCTCTGGGACACAATGAAAGCTGTTCTAAGAGGTAAGTTCATAGCTCTTAATGCCTACGTCAAAAAAATGGAAACATCAGAAATAAACAACTTAACAATGCAGCTTAAAGCTTTAGAGAAACTAGAGCAATCTGATCCCAAAAGTAGTAGAAGAGAGGAGATTAGCAAAATAAGGGGAGAAATATCTGAAATCGAGATTAAGAAAACGATAGAAAAAATCAACCAGTCAAAAAGCTGGTTCTTTGAAAAAATCAATAAGATTGATACACCCCTAGCTAAACTAACCAAAAGCAAGAGAGAGAAAACTCAAATTAACAAAATTAGAAATGAACATGGAGTTATCACTACTGATACCCAAGAAATCCAGAGAATTATAACATCATATTTCAAAAACTTATACTCTGTGAAGTTTGACAACACAAAAGAGATGGATGAATTTCTAAGTAAACACAACTTACCTAAATTGAATCAGGAAGTTGTGAATTATTTAAATAGTCCTATAACATATAAAGAAATTGAGGAAGTAATCTCGAATCTTCCCACCAAAAAATGTCCTGGACCAGATGGATTCAGCACAGAGTTCTACAAGACATTTAGGAGTTAATAACACCAATACTCCTTAAACTGTTCCATCAAATAGCAAAGGAAGGAACACTACCAAATTCCTTCTATGAAGCTAATATCGTTTTAATCCCAAAACCTAATAAAGATTCACTTAAAAAAGAAAACTATAGGCCGATCTCCCTGATGAACACAGACGCAAAGATTCTCAACAAAGTCTTAGCAAATCGGATTCAAAAACATATTAAAAAGATCATTCATGGGGACCAAGTAGGCTTCATCCCCGGCACACAAGGTTGGTTCAACATACGCAAATCAATAAATGTAATTCATCATGTAAACCAGTCCAAAGTCCAAGACCACATGATACTCTCGATAGATGCAGAAAAAGCTTTTGACAAGATCCAACAGCCTTTTATGATCAAAACGCTAGAGACAGTAGGAATGGAAGGAACCTTTATCAATATAATAAAAGCTATATACAACAATCCCACAGCAAGGGTTATGCTCAATGGGGAACAATTGGAAGCATTCCCACTTCGATCAGGAATTAGACAAGGCTGTCCACTCTCACCACTTCTATTCAATATTGTACTTGAAGTCTTAGCTGAAGCCATAAGACAAGAAAGGGACATAAGTGGGATTCAAATCAGCAAGGAAGAAGTCAAGCTATCCCTATTTGCAGATGACATGATCTTTTGTAAATTTTTTTTTATTATTTATTCAACTGTGCGCATGTGCGTGTGTATGTGCACGCGTGTGTGTATGTCTGTGTGTGTGTGTGTCTGTGTATGTGTAGAACCACGGACGAACTCCCGAACCACCATGGACCGCCTCCACCTCCTTCTGCCGCGGGATTTACAGGCTCCGCCCTACCAGGACCAGAAGCGCAGGCCGCCACCGCTTCCGCCCGGCATCTATACGTGGGATCTGGGATCCGAACTCAGGACCTTCCGCCTGCAAGGCGGAGGCTTAACCCCTGAGCCACCTCTCCAGCCCCAGATGACATGATCTTATACCTGAGTGATCCCAAAAACTCCACCAGGAAGCTCCTGGAACTAATTGAGAAGTTCAGCAGGGTGGCAGGATACAAAATAAATGTGCAAAAATCAGAGGCCTTCCTATATGCCCAGAATGAAAGAAGTGAAAAAGCCTTGAGAGAAACAATACCATTTATTATAGCCCCTAAAAAAATGAAATACCTTGGTATAAACCTAACTAAGGAGGTAAAAGACCTTTACAATGAAAACTTTAAAACCCTAAAGAAAGAAATAGCAGAAGACACCAGACGGTGGAAAGACCTCCCTTGTTCCTGGATTGGCAGAATCAACATCATGAAAATGACCATCCTACCAAAGGCAATATACAGATTCAATGCTATACCAATCAAAATCCCAAAGCAATTCTTCAAAGAAGTTGACCAAACAATCTCAAAGTTCATATGGAGGCACAAAAGACCCAGGATAGCAAAAACAATCCTGAGTAACAAAAACACAGCTGGAGGTATAACCATACCAAACCTTAGTCTATACTACAAATCCATAGTTGTAAAGACAGCCTGGTACTGGCTCCAAAATAGACACACAGATCAATGGATAAGGATTGAAGACCCAGATATAAGCCCACAAAGTTACAGCCATTTGGTCTTTGACAAAGGGGCCCAAAGAATCCAATGGAAAAAGAACAGCATCTTCAACAAATGGTGCTGGCAAAACTGGATCTCCACATGCAGAAGATTAAAGCTGGACCCGTACTTGTCACCATGTACAAGACTTAATTCCAAATGGATCAAGGACCTTGATATCAGGGCAGAGACTATAAAAACCATAGTTGAAAGGATAGGGAATTCCCTCGAGCTGATTGGGCTAGGCCAACAGTTCCTAAACAGATATCCAATGGCACAGTCACTGCTACCAACTCTCAACAGTTGGGATCTTGTGAAATTAAAGAGCTTCTGTTCAGATAAAGAGATTGTAACGAGCTCAAAGGCAACCCACAGAATGGGAGAAAATCTTCACTAACCACATATCTGATAGAGCTCTATTGTCCAGAGTGCACAAAGAACTTAGAAAACTAAACACCAAGGAAACCAATGGCCCAATTAAAAAATGGGCCCTGGAACTTAAAAGAAACTTTACCAGGGATGAAATTAAAATGTCTAACAAATATCTTAAAAAATACTCCACTTCTTTAGCCATCAGGGAAATGCAAATCAAAACTTCCCTGAGATATCATCTCACCCCGGTCAGGATGGCAAAAATCCACAATACTAACAACGACAAATGCTGGAGAGGATGTGGAGAGAGGGGAACTCTCCTACATTGCTGGTGGGAATGCAGGCTCATACAGCCACTCTGGAGATTCTTAAAGAAATTAAAGATTGAAATGCCATATGACCCTGCTATTCCACTTTTGGGAATAACCCCCCATACAGCAGAGGTTCACCTCGATAGCACAAGCACGACCATGTTCATAGTAGCACTGTTTACAATAGCAAAGTCATGGAATCAGCCCAAATGTCCAACAGTTGACTTGTGGATAAGGAAACGGTGGTACATCTATACAATGGAGTACTACTCAGCCATCAAAAATGATGAATTACTGGAATTTGCCGGGAAATGGATGTCATTAGAAACAATTATATTAAGTGAAGTATCCCAGACCCAGAAAATTAAGCGCCATATGTACTCCCTAATAGGTGGCTCCTAGTACCAAACCCACCCAGCCCACCTAGAGACAGTAATTCCAAGGATTATGAACAGGAGGGATGGGGTAGGAGGGCCACACCAGAAAGAAGGAGAGAAGGGACCATGTTACAGCAGGGAAAATAGGCCTCCACCAAGGACCCAAATAAGTAATGAGACATCTGATTAAGTTCACAGACTTTTGTTCCTGATCATTTACTACTGAGGGGGTGTGATCTCACCAGAAGAGGAGGGCATATAGTCTGGCAGATAAAAAGTAACCATTTTCCAAATGGGTGATAGACCCCTCCCTCACTGTGGTTTCCCACTTTTATTACATCTACCTTTGAATGTGCTTTTATCATAAGACTCTAACAGCTTTTTGTCTCTGGCCAGGGGGTAACATACAATGCCCACCAGGATGGAGTGAAGGGCATTGCAGGAGCAGCAAAACTGCAAAAGAAAATCAACAAACCACAATCCAGAACTTCAGAGACTCTATATCAACCACCTAGAACTAGGCCAGCTTAGTCTCTCCCCATCTTGAAGCTCAGGGAAATTTGCGGAAGAGGGGGGGCGGTAAGAGTGTAAGAGCAAAAGGATGGGAGGAGCAATGATATGTAAGATACTCTATACTAGTTAGGGCTGAAGCAATCATAATTGGACTTTGCATGCCCTGCGCATTGTCCAACACACTGTTGACCTCACAAAGTCTAGCATCTGCTAAAGGCACCAAGATCCTTGGAGGCAAAGGATTGGCAGCCACAGCAGTGTTCCTATACCTAAGGGGAACACGGGAAAGGGTTCGGGAAAGGCCACTGGGTCCTTGTACGTCATCGGAGGGAGGGCCCAGAGGAAAATCAGACATGCACAAGAAAGGACTCTCTGGGAATTGGGGTGGGAGGCACTGGGGGATGGGGAGGGAGAGGGCTGGGGAGGGGGAGCAGGGGGTACGGGGGGAGGAGGAGGGAGGGAGGGAACTGGTGTACCTAATAAGTTTGTATGAGCTGAAATAAAAAAAAAAAAAAGAAAAAAAATGCCAGGATGAGGAGCCAGAGAGAGGTCAGAAGGTAAAGTACCTGCTCACAAACTTGGTGACCTGAGTTCAATCTCCAGAAGCCCACATGATAAGAGACAACTAATTTCCTCTAACTTCCACTATGCACTATGGAATATATGTGTATTCTCTCTCTCTCTCTCTCTCTCATAAATAAGTAAAATATATACTTTTTAAAATGCCAGGATATGGTGGAAGCCTGTAATTCTGGCCCTGAAAGGTGGAGCCTAAGAATCTCCAGAGCAAAACAGTAAGGTGGAAGAACAATCCAGGATGTTACCCTTATGCCTAGGAGAGAGAGAGAAAGAGAGAGAGAGACAGAGAGAGAGAGAGAGACAGAGAGAGACAGAGAGAGACAGAGAGAGACAGAGAGAGAGAGAGAGAGCTTTCCCTGTGATTTATAAGCAGTTCATGATCCCTGGAAGAAGGAGAGAAATTTTCTTCAATGGTATAGACACTGCAAAGGTGCCCATGTTCCTATAACTATTCTATGGAAGCTCACTGAGTCACGCTCTACCCAACCTGTCCACAAAACATGAAAGTAGAAGGGCTAATTAGAAAGGGAATCAATGGGAGAGGAGAGGGGAATAACTTGTAATTCCCAAAGTCACCCCTGGGCCTCCACAGACATACATAGTGTCCTCTGATACACACAGAAACACACATACACACAAATAGAAAAAAAATCAAAATATATTATATATTGAGACAGACTTTCAAGAGCACCTTAGAGGGATTCTTTAGATTGAGGTTAGCCTCTGGGCTTGCCTGTGGGAGAGTATCTTGTTTTAATGAAGGTGGAAAGACACATCCTTTGTGGGCAGGACCATTCCCTAAGCAAGGCATCTTAAGATTATACTAAGATGGAGAAAATTAGCTAAGCATTAGCAAGCAAGCATGTATCTGTTTTATGCTCTTATGTTTGTAATGTAGCCAGTTCTTTCAAAAGCTCCAGCTTTTTTAAAAAAATTTTTATTATTTATTCACTGTGCTCATGTGCGTGTGTATGTGTGTGCGCTTGTGTGTGTGTGTAGAACCACGGATGAACTCTCAAACCACCATGGATGCCTCCACCTCCTTCTGCCCCGGGATTCACAGGCTCCGCCCTACCAGGACCTGGCGTCTATACGTGGGATCTGGGATCCGAACTCAGGACCTTCCGCCTGCAAGGCAGGAGGCTTAACCCCTGAGCCACCTCTCCAGCCCAAAAGCTCCAGCTTTGTGATATCCTGGTCTTGTTGAACTGAAACCTTTTCTCTCTTAAGTTTGCCTCTTGTTAGGTATTTGTTCCAGTAATAAGATTAAGTAAGTAAATTCTAAGAAAAATATTTACTCTTCCTGTGGATGTGATGTGACCAGATGCTTAAGCTCCTGCTGCTGATTTCCCTACAATGATGAATTGCAACATAATTGTGAGCCAGTTGAGCCAATTTCCCCTCCAAGTTGATTAGGTTAAGAATTTTGTTACAGCAAAGTATAATGAAACTAATCATACACACATATGAAAATGTCATAATGAAACTCATTATGTGTATTTAATATATGCCAGTAAGAACAATACTTAAAAATTATATTAAGCTCCTTGTGGGCTTATGTATTTTTCTCTTCTTATTGATTGATCAGACATTTGCCCAACACACAGCCTTCTGGGTAGAGGTTAGGGAAGTGTGAAACAAGCTGGCATATTCTCAGGGTTACCAGAAACTTTGTAAAATTGATCGTAGATGACCAAGAGTTACAGAAAGATCCTAAAGGCCCTGGAATGTCCTACTAAGTTTTGTCCTGAGGGAGCCACTAAAGAGTTTTCAGTAGGTTTGGTTAAGGTGTGCTGCAGATAAATCAGTGGCTCCTGTGTAGTGCAGGGGAAAAGGGATAAAGAGGTGAAGGAACCCTGGTTTGGAGGCAGGATGAAAACTCATAGCAGCCACCTTATAGCCTACTGATCAAGCTCTATTCATGTGTATTGCAGATGGTGCTGCAAATGAAGACTCTCTCTCAATCTCCTACCTACCCCTAAACAGCCTCATAGTTAGAAAGAAAACTAAATAGGCTTTGAGTCCTGGGTTAAGTTTAGGATTTGTGCTCTTTTTTTGCTATTAGGCTACTTGTTAGGATTGAGAAATCACTGAGAAATTCCCAATCAGGAGCAGACTGGGGTATTTCACATCCTAGGCACAGGCTTGGATTCAGTTACTTGCCCTCCTTCTAATGTTTCCTGCCTCTACATTTTCCTCTTTCAATTTATCTTCTACGTTGCTAATAGATTTTTCTAAATTGTAAACACAATCATTAGTGCTCCACGTCTGTTATCCTGGTACTCAGAGGTTAGAGATACAAGTTTGCAAAATGAAAGTCATCCTCCGCTGTACAGCAAGTTTCAAGCCAGTCTAGGTTACATGGACAACCAACCCATTAGCTAAGAGTTGGGAGCACCTGAACCTGAAATCTTTCCTTCCTTCCTTCTCCCTCTTCCTTCCCTCCCGTCCTCCCTTCTTTTCTTTAGTTTTTGTTTTGTTTTAATTCTTAGGGTCCTTATTTCTTCTCCTGCTGGGGCTGACGACCTTCACACAACCACTTTCCTGGGCCCGATGATATCAGTGGAATCTGAACCTCATCTCCTTGATTCTCCAGCCTCGGTTTCCATCTCCATCCACAAACCCCCCTTGAATCAGATTTTCCCAGTGAGTTTCACCACTGTGCCCCAGAGCATGCCTGGGCGTGTCTGCCCACCGCTATGTGCCTAGAATAGGCGGATTCCCTGGGACCCCAACCCACGTGCTCCCAGCCGGCTCCGCCTTCCGGACCGGTGTAAGGAGAACTACATTTCCCGGGGTGCACAGCGATAGGGCCTTGGTTCCGCGGGGGCTTCTGGCGGCGCGCCGCTCTGTCGCCTGCTCGGGGGACGCGCGGGCTGTCGCGAGGACAGGGCCAAAGACCCGGAATGAGTTTCCGCGTAGTTCCGCTGAGCCGTGCCTGGCTGTGCTGGGGCGTGCCTGGCCAGGACACGCGCGGGTGGGGGCCCGAGTCGGTGGTGCCGGGGACAGGCGCTAAGGGCAGCTTGCGTCTTGCTGAGGTCCCCGCCCCGACCCGGCCCGGCGGGCCCCGTCTGTCAGTCACTGGGGTGGAGACAGCGACTGTAGCGGGCCGGAGCCGGGTGGCGAAGAGAGCGCGGGCCAGGCCAACGGAGGAGACCTGCCTCAGCCCCTCAACTGCACCGACTTCTTGCCTAAGACTCGCGAAGCTACACCCCCGCGCTTCACCGGACGCCTCCGTATCCCGCGAAGGGCTCTCCCTCGGATGATCTCCGAGCCCCGTGACCTCCTCATAGCACCCAGGAGCTCACCCAGTCGAGGGTGTTGTGGGTAGAGGCCGTTGACCCTGTGACCCCTCACGGGCCGGGGCCTCGGTTTCCCCCATAGGCCTCCCGTATGACTTCCGATTCTTGGGACAGAGCCGTGACCTACCATTAGGGCTGGAAGCGCCTCACCGACGCCTCCTTTCTGGGTGCCGTCTCAGTAGGTTTCCCCCAAGAGGGTACATCTTTTGATTTCTGCAAGCCCCCCACCCCCGAACGAGGTGGGGAGGCCTCAGCAGCCATGCCCACCCTGGGCACCCTCTTACGCCACTGCTTCCAGGGCACCGGGGTCTAGCAGGAGGCCGACAGCCAAAGGGCTGGAGCTAGAGGCAGATCAGGGTTCACCTCCCTGCCTGGCAGGGAGCAAAGATGGAGCGGCGGGAGGAGCAGTCGGGGGCCACAGGGGCTGGAGCAGCACCAGCTGTGGACTTCACTGTGGAGAACGTGGAGAAGGTATGAGGGCTCTGGGGTGGGCATTCCAGTGACAGAGCAGAAGTTCTGGGACTGACACTATGCCAGAGCAGAGGCCTGGGCTGAGCGCCCGCTGGGATGGTGCCTCTTGAGCACCTGGTATTTACTGTCCCTGGGCAGGCAGGACGGCAGTGTTGCAGTGCCTAATGGGCTATTTTTGGCATTCTGTAGACACGGGTCCCCTGCAGACAGATACTCCAGGGTCTTAGGCCTTTCTGTTTAGGATGCGATTGGCTTAGACCGCCCCCAACGAGACAGGTCCTTACCAGCTCCACAGGGAAAAGCATGAACATTGCCGTAGGAATCCAGGAACGCACAAAACCTGCTATGGTCACCCCCCACCTCCACCTTAGGAACCATACTGATGCTTGGAAACCATTCTGGACTTGAATGATATTGTTCAGCTCACAAAATATCTGGAACTAAGACAATCTGGGCAGTTTTCATTCATCTTTGGAAAAGGGACCTTTCTTTATGGGATGGAAGCCAAGCCGGTCCTGGGCAGGCAGGAATGGGGCTGGCTCCCTCTGCTTTGTGCTGGGTCCAAGGGACCTGGCTCTGCTGGCAACTTTACAGGGTCCTTTCTTACTCACCTGCTCACATCGTTCCTCACTGTGGCCTTCCAGGCGTCCCCATTATCCAGGCCATCATTTCTGACCTGCCTCTTTGATTCTCTTTGGCTCCCAATAACCTGGAATGCAGGAATGTATGCCCCCTGGGGTTAATGGAGGGTTAGGGTTATCTTGCTGGAAAGCAGGGAATGGATGATTTCAGTGTGCAATTCTTTTTTTTTTTAATTTTTTGTTTTAAATTTTGGTGTTCGTGTCTGTGTATCAGAGGGTACTGGACATGCCTGTGGAGGCCCAAGGGTAACTTTGGGAATCATCCTAGATTGCTCTCCTTCCTCTTGGCTTTGTTCTGGAGGTCCCCAGGCTCTACCTTCTAGGACCAGAAGTGCAAGCCACTGCCATTTCCACCTGGTGTATTTAGGGATCCAGGATCTGAACTCAAGTCCTGCTCTTGAGTCAGAATTTTAACCCCTGAACCGTCTTGAGCCCTGTGTGCCCTAACAGATGTTGAGGATGCATCTTTTCTGCTTCAGTTTTCTATCTCCTTTTACATCCTTGAGTAGCCAAACAAGGAACAGTGGCCATAACCAGCTCTCAGAAGTACAGCTAATAAGTCTAGTTGCATGGAGCTGCTTAGAGATCCCAGCCTCACTCTCCCTTGGGGCTAGACCATGTTGGTATAGTGGCTCCTGGTTCCATGTGCTGCCAAGGAGATAAGCCATTGTTTTCTTACTGCATGGAGTCCCATTGGAGTTGGGACCCTGGGGATGCTGCTGCTGGCTGACAGCTCCTGGATAGGTATTTGCTTGGGTTGCCTATGGCCAAGGCTTCTTTGGATCACCTGGTTGGAGGCTTACATGTGCTTTCTGAAGCTGCTCAAAACCTGCCCCCCTCTCCCCATCCCTCTTCAGTATGTCTCTATCTCAGGGTTATCTGGCATGAATCTTGGTCCTTCTTAGATTTCACACTGGCTTTAATGCCAGTCTCTGGAGTGACCTAGGGAATAACAAATGCAGCTATTGGAGTTGATGGGAACAACTGTGTCTGGAAGGGCCAAGACCACTCAGTCTGTTCTATGGAGCCATTGCCCTCTTTCAACCTAGGCCTTGTCCTCCCGGGCCTCCCTATGTTTTACCATAAAGAGAAGAGAATATGATAGAGCATGGACAAGATTCAGGCTCTCAAGATAGAAGCAGGATCCCGGACCAAGAAATAATTGCAGAGTCCTGAGCTTTTCCCTTTCCCCCCAATCAGAGGGAGGGAGCATCTTGCAGGACCAAGTCACACCCTCTGTTTTGGGCTCTGGCAGGATCCAGAGTAGCCAGCACCCGCTCAGTCCTGTGCTGTCCCACAGGCGCTGCACCAGCTCTACTACGACCCCAATATTGAGAACAAGAACCTGGCTCAGAAGTGGCTGATGCAGGCCCAGGTCTCTCCACAGGCCTGGCATTTCAGCTGGCAACTATTGCAGCCGGACAAGGTGCCTGAGATCCAGTACTTTGGGGCCAGTGCCCTACACATCAAAATATCTCGCTATTGGAGTGACATCCCCACTGACCAGTACGAAAGCCTAAAGGCACAGCTCTTCACCCAGATCACCCGCTTTGCCAGCGGCTCCAAGATTGTGCTGACTCGGCTGTGTGTGGCGCTGGCCTCGCTGGCTCTCAGCATGATGCCTGACGCTTGGCCATGTGCTGTGGCAGATATGGTACGACTCTTCCAGGCCGAGGACTCACCGGTGGATGGCCAGGGCCGTTGCTTGGCCTTGTTAGAGCTGCTGACAGTGCTGCCAGAGGAGTTCCAGACCAGTCGCCTGCCCCAGTACCGAAAAGGTCTGGTCCGGGCCAGCCTGGCGGTGGAGTGTGGGGCTGTGTTCCCATTGCTGGAGCAGCTGCTACAACAGCCCAGCTCTCCCAGCTGTGTGCGTCAGAAGGTGCTCAAGTGCTTCTCCAGCTGGGTACAGCTGGAGGTGCCGCTGCAAGACTGTGAGGCCCTCATTCAGGCCGCCTTCGCTGCCCTGCAGGACTCAGAGCTCTTCGACAGCAGTGTAGAGGCCATTGTCAATGCCATCTCACAGCCTGATGCCCAGAGGTAAGTTAATCCCCAGCTTCCCAGAGAGACACAGGCTGCTTAGCCAGCATACATCCATACACTTACCGTCCATTCATCTATGCATCCAGTAAACATTAGTGAAGTGTTGATTATATACTTGATTTTATACTGGAGATGCAGCAAGGAATGGTGGTTCAGAGTGAGGCAGATATTAAACAACTAATCATCCGGTGGTCTATTCAATTAAAATATATGCCTCTTTCTTTTCTTTCAGCCAGCTGCAAGTCCTGCATGTTCTGCTTCTGACCATATTGCAAATGTATTATTTTCAGTTTCTGCTGTTACCACCCTAGTCCAAGCTGTCATCATTTCTTTTCCCGGCTTTCAGCAGAGCTTTCTCACCATACCCCTAT
This sequence comes from Typhlomys cinereus, assembly GCA_023101885.1. Classification (NCBI taxonomy): domain Eukaryota; kingdom Metazoa; phylum Chordata; class Mammalia; order Rodentia; family Platacanthomyidae; genus Typhlomys; species Typhlomys cinereus. The sequence goes on from JALPQD010000595.1 coordinate 876,615, forward strand.
TTTTTTTTTTTTTTAACTTTTGTACCCTTCTTTGCCCCAGCAACTACCACTATCTTTTAAAAATGAGGATCTACTCTTTCCTTGCTGATCAGAACCTTTCAGTGACTTTTCGCTGGTTTTAGGATGAAGTTCGGAATCCTTAAACATCACTCATGAAAGCCCTGCACAATTATGGCGAGCACTAGTCTCCTTGAATGTCATTCTCCTTACTTCCTATACTCTTCTCCTGTTCCTTTCAGTTCCTACTCTTCTGTCCCCCTTCCAGCCCCCGAACAGGAACTGGACACATCGTCCCTGCTTCAACTGAAATTTCATCTCACTTCCATAGAGAAGTCTTCAAGGATTTTTAAGACTGTTTAGTCTTCTTTATTATGTCTTCTTTTCTGCCTCTCTCATTTATATGTATTTATAAAGTTCTTAATGATATTCCAGGTTTTCCTTCTCAGCCTGTAATATCATTTAATTATAAATCAGTGTGTCCCCAGTAGCATGGACAGGGATTTTATTGTGTTTCTTTGTCTCATTGTCCACAAGTTTTTGAATGGATGAAAAGCGGGAGTTTGCTTATGAGGAAGGTTGGATTTGGTAAGTTAGAGGAACATTCCCAGCTTCAGGATCCACAGCATATACTCAGCCCTGTGGTGGACACTTGCATATTATATTCAAAGACCAGAAAGAAGGTGAACATAGCGGAGTGTTGTTAAACATTCCTTAGGAGCTACTGAGTTAGTTCCTTGCCGAGCCTGGGAAGCATATGAGTGAATGGTTTGACTTTATGTCAGCAGCTCATGTTCCAATGGACACACAAGGAAGCAGGGGGTCCTGGCACCCCAGGCAAGGCATTTAACAACAGTTTCAGGGGTGCGAAAGCCTTACCAGAGGAAGTGGCATCTGAGCTGCGTTTGGAAGGCTGTGTGATAGTTAGTCAGATGGAAGTGACAGATATGAAAACAATATCCCAGACAGATAGAAAACCCAAATAAGGGAAGGATGTGAAAGAATAAGGAGAGGTTTACAGATCAGTAGGTATGATTTGTCAGCAGGCATTAAGGACCAGCGTTAGAGGAGACGCAGGTTCACCTTGTCAGCCAGGCTTGAGGATTTTTTTACCCTGATCTTCATCCTCAGGCTGGTGTAAAGGACTTATTGCAGAAAAAAAAAGGTTTTTGTTGTTGTATTTATTTTAAGTTAGACTGGAATAATTAAGATTGGAAACCTGATACTGACATTTCAGAGATAGGGTTTTATGAATTCTTGGCTGAGTTGAAGGGGAAACTGAAAGCAAGTGCTGGGAGGAGTGGCTAGGGCTCAAGCCTTGGCATTAGTCATGTCTGAATTTGAACCTTAGAGGTCTGTTTCCTAAATCTGACACGTTGGGTAAGTCCTTTCTAAGTCAAAGTGGAGGTAATCATCTCAAATTCAGAGTTGTCATAAAGGTTAAAGCAGAATATTGTTTTCAGGGCTGTGTTCTGGTATTCAGTAAAGAATATGTTAACCCCATAAATAATGAGAGTTCTTTTGTGGTCTCTGTTAGAGGGATGGGAAAGCCAGCAACACCTTTTTGAACATAATGCTATGTGTATGTCACTTGTTTTAAATTAGAGGTTTTGTGTGGTTGTGTTTGTTCTTTCTTTTTACCATACCTGATAAGTTTAATGGTAACCTAACTTAAAAAAAAAAAAGTTTAAAAAGTAGACATAAGGGTGGAGAGGTGGCTCAGTGTAACCACCTCTGCCTCACAAGCAGAAGGTCCTGAGTTCAGATTTCAGGTCCCACATGCCAGGGGAAGTGGCAGCTGCCTGCACTTCTGGCCCTGGTGAGTGGAACCTGGGAAATCCCAGAGCAAACCGAGAAGGAGGTAGAAGCAAACAGGGATGATTCACAAAGTCATCCTTGGTCCTCCACAGGGACATGTAGTGACCTTTGACACACACACACACAATAAATAAATAAATGAAAAAATAATTTAAAAATGTAGACATAGTTACTGCTAAACTGATTAAAGCTATATTTGTATCTTAAATTGGTGGTAAGAAGTAGAAACTATTATGCAATGGATCCAGTCAGTGAGGCTAGAACACATGTATCTACACACACCACATACACATACACAGATAAAATAGTTAACTCCCTCCAAACTTTAAATTAAAAGGCTGGGAATATACCTTAATGGCAGACTGCATATAGTATGCATGAAGCCCTAGGTTTGATTATAGTTGTGCAAAAAACAAAACAAAAATTTTAATTAAAGCAGCATTGACTTAAAAAATGTTTTGGTATGAGGATTAAATAAGAGAATGTGAGGTGCTTAGCACGGCTTTTGGATGCTCCATAAATAACAGTTACTAATATTCAATATTGTTGTTGCATTACAAGTAGTGTGATGCTTCTAGTTTCTCAGCATAAGATAGAAACCTTAAGTCAAGAAGGTCTTAAGTCTAGGCCCTCTTGGCAGTCTGAAATTAAGTGCTGGAAGGGCTTAGACAATTGGTGGCTAAGAATTGATTGGGGCAAGTACCCTATGTAGAAAACTTGGATATACCCAAGTTTACCTTCTCAGCCTGTCTCAGACGCCTTAGTGGGTAATTGATACCCCTTCTCTTCTGAACGAATGAGCAAGCAAGAAGCCAGTCAGTGATCCCATAGCCTCCTGGGCACCCATTGGCTGCAGCCTCTTGGTTGCTTAGCAACTCTTCCCATTTTCTCAGCTCTGCTCCGGGAGCTCTAATTGTAGGTCTGAGCTGAGCTCAGTGTGAGAGGCAGCCAAGACATCCCCAGTAGCATTGCCAGAGTTGACCAGCTAGAACCAGGTTTCTTGGACCCAGTGTTAGCCATCGTCCAAAACTCCCAGACTTCCTCCACCAAATATAGAAACTTCAGGGACTTCAGGCTTGTTCTGTCTTTTCACAGGACTCAGACATGTGTGCTCAGGTTGTAGGAAGTATGCAGGCATTACTTCCAAGGTTGGGTATAACCAGCTTAGCAGAATTTGCCTTCTGCTCTGTCCAGCCTAATTTCCTTTAGGAAGTCACTTTTAGTAGCTTTGACTTCTGGATCATACAGGTACTACCTTCCTTAGGTGTCCTGGCATAAGCCTTCTCTCTGGCTAAGCTTCCCTTTAAATCATCCTTTTTCTGTTTCTCTACACCCAATGTTGCTTTCTGGTTTTCTCTTATATGTGCTTTCCCCCCAAAATACTTTTTCTTTTTTCAGTTCCCAAATTTCTCACAGGAAACTGAAGGACAGGAGGTGATTTGGACATTTGGAAACTTCTATCAGTAAGAACTAGAGATACAGAATGAAACCTGAATAGATCTTTTGGAGAAAATTCTATTCAAACCCTTAAAAAGAAGCAGATGTATAAAAGTTTAACGTCTCTCTCAACCTGGTATCTGTTCCTAAGTTGCTGTTTACACTTGAACGATATTCTGAACCCTCTAGACTTTATTGTTCTTGATTTATCCTATTTGAGGCATAGATAAGAAAAAGTAAGAACCTTCTGTCTGTGTGAGCTTTAGTAGATAAAGGGAGCCTTGGACTATAGTAGGGAGTGCTCTGGGGTTGGGATACTACTTCTTTTTTTTTTTTTTTTTTTTTAAATTTAATTATACATTTTAAAATTTTTTACCAGTTCCCTCCCTCCCCCCTCCTCCCCCTCCCCTTCCCCCAGTGCCTCCCCCCCAATTCCCAGAGAGTCCTTTATTGTATACGCCTAACTCTCCATTGGGTCCTCCTCTCCGATGACATATAAGGACCCAGTGGCATTTCCATAAGCCCTTTCTCTTGTTCCCCTTAAGCATAAGATCACTACTATGGCTGTCAATCCCTTGCCTCCAGGGGTCTCGGTGCCCTTAACAGATGCTAGACTTTATGAGGGCAACAGTGCGCTGGACATTGCGCAGGGCATGCAAAGTCCCATTACGATTGCTTTGGCCCCAACTATTGTTGAGAATCTTGCAAATCGTTGCTCCTCCCATCCTTTTGCTCTTACAATCTTACCGCCCCCTCTTCCGCAAATGTCCCTGAGCTCCAGGATGGGGAGAGATTAGGCTGTCCTAGTTCTATGTGATTGATATAGTCTCTGAAATTCTGGATTGTGGTTTGTTGATTTTCTTTTGCAGTTTTGCTGCTCCTGCAATTCCCTTCACTCCATTCTGCTGGGCACTGTATGTCACCCCCTGGCCAGAGACAAAAAGCTGTTAAACTGGAGTCTTGTTGTAATAGCACATTCAAGGGTAGATGGGGATACTACTTCTTGCTCCATCTCAGCTGCAGGGGAGCATGTGGGTCATAGCCTTGGTCCTAGCACTAGCTCTTTGTGCTTGAGTCTGGCCTTGAAGGTGCCCATTGTCTGGTGGTGCAGCCCGTGTCAGGGTCATGAAACAAGCTCTTCCAGCTATCTCCAGGCGGCAACCTCTGGGGATGTCTCTGAATTGGAGGTATCCTGGTATAGATGGCTTTTGCTTTGAGAATCCAGAGTGGGGATGTGGAAAAGGAAACCAACGCCTCTGGTCTGAATAGTTCTTTGTGGTCTATCAACTTCCCACCAAAATTAGGGAGCTATTACTTGCTCAAGGTGAATCCAGTTAGAACCTGGATGCTCAGTCCCCATTCTGACATGGTTGTTATGATGACACTACAGTTGATGATATAGGGGTCCCAAGCATCTGATTGTGTCTGAGAGTATGGCTGTATGTAGGACATAATGTTATGCATAATTGTGTGTTTCCTCTCCTCCCCACTGTGGTGTAACTAATCTTGTTTATCTCCTTTGTGTATTAGGCTTCCTTTGCTCCTCCTTGTGGTTCAGGACTCTGATCTGAACATTCTTTTCTCCCACTTTACACTTTCTCCCTGGGTAGCTCTCATTCCCATAGCTTCAATTACCAGTTATTAGCTGATGATTCCTGAATCTGTATCTATAAATTACATTTATTTATTTATCTCGTGAGCATCTATAAGGATTAGAGGATGGTTACTGTGGTGGTATGTGTGGAGGTCAGAAGATTGTGGAAGTTGGTTTTTACTTCCATCATGTGAGTTCTAGAGATTGAACATGTCTTTACTTTCAGCAGCGTTTTTACCCACTGTGCCATATCACCAATTCCTGTTCTTTCTAAACACTTTTGTCTGCACACTATGCCTAATACAGATTCTTTCCTCTCATTGAAAGTGTTGCTGTTACCATTTACCACTAAGTCTCTTGGATCCCACCTTTTGTTTACATGGAGAGTTGTCCTTGACACTTCCTTTCTTTTGTAACCAGCCAGTCATCATGCTTGTCCACTTGGCCTCTTAGCTCTGAGTTCATCTCCTAGTTTTCTCCCTTCCTACTGCTGCTGACTGACACAGAGTTGGCATTTGATGATAGTAAGTGGGGACTTATGCCCTTAGGAGTTATGAAGCCTTTACAGAGTTCCTGACACTGCCATTCTTGTTTAGTCTTCCTAATAATGTTTCTTTTTAGAGCTGCCTTAACAAAGTACCACAAAGTAGGTAACTTTGAATGCTAATACTTGCTCACAGTTGTGGAGACTAGACTCTTGGAATCAAGGTGTCCCAGAGGTATGTTTTCTCTGAAACCTATAGGGGACTCTGTCTTGGCTTATGCTTGGATTCTGGACACCTTTATGATTTCTTGGCTTACAGCTGCCTAACTGCAATCTCCACCTTTGTTTCTACTTGACATTCTCCTATTATGTCTCCGATTTGTAAGAACAGTCATAAAAGTTTAGGAGAACACCCTCTTCTAGTGTGACCTCATTTGCAATGATGCTTTTTCCAAATAGGGTCACAGTTTTAGGTACTAGGGGTTAGGATTTCAGTATATCTGTGTGTGTTTGTGTGTGTGTGTATACACCTGTGTGTGTGAGTACATATTCAAGTCAGAGGACAAGTGTCTTTCCCGAAGAATCATCACCTTTTTTGAGATAGTGTCTCTCACTGGCCTGGAGCTTGCCATATAAGCAAGGCTGGCTAGCGAGTGAGCCCCTAGACCTTGCCAGTCTTTGCTTTCCAGTGATGGGATTACAAGCATGCACCACCACAACTGGCTTTTTTAAAACATGTGTCCTGTGGATCAGATTCAGGTCCTCATGCTTGCACAGCAAACACTTTACTGACTGGGCTATCTCGCTAGCCTCTTTTTAGAAGGCAAACATTTCAGTCCATAAAAGTCTGCCTTCTAGTCCCCCAAAATTCATGTCACTCATGTAAAAATGTATTTGCTGCATCTCAGTCTCCCCAGAAGTTTTAACTTATCTCAGCATCAACTTAACCTGTAACACTGACCATCTCGTGTATCTTTTCCTTAGTTCTCCTGCGAGTGTTGACCTACTGCTCTTCTCAACATGAGAAGTATGAAAACTCCCTTGGCTTAGATCTGATAGGAAGGAGCTTGGATGAAAGGCAGGGAGAGTGTCTCTTAGTGCTGGGGGTGGGTGGACAGACACTGTAATGGGCCTCCTCACCTCATGTCTCTAGATACGTGAATACACTCCTGAAACTCATCCCATTGGTGCTGGGACTGCAGGAACAGCTGCGACAGGCCGTGCAGAATGGGGACATGGAGACCTCCCATGGCATCTGTCGCATCGCCGTGGCCCTGGGCGAGAACCATTCCCGGTAGGAGTGGAGCAGCTGGTGATGGGATGGCAGGGCCCTCCAAAAAGTGAAGTTATGGAACCTCTTTGGGGAGGACCAGTGACCTTTCTGTATCTCCTTCCCAGAGCCTTGCTGGACCAAGTAGAGCACTGGCAGAGCTTCTTGGCACTCGTCAACATGATCATGTTCTGTACGGGCATTCCTGGCCATTATCCTGTCAACGAGACCACCAGCTCCCTAACTCTCACCTTCTGGTACACGCTGCAGGTGTGTCTGTGTGACTGCCAGGGGGATTGGGCCACCGTAAAAGAAGGTGGATCATGGGCTTCTGTGGTTGCTGGTGAGGTAGCTAACTGCCTTCCCTGGCTCTCTCAGGATGACATTCTGTCCTTTGAGGCGGAGAAGCAGGCTGTGTACCAGCAGGTGTACCGGCCAGTCTACTTCCAGCTGGTGGACGTGCTTCTGCATAAGGCCCAGTTCCCTTCTGATGAGGAGTATGGATTCTGGTCCTCAGATGAGAAGGAGCAGTTCCGAATTTACAGGTGATAGTAGCAGACCAACTCTCGAAACAGAGTCTTGAAGTAATACAATCAGGGAAGGGGCCAAGGCCAGGCTTCCTGACTTCTGGGTCTCCTTTCTGTAGCCTCCAGGCAATTTTGCAGGGTTACGAGGGTCCTGGGGTAGGCTTTGGCTTGTGGTAAGGATCCAGGCAGTGTAAAAGGCCTTCATCTGCTTCTCAGGGTGGACATCTCAGACACGCTCATGTATGTCTATGAGATGCTGGGGGCCGAGCTGCTCAGCAGCCTCTATGACAAGCTGGGCCGTTTGCTCACCAGTTCAGAGGAGCCCTACTCCTGGCAGGTACCTCCCAAGCCTGATTCCCTCAACCCTCCCTGACCTGTCAGACCCTCCTCCTCAGCCAAGCCAGTGGCACCCTCTTTCCCTAGCACACAGAGGCCCTGCTCTATGGCTTCCAATCCATCGCAGAGACCATCGATGTCAACTATTCTGATGTGGTGCCCGGGCTCATTGGCCTCATCCCACGGATCAGCATCAGCAACGTGCAACTGGCAGATACTGTCATGTTCACCATTGGTGAGACCTGGCATACATCCATGACCACATTCTTAGAGCTACAGCACCCCTCCCTAACCATGGCTGGCCTGCTGGGTCCTATTCCAACTAGGAGACATATATCTCCCCCACACGACTGGCAAGTCCTGGGATCCTTCCTGCAGTGTACTGAACTGTATCTCACTGATGCTAGTTCACCATCAGTAGGACAGCCATGATGGGCCTCTGTTGAGTAATCCCTTTCTGCTTCTCAGCTGTGAGGCTCATGTTTGAGCATGCAATGCATTTATGCCCACTCAGTCCTCTCAGCGCTCTGGATGTGCTAGGGCTGTAATTTGACCCTTCCTGGAGCTCTGCCAGCTTCAGGACATGGTACATGGCCAGGGTGGCCTGCTTCAGAGAACCTTCTTTTCACTTCTTTTCCCTCCAGGAGCTCTGTCTGAATGGCTGGCTGACCACCCTGTGATGATCAACAGCGTTCTGCCTCTTGTACTGCACGCCCTAGGCAATCCTGAGTTGTCTGTCTCTTCTGTGTCCACCCTGAAGAAGATCTGCCGAGAGTGCAAGTATGACCTGCCACCATATGCTGCCAACATCGTAGCTGTCTCCCAGGTATGAAGGGCCCTGGGTGGTGCTGGGTTCTAGAGTGCCCTGCCCCATGCTGACATCCTGTTCTTCTTTTCTGTCCCCAGGATGTGCTGATGAAACAGATCCACAAGGTGCGGCTCAAACTTTCTAGGAGTCTCCTGGGGTCTTGCTGGGGAGTCCTTTATTCCTTTCAAATCCTGCATTCTACCCTCTTCCTCCCCCCCCATTCCTAGTTCTAGTTCTCTGCTCTTTGAATCTTCTCCTAAGGAGCTCATTCTTCTCACTCACAACCAGACGCACTTAGGGCAGGCCATTCCTGTTTTCTGCCCCACAGACGAGTCAGTGTATGTGGCTGATGCAGGCACTGGGCTTCCTGCTGTCAGCCCTGCAGGTGGAAGAGATCCTTAAGAATCTGCACTCGCTCATCTCGCCCTACATCCAGCAGCTGGAGAAGCTAGCTGAGGAGATAGTGAGTGAGCTCTGGGGACCTGGGGCAGCACTGGAATCAGAGACTTCTCGTATGAGCCGTGGCCACAGAGGGGTGGGGTTGGCACTGGTATTCAGGGCTGGGGCTGAGTGACCCAGGGACTAGGCTGGAACTGGGAGCTTGATTCACTTCTCTCTGTAGCCCAATCCCTCCAACAAGCTGGCCATTGTCCACATCTTGGGGCTTCTCTCCAACCTCTTCACCACACTGGACGTCAGTCATCACGAGGACGATCATGAAGGCCCTGAGCTCCGGAAGCTGCCAGTGCCACAGGGACCCAATCCAGTGGGTGACATTGTCTTTGCCATTTCCTTCTTCCCCCCATGGGAATATCATTGTCACTTTCCAACTCTGAAGATGATGTTGGTATTGCTCCTTTGAACTCATGAGGGTCATACGTAGTCTTATGACCCGTCTTGTAGGGATGCTTTCCTTGTCCCTGGCTTGACCGGAGTGATGTCATTAAGGTTCATTTGTCCCCCACAACTCCTGTCTCCAACACTGATATTATCTTTCAACCCCAAAAGAGCTATATTATGAGCCTTGGTTCAACCCCCAGCTACTTAGAATCTCCTACTTCATCCTTCACTGACCCTATGGGCATTCATCATAAGCAAGTATTCCACATTTATTCCTTGCCTTTAAGTTGTTCCCAGTTGAGAGGAAATACACATATACAGGTCACTGCTAGGCAGTGTGACACGCCTGAATGTGGAATGACCTCATACAAGTTGTTTGAGCTGAGACAAACCTCAAGTTTCCCACTCAGAGTTGTGAGCGTCAGGACTGGGCTTTTCATCAGAGAACTGTTGGAGCAGAGGAGAACTGAGGGAGAGTAGTTTGCATACTGTAAGTTTCTGTTCAAATACCAAGTGGTCATTCTCCTCGAATGCCTCAGGGTTTCTCCTAGAGAAAAAGAAGTCGGGGACACCCTGGCTCTCTGCCCAACTCCCCACCCCAGTTTCAGTTACCTTTTGGCTTTACACCAGGCGTGGGCCACTGTCATCCCACAGAGCCCCTTTTTCTTCTATGGCAGTCAGTATCCTGCCTTCCCTCACCTCCCAGGACCTCAGCCTGCTCTCTGCTCCTCCATAAGCTGCCCGCATCTACACATCCCTTGGGCTCCCTACCCCACTCCTTTTTGGGTGAGACAGCATCTCCTCCTTTTCAGGGGCTAGCCTGTTGCTTTTGTTTTCTTGAGCAGAAATGGATAGTGGAGTGATTTTTTTGTTTAAATTTACAGAGTTGCCCCAGTCTTATCAAACATTCAGGATATCTCTGCCTTGCAATTTGAGATGACCCCTAGAATTCTCTTCCAGTCCTGGGGGGTTTGGCACACTATTTTTGATGTACTGCTTACTCCCAAGTGCTTCTCAGATGGGTAGTAGTGGTGACGGGGCATCTTACTTCTTCCTGTGTCTTCAGGTGGTGGTCGTGCTGCAGCAGGTCTTCCAGCTTATCCAGAAGGTGCTGAGCAAGTGGTTGAATGATGCCCAAGTGGTCGAAGTGAGCCATGATCCTTGCTCTCTTTCTACTTCTATGTTGATTGTTCCAGCGAAGTGTTGCTGTCCTACTTCAACTCCTAGTGGTCCAAAGAAAATAGGAAGAGAAATCTTACCCTCCTCACACAAGGAATATTTTGGGAAGACATTAAGAACTCCCAGGATCACTGAAAGTACCAGATGAAATTTCCATGACTATAGAGCTAAGTGACAGTCAAGTATCTCCTGCATCAGCAGAGATTCGCCATTGTTTCCTTTTCAGTTGAAAACTTTGTGGCTGTTGCTGCTCCTAAGAGGAAATAGTAGAGATGTGTGTAGCAAGAATTAAGTGACAAGGTTGGAGCCAGCGCTAATAGAGGAGCCTTTTTGTCCCCTTCTTTTTGGGGAAAGGGACAGACTTCCGTGTTCACCTCCTTGGTTTGCAGGACTTGACCAGACTTTTAGGGAAGGGCAGGGCTTCCAGCTGATTGTGATGGACTGACCAGGATCCCTTTGTTTTCTCCCCAAGGCCGTATGCGCTATCTTTGAGAAGTCTGTTAAGACACTGCTGGACGACTTTGCCCCTATGGTGCCACAGCTGTGTGAGATGCTGGGGAGGATGTACAGCACCATCCCCCAGGCCTCTGCTCTTGACCTCACTCGACAGGTGGGCTTTCTAGTTGCACAGCTGGTGTTCTGGATGTCCTCCTAGAGATATGGCCCTGGGTTTGGGTGGGTCAGATGGCTGGCCTGGCTGGAGTCCCCACCTGTGTTGTAAGGATGTTGATCTCTCCTGGGGAGGTAGATCTCAGCTGACCAGTGTTCCCTGCTCTGTTGTAGCTGGTCCACATCTTTGCTCATGAACCTGCTCACTTTCCCCCAATAGAGGCCCTCTTCCTGCTCGTCACCTCCGTCACACTTACTCTCTTCCAGCAAGGTAGGTCCTGACCAGGGTTTCTGCTGTTGCCGCCGCTGCCACTGCCTCTGCTTCCTCAATTGGGTAGCCAAAGCTATCCACTCTGTTCTCTATCCCCTGGTCGCACGTGGAATTTGATGGGAAACTCAGGGGCGGGGGTGAAGTCACCTATAACTAGTTGACATTCTAGGTTGAAGTTGATAAGAGGGTGAATGGTGTCTTCTACTAGCCCACTGGGCTCTGGGCCAGCCTGGATTTGGGAGAAGCTTGGGGTTAGGCTCTAAGAGACTTAGGACACTAGACTGGCTCCTTTCCTTTAGGATATGATGAGAGATGGGAAGCGCATGGCCTGTCAAATCAAGTAGACCTAGAGTCTGAGTTCATCACCACCAACTAGTTGTGTGACCTTGCACAAGTCACTTACCTTTGCTGAGCCTTATTTCCATATTGCTACAGTTATTAGGGGGCCTGACTTTGGATTTTTATACATAAAATACTCAGCTCTGTTTCCTTTTCCATGTCAAGGTTTAATCCTTTCTAGGCACAAAGTCAAGTTCCTTTAGGGGTGGTCCCGGTTCCAGCTCTCTGTGAGCCTCTGCCTGAAAGCCTTAGCAAGTGGCTTTCAGGCTTCCCATTTGTCTAACCCAGGTTTAACCTGGGACAGAAGCTGCTGCTCCACCAGCTCATAAAGCCTGGATTTGAATTGTGAGGCCTGCCAGGCTACTCAGCTCAGCCCAGGTTTCTCTCTGCTCATATCCCTAGTGTCTAGTCCCATGGGCCTGGAGTAGCTTCGAAGTGGGAAGATACCTGAGCCAGAACCTGGTGTGGCTGTCCTCAGCTTCACTACCCTAGTTCCCGTACCCCTGTGGGACAAGTGCCAGTGATCCTCTCTCTGTTCATCCCTCAGTGGACACATGCCTCCCAACCTCCATAATCCCTTTCTTAGTTTAGGTTCTGTCTCACTGAACTAACTCCAGACTATTACCTGCAGTCTACCCTCCAGTCCTTCCTGCATATGCAGTTGTTATTGTTCTTCATAAAACACTAATCTGACTCTTTTTCCTCTTTGACTCAAAATCCTTTCATTGTTGCTCATTGCCCTCAGGTAACTATACCATTCCCACATAACCAGACTCTGCTGTACCTCTAACATCTTCTCTAACCACTCAGACTCTTTCCTGTCTGTGGCCCATTTGATCTATGTGCCTTACATTTGATTGGAATGGCCTGTGCCCTCTACTGAGTGAGCTTTCATTCCTTCAGGCTTTAGTCAGGAGGCATCAGTTCTCAGACAAGTGACTCTGAGGCAGAGCTGAGTGTTTCTAGCTCTGCACTACCAGTAAAGCATTGACCACTCCCTTCCTAGACTGAACCCCTAAAAGGTCAAGATTGAATCTCATGCTGCATCTCACGTGTCCAGAATGAGGTCAGCCTCAGACAGCATTAAATCAAGTTCCCTGCCCTGGGAACCTTTCTGTCTCATTGTCTGGTCTAGCAGGAAGGATGCAGAACACTGCCCGCTGTTCTGCAGTGGAATCCAGACACAGGGCACACCACACCTTACTTTCCAGGACTCAGAGTGTAGAGATGGGAGGAACAAGCTCTAGCAGTGGCTCCTAGTGGCCTGGAGAAGGAAGCAAGGAAGGGATTCTGTTACAGGCGGGGAAGTAGAATATTTATGGCTTACACAAGATCACACAGCTACTTAGCGGTGTCTCAGGCAGATATTCCCACACTGCATCCTGCCAAGAGTGAATAGACCTGGGCAGGAGCTCAAACCTGAGGCAGGGATGTCTAGCATCTTATCTGTTGGGGTTGTTGGTTGTCTTGGTGCGCAAGATAGCCCACATACTTGTGCTGTCCCAGCCTTAAGCTTCCTCAGGCTCTGCCTTCCCAGTGGACTATGGGCCACCATACTGACTGGTTTCTCTTTTGGCATGTCCACATGCCAGGAACCCTGAGTTTGGCCATCTACTAAGTCCATGCCATAAGGAGGGTATTTCTTGGGTGGGAGTCTCCTTGGCCTTCTTATGCTATTTATTACCCTGGTCCTGCCAGTGACTTGCTCAACCAGCCTACAGCACCTTGGGATACCCTACCCAAAAAGGAATTCTTTGGTTTAAGCGGACTGAATAGAATCCTTTCATTGGCCAGACCAAGGGCCCTGATACCATCAAAGCGAAGGGGATACTTTCATAAGCCCTGATATGTTGGACTTCTAGAGCCGTAAGCTAAGCCTCAGAAGGAGGTGCCAAGGACCAGCCTGTGGCGAGTCCTGCCCTCTTCTTCAATGGCTGTGATGGGAAAGTATATACAGAGAAACAGCATAGTTTACTCCCAGTGTTTCTTCAGCTCCACAGAGTCCAGAATTGCCTGAGCACCGAGGGATCACTGGGGGGACTGGCTGAAGTGGAGTGGGGAGTAGGTGGAAGGCCCCCTGGGGGAGCTGGGGCAGGTCCGTCCTTCACTTTGCCGTCTCTTTCTGTTGGGCTTCTCCCAGTTCATGGTTTTTGTACGTTTTGTTTTTTTATCTTGCTTCCTGCTGCTCATGTGCCCCACGCTGTCTCCCTGCAGGCTCTCAGTCCCACATAACTATATGAGGTTGAGTTGCTGTTTGTATAATTTTTTCTTAAGTTCCATCTTTATTATATTTTAGGGCCCAGGGATCATCCTGATATTGTTGATTCATTTATGCAACTCCTGGCACAGGTGTGTTTTAGTTTTATTCATTCACGTTCTGTTCTCTCTCTTTCTCTTTCTCTTATGTTGAAATTCAATTTAAGCCTATTTTTAGCTTTCTGTTGACAAATTTTTTTTCTGTTCAGTTGAATAGAGTTTCTTCATCTGTTTCCGTGGAAGTTGACAACCCAACATCCTCCTTTAGTGCCCCTTTTCCTCAGCTAGCTCAGTCACCTACAAAGACCAGGGAAAGGCTGACCCCTGAAGGGAGGGAGTGAAAAAGGGAGGAGATGGTGACTGTGCCCAGCAGTTCCTGTGTGGCTGATTTGCCTGAGACAATTAAGAGTATGGCGGGAGATGAAGGGCCTTGGCTTCACTGTCCCCGTGCTCCTGCCGGGGAACTGCCCGCCTTAGTGCTCTCAGTCTGTTCCTGAAAGGTAGGCTGGGAGCAGTTCCAAAGAGAAAGGCTGAAGGTGAATGTGTACTGTGGAACCCAGAGTCCAGCTGGTGGAAAGGTTGTGTTGCTGTGGAAAGGTTCCACTGTGAGACAATATTAGCATGTGTTTGTGCTTGGTATGTGCTTAAGTGTGTTGCACTTTATTTTGTGTGTTTGGAGTTTGGTTTGAGAAGGGAGCAGAAATCAACCACTGTAAGTATGTGTGTTGTGTTGGACATTGATATACATGTGAAGTTGATGTGATGTGTGATGTTGGGTGGTCCTGTCTTTGTAAATTCACGTGAAGAATTGAGTATGGATATGTATTGAAAGGTTTGTGTGTGTGTGTATATGGGTCTATGTGTATATGCACGTGCACTACCAGAGTATTTTTAATGGAAATAAGAATACATTGTGTGTTGGCATGTCTATATTAGAGTGAGTATGGTTTGGCAGATGTTGCGCTGTGGATAGGAGTGTGGAGTTAATATGATGGGTTCTGTATTAGGGGGTTCCTGTGAATTGGGGTAAATGGAAGTGTTTCTTCGCTTATCATTCCACAGATTATAACAGTTGCCCCTCTCATAGAGTGCACTAGGCATAGCTCTTGCTGTTTTGGAACTTACTGTCTGGTGGAGGGAGGGGTGAAAGGAGCAAGGAATGAAAATGTTCTGGTCCTGGATGGGTATGTGTGGTGTGTGGTGAATCTTTGTGAGAGTATATCTTTGGCAGAAAGGTGTTTGAATGTGTATTTGTGATGTATTGAGAGACTGTATGTTTAGGTCTAGGACTGAGAGTATGTGAGATGGTGGGGGCTTAGGTATTTGACTGTAATGTAAAGTGTGTTGTAGATGTGGAGGAGTGTGCATGTGAGTGTTTGAGGAGTATGATAGAGGTATGTCAGTGGGGCATTTCAAGTGAAGGTGCATGTGTGAGTGTTTGCACTTGAGTAAACGGTATAGTGGGTATGCAAGGGGCTGGAGGGTGTGGGGTGTCTATGTGGTGGGTACTGGGGACATCGCTGGAGAACAGCAGTGTGTGAGGACTGCTGGAGTTGTGCCGAACGTCTTCTGTGACCCAAGGATGTGCCAGCCTTGTCTGGTACCATTTGGGGCAGGCCGCCTGCCCCTGCCCCTCCATCTCCTACCCCCATGGCAACACTGAATCCTAGGGTGGGTATGGTCAAGCAGGTCCTGGACACAGGGTATCCTGTGGAAGGAAGGGGTGGGGGCTCTAAATCTCCTGCCCTGCTTTTCCTCTTCTTGAGGAGGAACTGGGGAACTGGAGGATCAGAGGAATGCAGGTGGGACATGGTAGAGACTGTTGAGCTGTGGCTCCATGTCCAGCTGTGGCTCCGTGTCCAGCTGCCATCTCCTTCCTGGTGCCCTGCTCAGAAAACCGGGTGGGGGGGGCTCATTTTCCTCTGTGAATCAGAGCAGAGTCACTGCTGGCTACCTGACCTGCAGGAGGATTTGGCCCAAGTGAGGAGAGAGGGGAAGATTGGAGCCTAACTATTCCATGTTAATGATCCCTACTTACAACCTTTCTTATACCTCTGTATTCATGTACACTTACATATACTTTGAGCTGCTGTACCTGACTAACCAAACTCTGGGGTGGTTTGGGTTCCCTAAAGATGACTGGATGGCCACCTGTAACTGTGGTGTATGAAGTAAGGGATTCAGGTGGCAGGTGAGTGGGAGGATGGTCCTTGGATCGGGCTGGGGCTGGGCTTACCAGCTCCACCTCCTGCAGGCTCTGAAGCGGAAGCCAGATTTGTTCCTGTGTGAACGACTGGATGTCAAAGCTGTATTCCACTGTGGTAAGTGGGGTCAGGTGGCTAGGTGGGCCTGGGGCTTCCCTGGGAGATCACTGGGGGCCCATCTGATCTACCTCCACCTCTCCCACAGCTGTGCTGGCTCTCAAGTTCCCCGAGGCACCTACCGTCAAGGCCTCTTGTGGCTTCTTTGTAAGTCCCATGCCGACCCTTCACCCCTTCACACCCTGCCCTGCTCAGCACTTAGAGGGTAGGAGTGTGGTGTTCCATCTCATCCTTAGGGAGAGGTGGGAAGGAGCTAGGACTTACGGGCTTCTCAACCTCTGCAGACTGAGCTGCTGCCGCGGTGTGGGGAAGTAGAGTCCGTGGGAAAGGTGGTACAGGAGGATGGTCGCATGCTGCTTATAGCAGTGCTGGAGGTGAGCTGGAGAAGGTGGGGGTGGGGAGATCCACACTGCAGAGACAACTGGCATTCTGGGAAGCTTGAACCTTTGGTTCCCTGAGCTCTCCAGTTCCGTGTCTTCCATGATACAACGCTGAAAGTGTTCGGGGTTGCTGTGAGGTTCAGCTGAGTCTCAGGAACTGCCCCCAGAGAGCCTGTGGCATGACCAGGTCTCCCTACTACAGAGGAGAAAGGTTCTGGTGTGCTGAGACCCCCTTTCTCTTAGGCCATTGGGGGCCAGGCCTCCCGCAGCCTCATGGACTGCTTTGCCGACATCCTGTTTGCTCTGAATAAACACTGCTTTAGCCTCCTGAGCATGTGGATCAAGGAGGCACTGCAGCCTCCTGGTTTCCCCTCTGCCCGCCTCAGTCCTGAGCAGAAGGACACCTTTAGCCAGCAGATACTTCGGTGAGTAGAGTTGGGTTGGTCCTGGGCCCAAGTAGAGAAGATGGGGAGGCAGGGGCAGTGTTGGGGGATAGTCCTAACCAGTTCTCCCTTCCTTTCACCAGCGAGCGAGTAAACAAGAGGCGGGTGAAAGAGATGGTGAAGGAGTTTACACTGCTGTGCCGGGGGCTACATGGCACAGACTACACAGCTGACTACTGAGGAGTGCCCCATCCCACTCACCCCTTCTCATTCTTTCCTGTCCCCAAAGAGTAAAAACCTGGACCTTCACTGCTATCTCTGCTTCTTTTCTGTTGTCACCATTACTGAAAGCCTGGACCCACCCAGGACTGGTACGAGGATGTTTTTGCACACAAATCTGATCAAGAGTAATTGGCTCCTGGGGTGGATACTCCTGTCCAAGCTGCCTAGTCTGCAATTATTCAGAACACTGCCTCAATAGTATCAGCAACCCAACCCCAGCTCCTGTTAAATTAGTTTCAATGTGCCTATATGCATCATTTATTTGATCAGCAGTGTTGCGTACTAGGCCCCTATTTCTGCCTTGAACAAAGGCCGGCCCAGTCTAGAGCTACCATACTAAACTTAGAGCATGGGGAGGAATGGCTATATGAAGAAAGTGGCATTTTTTTATGGAAATAGGATTTGTATACACAGGTCTTGGGGACTCGGGTGGAAAAAACACAGTGGAGATTTGAATTTCAGGATGAGCATGTGATGTGGGGTTTTATTATCCATTTTTTTATTTATATTTTTAGGAAAAAAGGTTATTGAGGGCAACAGACTGAGCAGTAACCAGAGTACCACCCATACCCTGATGTGGGGTTTTACTTACTGTTTTGTGGTACTGGAAATGGTGTGCTAGGCAAGCACTCTACCACTGAGTCACAACTGCAGCCCTCTGTGTGGGGCATATAACACTGGAAATTGCACATGGTTGAAAAGGGATGCAGAACAAAAGGTGGAGGGGTGAACCACCCGAGCTTGATCCCCAGAATCCACAATGTGAGGCAGCATGCTCATGCCTACACTTATCTGTACACAAAATACAGATTTTAGAAAAGGGAAGATTTGTGCCATGAGGGGGTGTTGCAGTTCGCCTGCATGGTTGCTGATAAATGACCATCACATGGTTTAAGGGGACAAGGGTTTATTCTCACGATTCCTGGTTACAGTTCTCAGTCCAGCTTGACAGGAGAGCTCACGCCAATGAGACTGAGAAAACTGGCCACACCATCTCTATGTAATGGCTGAGAGAGAGACAATCCTTACTTGCCAAACCAGCATGTCTGGCCAAGTTGTACAAAATGATGCCAAGTTGTACAAAATGATGCCAACTGTGTCAACCAGCTGTCTGTATTTTATTCCAGGGCCTAGTCCCATCCACCATGGGCTGGGCCTTCCCCATCAGCTAGACAATCTCCTGCAGGTTTGCTCTGGGCCTAGCTCAACCACTGATTCTCTACAAATGTGCCCAGAGCTCAAACCCTCAACTGTTAAGTTGACACCTGTGCCTAACAATGACAGGGGGCAGGAATAAGAAAATATCCCAGCCCTTACAGGAGGAGTGAGGTAGGACCTTAAAGTATTGCCTGTTTCCCACAACTCAGGACCTCCAGTACTGATGATCAGGACCAGGGACAGCTCCTGTTACAGTTTTGGTTTCTTCCCTTTGCAGTCTCAGTTCTATCTTGTTGGTACCCCTAGCCATTTCAGTAAGATTTAGAGCTAGGCTGAGTTCTTTCCATTCCCATCCAAGGCATTTAAGTCCCCTTGATGGGAGAACTGGCTATGTCCACATGCATCCCACCTTGTTCTCTTCCTAACCTTTGCATGAATTCTGAGTCCATTCTTTCTCATTCTATCTCTGTGCC
The DNA here is from genome assembly GCA_023101885.1 of Typhlomys cinereus. Lineage (NCBI taxonomy): Eukaryota > Metazoa > Chordata > Mammalia > Rodentia > Platacanthomyidae > Typhlomys > Typhlomys cinereus. The sequence goes on from JALPQD010000595.1 coordinate 895,377, forward strand.
AGCCAGCAGCGGCAACCACCCCTCCCCTGTGTCATCTGTCCCATTCCACAGTCCCATTCTTGCCATATCTCTGCTTTCTCACTTCTGTCTTATATGAAATGGTTCCCATATTTTTGTCTTTTCTTTCCTACTGCCTGGTGCCAGGGTCTTTGCTTCCTTCTTTTCGTGGTTTCTCTGCATATTGTGATAAATTTATGACTAAATGGCTTAAGGTAACAAAGAATTTTAATCTGTCTTATGATCTTTGATTACAGTTTCTTTGCTTGGCTTAGCAGAGCAAAACAGCTTGGCTTAGCAGAGCAAAACACCAACACTGGAAGCCAAGGGAACTGACCACACTATATGCATATAGCCACAGGATTGCTGAGAGAGGGACAATAGTTTCTTGCCAGACGAGCATGTCTGGTCAAGTTTACACCAAAGGATGCCAGTTTCTTCAATCAATTCCCTCCATCTTATTCACCTGTCCAGAGACTAGCCTCACCCACCATAGATAGTAGGGCCTCCCCTGTCAATCAGATAATCTGTAGGCTTGCTCGGGTTTAATTCAACTACCATTTCTTAACAAATGTGTCCGGAGTTTGGAGTCTTAAACTGTCAAGTTGACACCTATATCTATGACACTTCTACCCAGTCCCGTGACAAATGCAGTTTATTATGAGGGATCTAGAGTTAGGGATGTAGCTCTAACTTGATAACGTTCTTGTCTAGCATCCATAAAATCTTGGGATTGGAGAGAGAGAGAATAGGGAGGAGAGAACATGAGTTTAAATCCTAGCATCTGAAATATGGTTTTGATCCTAATTGTACTGATCTACTGTATTATTAGGCAGGTAGTCTCTTCCTTGTCTATAAATGAGATAATTCATAGACTAAACTCTAAAAATGTAGTGCCGAATGAGCTTAGTAAGGAATCAGTGTTTATCTGATTGACAGAGAGCTATAAAGATAATATAGCAAGTGGCATATGCAAAGGACTACCTTTGTAAAATTACAACTTTGGGGCAATCCAATCATTGAGTGCTATTGTTAAACCTATTTAGAAGATAAGGAAGGAGGAATGGATATGTTCCAAAGATGCTTGGTAGTAAATTACTAAACACGATATTCAAACCCAGGCACTCGACTCTGAATAAGAGATTGTACAATACTGGTCACCCAGGCAAGGATTGCCACAAGTTGAGACCGGCCTCAGTTACATAGCAAAAGCCCATCTCAAAAAAAAAAAAAACCAAATTGTGTAACTACGTGGGATTGCTTTAGCGTGACGATAGAAACTGTCACACTGTGCTAGCGACTTTCAGAGATTCAGTGTTCCCAAGGGCGCGGGCAGGCCCACCAAGAGGCTCCAAAAGGAAAACAGCGGCGTGTAGAACTACAACGCCCACAAGGCTATGCGGCACTTCCGTTGCTCATAGGAGCCGGCCAGTGATTGGTTCTCTGTAGGAATTGGAGCAAAGGAGCGGTCCTGGTTTAGGATTAGTAGAGTTGCCGTGGGCCACGCCTCAAACCCGGAAGTGATCGAGATAGGCCCACGTGCACAGGGCAAGCCCAGATAGGAGGGGGTGGGTTTTAGGTCCTAGGGCTCTTGGACTGGCGGGTTCCCGGGCATCGATCTGGAGGGCTGCTTTTGAGAGCACAACCGCCAAAGCTAACTCCGCTCCATCTGCTGCTGCTCAAGTCGTGCTTCATGGAGTCTACTTTCAGCAGCCCCGCGGAGGTGGCTCTGCAGCGGGAGGCGGGCGTCGCTGGGCTGCTCACTCCTCCCGAAGACTTGGACCGAGTGTATGAACTGGAGCGAGTCGTTGAATTCATCCGTGACCTGGGGTGTCAACGGGTGAGGGCAAACCTCGGGGAACAGTGGCTCTCTCTTCGGGGTGGGTGACCCAAAGATCTGAATCTTGGTTTATAGGTGAATGGTAGGAGAATTGGAGTCTGCGCGAGGACTATCCAACTACCCATTCGGTGGGACCGGGTATCCCTCGGGAAGCTAGAGGCTTTGAGAGTTGAGTGAAGGGACTTCCAGGAGCCTTTCCTTTGAAAAGCCCCTTGGTGGAAAAGCGGTTGTTTCTGACTTTATGGTTTGTGTTTCCAGGTGGCCTTGCAGTTCCCTGACCAGTTACTGGGAGATGCAGGGGCCGTGGCTGCCCGATTGGAGGAGGCCACAGGATCGAAGATGTTCATATTAGGGGACACAGCCTATGGCAGGTGTGGACTCGGGCTTAAGTGGGACCAAGGTTTCGTGGGCTTTCCTTTATGACTGTCTGTGATAACTGTTTCTCTGGTGTGATGTCTTCCTGGTCACTGGCCATGTTTCTCGATGGTGATGGTGACTCCCCTCCAGATGGGAATCCGCTCACGGATGCTATGTCCCCCGCAGCTGCTGTGTGGATGTGCTGGGTGCCGAACAAGCTGGAGCTCAGGCCCTTATTCATTTTGGCACTGCCTGCTTAAGCCCACCAGCCCGCCCACTGCCCATCGCCTTTGTCCTTGGTCATCGTTCTGTGGCCTTGGAGCTCTGCGCCAAGGCCTTTGAAGCCTTGAATCCAGACCCCACAGCACCTATGGTACTGTTGAGTGAGCCAGCCTGTGCCCATGCCTTGGGTGAGTGGTTATGCCTGTGTGAGAAGGAGGGGTAACCCCACACCTTAATTTTCCCATTGCAGCACACTCCCATAGTACTAGATAGGGGTCTTTGCTTTGAGGACATATTTAGTCTTCTGGGAATGAGGGATCTACTGATTTGCCATGATACAACTCTGATAACACCTCCTTCTCTTCCAGAATCCTTGGCCACTCTCTTGCGCCCACAGTACCAGGATTTGCTTGTCTCTAGCCCAGCTCTTCCTCTGCCAGGGGGATCCCCAAGCCCACAAGTGCAGTCCCTGGAATGTTTTGGAAGGCGTTTCCCTCTGGCCCAAGGGAGGCGTCTGGATGAATATGGTGCCTTCTATGTGGGAGGATCCCAAGCCAGCCCTGACGCTGACCTTGACCCAGACCTGAGCAGGCTGCTCTTAGGGTGGGCACCAGGGAGGCCCTTCTTTTCCTGTTGTCCAGACACAGGACAGACGCAGGATGAGGGTGCCAGAGCTGGGCGGTTAAGAGCCCGAAGACTGTATCTGGTAGAGAAGGCCAGAGATGCCCGTGTGGTAGGACTGCTGGTGGGCACATTAGGTGTGGCCAGACACTGTGAGGCGCTAGCACACTTGAGGAAACTGACTCAGGCTGCTGGAAAACGGAGTTATGTGTTGTCACTGGGACGGCCCACCCCTGCCAAACTTGCCAACTTCCCTGAGATGGATGTCTTTGTGCTGTTGGCCTGTCCTCTGGGAGCCCTAGCCCCCCAACCTTCTGGTGGCTTCTTCCGACCTGTATTGGCACCGTGTGAATTGGAGGCTGCTTGCAACCCTGCCTGGCCACCTCCAGGCCTGGCTCCCTACCTCACACATTATGCAGAGTTGTTGCCTGGTAAGTGGTAAGCCCCTGCTTCAGCCAAAAACTTGGGACTGGAAGTTGGGAAGCCAGTGTGGACATCCTTTCTCTTTCCCTTCAGGCTCTCCCTTCCACATACCCCTCCCACCACCTGAGTCAGAGTTGTGGGACACCCCCGATGTGTCACTGATTTCCGGAGAACTCCGTCCTCCACCTTCCTGGAAGTCATCAAATGACCCTGGATGCTCTGCCCTAACCCCACGGCCCCAATTGGAGCTGGCTGAGAGCAGCCCTGCAGGTAAGGGTGCAAGTGCCTGCCCCCTGCTAGCGTCTTCTCCATATCCAGCCCACTCAGCCTGTGCTTTTTCCCTTTACAGCCTCATTCCTTAGTTCCCGGAGCTGGCAGGGACTGGAACCCCGCCTGGGTCAGACACCAGTGACAGAAGCTGTGAGTGGAAGACGAGGAATTGCCATCGCCTACGAGGATGAGGGAAGCAGCTGATACCATATGCAGCTAGAGACATAAGGTGATAAGTCTGCTGAGATCTTCATGGCTCCCTGTATCAGTTCTTCATCACCATACCGGGGTCCTCAAAGGAGCCTGGATGAAGAGAGTGCAGGTAGCCCCTCACTAGGGGTAAGAACCATGTCCGTCCTTTCCTGGCACTGGCTTAGCACACATTGGTCTGGAAAAACGCCTGTTTGGTGCAGGTAAAAGAGTTGGGTTTGCCCGAAGCCTTCTGGTTCCATCTGTCTGGGAGCAACCTTCGGTCTGTGGTTGATCACAGTTATTGTTCTGCAAGTGAGATGATCTGTGTTAGATCACCCAGGTCAGGGTTTCTCAACCTTGGCACCTTTTAGATTTTTGGCCTTGTTAATGTTCTGTTGTGGAGGCAGTCCTTTATATGGTAGAATGTCTTAGAAGCAGTCCTCACCATTGCCACTAGACATGAGAAGCATCCTTCTCCAGCTACAACAACAAAAATATCTCCGGATACTGCTGGATATCCTTTGGGGGTGGGGCATAAACAGTTCCTATCTGAGTGCCATTGATCTGGACCTGCCCTGTCCAGATATAATTCACTAGACACATGTGGCTATTTAAATAGAGTAAAAGCTGAGATAATCATTACTCACATTGCAAGAACTCAAACAGCTACATGAGAAGGCAGAGCAAGGAGAGGGCATTTCCATCATGTCATAAAGTTCTGGACAATCAGTGCGGGCTTACAGGATTCAAGTTGTTTCTCAGAGAAACAGAAATAAACCAAATACTTTTCATCCTGCTTGTTTTTATTCATCAAGAACTGAGAACCTGCATAGAGACTGTGAATAGAGAGATGAATTACATTTAACCAGATTCCTGTCCTCAAACGTAGTTGGGAAGAGAGACAGCTAATGCAGTTATGCATTGAACCAGTATTGTTTGTGAAGAAGGAAACCCTGGAGGGCAATTGGATCCCATGATCCATAGCCTGCATCTTATGGGCACTTAGGAGGTTTCCCAGATTGGGAATTCCTAAGCTGGATCTTGTAGAGGGGGGAAAAAATGTCAGAATCAAAGGAATGGAAACAAATATTTGTCCTTAAGCACGGGCATCAGTCAACAAGGTGGTGCTCTGAGCTAAGTGGACTGCTGGGGGCTGCAGGTGTAGCTCAGTAGAGTGCTTCTTCAGGGCCGCACAGCCCCTGGTCCAGTCTCTAGCAGTGATTAGCAGCGTATGTGTGGGGGCTGGGGGAGTTGCTGGACCAAAACAATAACAAACCACAAAGCCCTTCACTTCATTCTCCACACAGTCCAAGAGTCTTATTTCATTTATTGACACATAGTACCCTATCTAATGGTAGAGTTGGAGCTGTTAACTGATCATGGGAAATGGGCCAAGGCCAACACCCATCATGTATTCCACAAACATGTGCCAAGCATTAGAAATAATAGAATTGAATACAACAAAAATTGCTATACATAGTGTAGGATGAACAAACATAAAATACTTTGTATACCAAATGATGGTAAACAACCATGGGAACAGATAAAGATGTGAAGAAGTGTCTAAAGGAGACTAAGACTGCAGTCTTGAATGCGCAGAGAAAGCCTTAGAATGTGGGCACAGATGAAGTTAGAGTGATACTTGGAAGCAGAGGGAACGAATGGGGGGTGGGGTGGGAATGAGGCAGAGTGTGACTGGCGTTAAAGGACTATCAAGGATAGTGGTCTGGTCAAAGAGTGAAATAGTATTAGGGGCTCAAGGGTGTAGCTCAGGGGTCATGTACTTGTTTGGCATACATAAGGCCTGCTTCCGTAAGATTGTACCAGCACATCATTGGAGTTCACAGCTGCCACCCTGCCTTTCCTTTGGGTTGGCGAAAGAATCATAGAAGAATGTTAGCCAGGCAATGGGATAGTGCGAAGAGGCCTGCTCTAGGCAGAGAAAACAGCCTTGCAACCATCCTGGAAATGAGTCGGACTAAGCCGGAGGAATCTTCGGTTCTTGGAGGTTAAGCGAGGGAGGCAGGCGGGCGGGCACGCGCGCTAGGGAATGGACGGAGACCCTGAGACTTGGGGAGCCTGTCTGCCCGGCGCGACTACAACTACCACAATGCTCAGCGCGGGCCATCTTCACGCGGCGGACAGGCACGGCGGGGGGTCACGTGGACCCCGCGCGTCACGTGGGCCGGTCAGGTGGCGCCGAGGGGCGGGCCGACAGACTGCGGGGCGGACGGTGGACGCAGGGACGCGCTTTAGCTTTGGGCCCCACCGATCCGACCCCTGCCGTCGTTGCTGCCATGACGGGGCTAGCGCTGCTCTACTCCGGGGTCTTCGTGGCCTTCTGGGCCTGCATGATCGTCGTGGGTGAGGCCGTTTCCGGGCGGGCTGGAACGCAGGGGGCAGGTGGCAGCCGGAACCGGGCCCCGGCGCGCTTCTCGGCCCCGGCTTTGCCTTCTGCAAGCTCTCGGAGGCGGGGGGGCTGATCACGATGCAGGAGGCCGGGCCTGGTGCTTGAGGGTCAGGGTAGGTGGGAGCCGCGAGAGGAGCCCGAGCCCCTTGGATTCGCTCCCGCGGTCCCCGAGGCCCACCTCTACCGCTCTGTTCTTGCTCACGACTGGCCTGGTGGGGTCACGAGCCCGCCGCTCGGGTTCCTCTTTTCCCGTGGTCTCTCCCCCCCACACACTCACAGCTTGTTGGGTAAACAGCAGCCGGGCCGGCGGGATCCGGTGCGGCCTGGAGGGCGCGCTCGCTCCCTCCAGCCCTCAGGGTTTTCATGCGAGGCAGGGTGCCGCGGAGGGTCTGGCTGGCACTGAGGGAATCGGGTTACCTGGGGGGGGGAGGCAAAAAACCCCACGAAGCTTGAGAGGAGGTCCGGGGCATGAGGGGTCGGGCCCAGGACTCGGGTTTGCAGGCTGTCAGTCGGACTGTACCCCACCAGTTAGGGAGCTCCTTTACAGAGCTCTTTCCCCTTGTTACAGGAACCTGCTACACCATCTTTGACCTGGGCTTCCGCTTTGATGTGGCATGGTAAGGAAGCGCCAAGGAGAGATGTCCCTGCGAGCTACTTCTCTCTCACAGGCTTCCAGCCCTCCCCAGCTGCCTGGACACGTGGACCTTTGGAAAATATGAATTTTATCATTGCCGCATCTGGGACTGGCGGGGTGACAGCGGGTGGGAAGAAGGGTGCTGCATTTCCTGACCACAGATGAATTGCTTTTTTTTTTTCCTGTTTCCACACCAGGTTCCTGACAGAGACTTCCCCCTTCATGTGGTCAAACCTGGGCATTGGCCTGGCAATCTCCCTGTCTGTGGTTGGGGCAGCTTGGTGAGTATTGGGAGGATGGGACTGAGGGGGGGCTGAATCATGGCAGGTGGTATTATTGGGTTCTCTGTCATCCTGGGGACAGTGACAGGGTAGGCTCTGTTCTTACCTTCCCTCCAGGGGCATCTATATTACTGGCTCCTCCATCATTGGGGGAGGGGTGAAGGCCCCCAGGATCAAGACCAAGAACCTGGTCAGGTAAGTGTTAAGAGCTCTTGGACAGAAACAGTTGTGATAAAGGCTGACATGTTGCTTCTGATCAGTATTCTCATAGTGTGGGATATGGGTTAGGAGAAATCAGCTGGAGATTTTCTGGGGGAAAATGTCTGGTTTCTCATCTCTCTTTACTACCCTTTCTTTCCCTGCCTTGCCATTACCAACACCAGTATCATCTTCTGTGAGGCTGTGGCCATTTACGGCATCATCATGGCCATTGTCATTAGCAACATGGCTGAGGTAAGGAAGACCACAGTGGGAATAGACATTGATTCCAGTGTGTTTTACCCAAAGATACTGATTATTTACTTTGTTTCCTCTTCCCCCAGCCTTTCAGTGCTACTGAACCCAAAGCCATTGGCCATCGAAACTACCATGCAGGTAGGTGGGTGCTCCTGTCTCCCAGCTTGGATCCTTATTTTGATATTCAGGTTTTTTTTGGCATGTTTGACAAAGCTGGGGTGGAATTGTTCCCATTAGTTTTTATGTTGGGAATTTATGCCTGGTTTGGGCTCAGTGAGCTGTTCTCTGTCCCTTAGGCTACTCCATGTTTGGAGCTGGTCTTACAGTAGGTTTGTCGAACCTCTTCTGTGGAGTCTGCGTGGGCATTGTGGGCAGCGGAGCCGCCCTGGCTGATGCACAGAACCCCAGTCTCTTTGTAAAGATTCTTATCGTGGAGATCTTTGGCAGTGCTATCGGCCTCTTTGGGGTCATCGTTGCGATCCTTCAGGTGCCAAATCCCTGTGGGGAGCCATTGTGACCTTGTCCCAGCCTAGTCTTGCATGCTTTCCAGAAGTGCATCCCTTCTGCTCCCCATTACCATAATACCTCTAAGCAGTTTCCACCACATTCCCATCTCCTGTGTTCCCCCTTTTGTCTCTTGCTTTGTATGTGTATCTCTCTTTTTTGGTCCCTCTTTCTGTTCTTTTTATCTGCTGTGCTTTTCCTGTCTGCTGTCTCTGGAAATAACTGTCATCTTAGACTGGGTATTGTGTCTGTGTCAAGTCTGTCTTGTGTATGTCTCTCTCAGGACCCTTTCAATCTGTATATGATGCCTGTCATAGAAACATCATGTGTTTTGTCACATGGTGTGTGGGTTTGTGACTTAACTCAAGGTCTAAATGTGACTGGGTGCTTGACTGGTTGACATTTGGACTGGTACTGTCTGTATGCCTTTTCTTTCTTTACCTGTCCTACAGCTAACTCTGCTGCTGCCTGCTTGTCTCTGTGCTTCTGTCTGCCCCAGTGTGTCTGTCTGGTGCAATTATTTATCTATTGCGGTCTGACCATCCAGTCATGAATTTGTTCGGTGTGATCGTATCGCGGTCATTTTTCTTATTTCTGTCTCTGATTTCTCCTGTTCTTCTTTTGCAGACCTCCAGAGTGAAGATGGGTGACTAGATGATCTGTATGGGGGGCCGTGCCCCACCTTTATTTATTGCTGGTTTTTCAGGGACAGCTGGAGCTGTGCCCCTTAGTATTTCTGGGGGCTTGGTGTTCAGGACCCTCCTGCACTCTCACCTCTTGCTGCCTGTTGACTTAGAGGCATTGCAGTGTCCAGGCTGAACCCTCAGCCTGGGGCAGGGGCTGCTGCTGCTGGTGATCTTGCGTGCAGCTGTGCCCCTGCGTCCACCCCACCTCCACCCCAACCTGTCTAGCCAGTGTTTGTGAAATAAATGTGGTATTTGTCTGGTCAGTGCATCTGTTTTCCCTTTGCGCCACCTTTCACAGGGGAGGTAAAGGCCTGTGTGCCTCGAGCTCTGCACTTGGCCAGTTTCAGGCTCTAAACACACCATGCTGGCCCTGGTGAGGAGGTAGTGAGTGACGAGTGACTAAAGTGAAGCATCTTCGTTGAAGTGGGGTTCTGGGGTCCTCCTCGGCTTACGTTTTCAGGCCCTGTCCACTAGTCCCTGTCAGACTACAGCTACCTAGTTCTCCCCTAAAGCATCAGTAACTCCCCCCACACAGCGCTGAGCCCGGTTCTGTTATCAGTGCCCACCCTGTCCCGCAGCCCCTACTCTGGTCTCAATTCCCAGGACCCTGGTCAGCTCCACCCATTCCTGTCCAATCAGTAATTTCCTTCGAATCCTACCCAACCCGTGACCCCAGGAGAGCCAGCTGCCTCCAGTCCATTTATTTAATGGTGGCCCCGTCTGCCTGGCCGGCCAACCTTGACTCATGCTCCCACGAAAGGGCCGGCAAACGCTCAGCCTGCTGATTGAGTCGTCCACCCTCGGCTTGAGGGTTTCGCCCATCGGTTCCTGGTCTTCACCCACCTCTAAGCCAAACCTTGAGAGAAGTGATAACCGTCACCGCTCCCCTCCCAAGTCGTGGGCCTCCACGTCGCGCGGCTGGAGACCGCCGGGTGTGCGAGCGCGGCGCGTGCGGGCGCGCTGGAGGCGGGGGCGCGCGCGGACGCGCCGGCCCGGCCTGCCCCTCCGAGACGCCGTAGCGCGGGAGGGAGGCGGCGGTGCTGTGGTCCATCGGCCCGCCGGTCCGTGGGTCTGCCGACCCGTCCGGCCCCGCCCTGTCCCCCCCGGGGGGCGGCTCGGCTCCATGGCCCGCGGCGGCGGCAGGAGGAGGCCCGGGGGCCGCGAGGGTCGCTGACCGGGCGGCGGGAGGCGGCGGGGCCGGGCCATGGGGGACGGAGGTGTCCGCAGCTGCCGGAGCCGAGAACCCTGTCCGAGTTGGAGCGGCGGCTCCTGCTGAGCCCCGAGCGCTGGGTGAGAAGAGGGAGTGCGCGGTCCCCCAACCTAGGGCCCCGAGATTCCAGACCCCGTCCCGCGAGGGGCAAGCCCAAGCCCGAACGCAGCATCAGATCCCAGCCCCAGACCTGGTGAGAGGCACCCGGCTGCCCCGGCCTGGCTTCACCCCACCCCACCCCCATCCCTCCGCTCGCCTCCTGGGATCCTCCGCCCGCCCCCAGCCAGCCTCCCTTATTGTCCTCGCTCGCCCTGGCCTCGTGTCTCTCAGGCTCTTGTCTCCCCGGTGCCCCGGCCCCCGCCCCACATCCACATTCTCCACTGTGTGCTCTCCCCCTTTCCAGGCTCCACACCCACCCAACCTTCTTCGCTGCCTCCCGAACCCTGGGGTGCCACGTGTTCACCCTCCAGCCCCGCCCAAACGCACCCCTTCACTTGGTGGCTAGCTTGACCGAAAACCTCTGCCCGGGAGGGAGAGATAAGACCGCTTGCTTGCACATGGGTCTGGATGAGAGTGTATGGCTTGGTATGCCCGTGTAAGTCTGAGAGCAGCTTCTTTGTTGATGTATGTGGCTCATATGTTACTGTCACCAGATGTGTCTGTGACTAGATATATAGTTCTCTGTGTGCGTTGTAAGTTTGGATCTAAAGACACATTGCTCTTTGGAGCACCACCAGAAGTGACTGATGCTCTCTTGGAACCACAATTGGAGCCTTGGCCGGGGGAAGACCTCTCTCTGCCCTACACTGTACTTACTCCCTGGGCAGGAAACTTATAAACATTCCTTTTTGAGGTCTCTTTGCTGGGTCACTTCCCAATCTGTAGTATATACTAGTTGTCCTGGCCTGCTTGCTCTTGGGATCAGAATGACGGAACATTTCCCACCATGAGTCCTGGAAGGACTAAATGAAGTCATGAGTATAAAGTACTGGCGCATGATTAGTACTCAGTACAGGTTCTTACCTTTAAAGCATGTGTTCTGGGTTGACGGGGGCTCTGTTCTCTGGAGCACAGGTGCTTCCATGCTTAGGGGCTATGTGGTGTAATCAAGTTCATTTGTCTGTACTGCCTGAGAATAGGTGTGAATAAAGTTGTGCGATAAACGTGTATACATAAATGTATCTGTACATACATACATGTGGCTCTGTACTGAGGTGTGTCTAGAAATAAGTGGGCACTGAGTTGCTTGAGATTCAAGTATCAAGAGGTGTGAGAGTAAGTGTGAAGATGTGGGCCCGTGAGTGTGAGCAGCTGGATAGGAGGCAGGTGGGAAACCTTGCCTGCCCTGACCTGTAGGGGATCCCTCTCTCTCTCTCTCTCTCCCCCTCTCCCTCTCTCCCTCTCCTTCTCTCCCTCTCTCTCTCTCTCTCCCTTTCCCTCTCTCTCTCTTTCTCTCCTTTGCTCAGGCCGGCAGCCGGATGCTCCGGCCCATTGGGCGGGCCGGAGGCCTGCGTGATGAGCAGACTGCTGGGGGGGACGCTGGAGCGGGTCTGTAAGGCTGTGCTGCTTCTTTGCCTGCTGCACTTCCTGGTGGCCGTCATTCTCTACTTTGATGTCTACACCCAGCACTTGGCCTTCTTCAGCCGCTTCAGTGCCCGAGGTCCTGCCCGCGTCCCCTCCCCAGCAGGCAGCAGCAGCACCAACTGCTCTCGGCCCAACACCACTGCCCCAAGCTCTGGACTCCCTGAGGTCCCCAGTGCTCGGCCTGGCCCCACAGTTCCTGTTCTGCCCCCCTGTCCGGACGTGCCACCTGGTCTTGGTGAGAGCCTGGAGGGTAGGGCCGACCTGCCATATGGGTGGGAAGAGAATCCTATTGATGGGTGTAGAGAAGATGGAGTGCTGACCCACAGTGCACCCAGGATCCAGTAATTGAAAGAGGGCCATTCCTGGGGTTCGCCTGCACACTCCTAGCTGGCTGGTATCCTTGGCATCTGACAAAGATCCTGACTCTTGATACTGTCTTGCTGCAGTGGGCCGACTGCTGATCGAGTTCACTTCACCTATGCCCCTGGAGCGGGTGCAGAGGGAGAACCCAAGCGTGCTCCTGGGGGGCCGTTATACGCCGCCCGACTGCATCCCAGCCCAGACCGTGGCAGTCATCATCCCCTTCAGACACCGGGAGCATCACCTACGCTACTGGCTCCACTATCTGCACCCCATCTTAAGGCGGCAGCGGCTACGCTACGGTGTCTACGTCATCAACCAGGTGTGTGGTCTGTGGTCCCTAGCCTGGGCACTAGCCAACGGCTACGCTATGGTGTCTACGTCATCAACCAGGTGTGTGGTCTGTGGTCCCTAGCCTGGGCACTAGCCAACAAGGAACCCACAGGGACCTGTGGGTATGGCTGTTCAGAGATATGGGGACTCTGGGTCCTTATCTGCCCATGGTTGTGAGTGTGAGTATATATGGGCATGGATGTGTGTGTGTGCATGTTTATTAGTGTGCATGGCAAGGTTATGTAAAAGGGAATATGTGCATGTAAATATTGGCATGTCCACTGGGTATGTACATAGCCTCAGGAGGGGCTGAGCCCCATTATCTAGAAACCCAGTGTATGTACTGGCCTAATGCTGGTAGGAAGCAATGTCAAGGGCCTGCCTTAAAGAAAAAGAATTAAACTCTAAAATTGGAATGAAGCCTAGAACTTTACGTCAGCATCTAAGCCTTGGTACTAGGTCCCAGAAATAATCTGATGTATACTTGTCCCCAGTGAACTCCTAGACTTGGATGTGGATCCCTGTAGACTTCAGGAGGGTAGTTTACAATTGGAATAGGAGCAGAGGACAGTGGGAACGTGGACAGCCCTGCAGTTATGATGTGATTGATGGGATGGGCCTTGACAGATGAATAGGCAGCAGCTAGAGGAGGTGAACATTCTAGGCTAGAAGGATCTACAAGGACAGGGAGCAAGAGACCTGTTCTCCTGTGTTTAGGAGCTGTTGAGTGAGGCATGAGGTTTCGATATACAAACTGGGTAGCAAAAATTAGTTGGAGGAATTGGTAGAGGCCAAATCGTGAAGGATCTTGGGGAGGGGGCATGTTTAACAGTTGAATTCTGGCTTGAAGATGGTAGGGCACCACTGTTTGAAAGGAGGATTAATTTGTATACTGTCACTGTGATTGCATGTAGAGAATGAATGGAAGGAGAAGGCTAGAAGCAGTTTTACCAGTTAGGAAGAGATTACAAAAACCAGGAAAGAGATGGTGCTCATGGGTGGGGCAGTCACTGTGGGAATGAAAGGGAGATGTCACACAAGTAGTAGACAGTTGTCAGAGCAAAGCAAGAGTTAGTTTCAGTCTTGGCTGTTTGCTGGGTTCATGACCATACCTGTGAGTAGGAGGGGGCACATAGGATGTAGGCTGTGTCTGGGGAGAGGGTGACTCTGAGTCTGTCTTGTCTGAAATGAAGAACTTGGGGGAGGTAGAGGAGGAGCATTCTTCAGGCAGTCAGACCATCAGTCAGGGTCTAGAATGGAGGTTTGTGAAGGAGAGGGGGATCTGGAAGCACTAGTATATAGGAGGTTTAGAAACTCAGCAACATCTGACATAAAACATGGGATATGGGAGGAGAAAGCCCACAACAAAGGTGTAGGTGGAGAGAGAAAGGAGGCTGCAGAAGCCAAAAAGATAGGCTAGAGAGTGTCAGAAGACCCAGGAGAGTGGGTATCCCAGAAACCCAGTACTCATAGCAGAAGGGAAACACGGTGGCTGTGTGAGCATTGTGGGGGAGTGGGGAGGAATGTGGACCAAGAAGGGTCCAGTGGATTTAGCAACAAGGTAGGCCCAGTAAGAGCCATTTTGAGGGCATGGTGGGGGCGGAAGCAGATTGCAGTGGGTTGAAGAAGGAATCAGATTTGACAAAATAACTAATTGGAGACAACTCTAAAAAAAAAAAAATCTCTGCTGAGAAGGGAAGGCAAAAGGTATGGTAGTGGCTAGAGGGAGGTTTGTCTTTTCTTTCCAGGGCTGGTGAGAGAGGCCCAAAGGAGTGCTGATGAGCTGAGAGAAAATGAACAGTCCTTCCAAAGGCTGATGGAAGAGAGGGTTCAGGAGAGGAAAGGAAAGGAGCCAGCTGGTGGAGCAGGCCCTGGTTCCAAAGGGACCCACTCCACCCATCGGGCTTAGAGTCAGGCTTGGCTGGGGTGGAGAAGGGGCTGCTGTTTTCCCTTTCATTGTAGGACTCCCACCCACAAGTCCCAGCCCTAGAAACTTCTGGCTTTAGCCTGGAGAGCCTGGTTTGCACCAGTAACTGAGGGACCAGTCTGCCTCTTTGATCCTCCTTTCTTTGTCCAGAATTGCTGGGGTTACCACAGCCCAATTGGTTTTAGGGTCCTAAGACATGGAGATATGACACCCTATAACTTTCTGCTTGTCTTTTTTGTTGGAAAAACAAATGCATCTAGTCAGTCCTGTCCCAGTCTCAGAGGCTGCCCTAGGAGATGCGCTTTAATCAAAATGGGCCAGAAGAGCTTCTGCTTCTTCAGCACTGGTCATTGGAGGCATTCATTGTTGCTTCCCTTCCTGCCTGTAAGCTCAGCAGGGATACAGACTAGGGCTGTTGTCTGCAGGATTCTCTAGAATCCCCATGGCACATAGGAGGCTTGCTTGGCCACAGGGAATGTTTGAATGAACAAGATGAGTGCTCTAAATAGTGGCTTAATGGACACTGGTATAAAGGAAGCCCAGAGGAAGGAGGCATTGTACTGGGCCTGCCCCAGCCTTTTCCAGCCATCAGTTTGCCTACTAAAGGAGACCGATGTAGGCAGGGGGAACTGCTAACCAACTCTAAGGCCCGAAGACAAGTCTGGCATGTTGTGTGGTGGATAAGGAATGGGATATGCTTGGGCCTTCGAGTCTAAGTCACACAACTACAGAGGAGACTAGAACCAAATTATGAAAGGTCTCTTTAAAAAAAAATTGTGGGGAGTGTGTGTGTGTGTGTGTGTGTGTGTGTGTGTCCCTGTAAAGGACCAAGAGTGACTTTGGGGATCATCCTGGATTGCTTCTACTTCCTTTTTGCTTTGCTCTGAGATTTCCCAGGCTCCATCTTCCCAGGACTGGAAATGCAGGCCACCATTGTTTCCATCTGTTGTTTTATGTGGGATCTGAACTCAGGGCCTTCTGCTTGTAAGGCAGAGACTTAACCCTTGAGCCATCTCTCCAGCCCTATGAAAGGTCTTTGAAGGAAAAGACTAAGATGAGTTTCAAGCCGGACTTGAAATTGAGAGTCTGAGGGAGCCATGTCAGAGGGGTGGGCTGGGAACACTCTGGAAAGTGAAGTGATCATGGCTGGGCGAGGCCCAGAACTGACTTGTGTCCACCTGCCTACCTGGCAGCATGGTGAGGATACCTTCAACCGGGCCAAGCTGCTCAATGTGGGCTTCCTGGAGGCATTGAAGGAGGATGCTGCCTATGACTGCTTCATCTTCAGCGATGTAGACCTAGTCCCCATGGATGACCGCAATCTGTACCGTTGTGGTGACCAGCCCCGCCACTTTGCCATCGCCATGGACAAGTTTGGTTTCCGGTGAGGCCCAGCCTTCCTTATCCCTACTTTACCCAGGCCCTCACTGCTAGCTCCAGTGTCGCCTGGCTCAGACCTTCTGGGTTAACGGTTAGACACTCACTGGGCCCCAGTTACATATTCTCTACATCTTGTCCTTCATTTTGAATTCTCTTGTGACTCTAACAACTGCTTTCACGCCCCATAGGCTGCCCTATGCTGGCTACTTTGGAGGTGTGTCAGGCCTGAGCAAGGCCCAGTTTCTGAAGATCAATGGCTTCCCCAACGAGTACTGGGGCTGGGGTGGTGAGGATGATGACATCTTCAATCGGTGAGTAGTGCTGGGGCTTGGAGCGGGCCGAGTTAGTGAAGGAGAGGTAACAGACGGTGGGCTCCCTTCCCTTCCTGGTGCCTGTTCAGTCGGTCTGTCTGCGTCCCCAGGATCTCTCTGACTGGAATGAAGATCTCACGCCCAGACATCCGGATAGGCCGATATCGCATGATCAAGCACGACCGGGACAAGCATAACGAGCCCAACCCTCAGAGGTAACTCCCAGCCCCCTCAGCCCCAGGCACCCCTGAGCCTTTGCTCCCTAACAGTTATTTCCCAGTATCTCAAGTGCCTTCGATCTCTGGATACCACCCCCCCAGCACACCCTACAAGAGACCACTAGAAATGATCCCAGTGCCTTAGCCCCTGACTCCTAGAGGTGACTCACATTACACCCCCATCACTGTTCCCCACACCCCCAGATATCATCTCAGCCCTAGCCTGGCTCCTAAAGGTGACTAGAATGTGAAGTTTGGCTTATTTGGTTATTGAATAGATTGCACTCCCATTGGTGTCCTCAAAGATCTTACTGGTGTACCTTGGCTGATCCCTGCTTGTAATGGCCTTGTCAGATCACATGAGGTGAGAGGTAGTGGATGCCGATGAAAGGTGGCCTGAGCCATCGGGGGAAGGAGTGTAAGAAAGTGCCAACCCCTCTGAGGTCAGAGAAGGCAACGCTTCTTAGGAGGTAGCCACATTAGATGTTTGTGGCTGGCAAGGAAAAGGCCTGATGGGTATGTAGAATGTAAGTAAGGTCTCCCTGGGTTTCCAGATGTTTCTCTGAGTGAAGACAACCCTTCTGGAGATGGGAGGTCTCTAGCAGGTTTTACCAACCCCAGCCGCCCTGCTGTCCTCATGAGGCTCACTCTAGGCAGGAGACAGTTATGGGTGCAAGGTGATGAGGGCTGACTGCTGATCTGGCAGAGAAGAGATTGGGGGCGAGAGACTTCCTGGAGATGAGCATAGAGCTTGAAAAGACTTATTCATTACTCCAAATATTGGCCTCACACTGCCTTGGGCATAGTGCTGTATTTACCAAGTTAGTGGAGAAAAAGTGAGGGGTTTGGATAAAACCACCATCAACAAAGAAGAGGTGATCCTTGGTCACATTGCAGGATTACTGTATCACAAGTTAGTGATGTGTGCTTCAGCATGGAAGTGGCTAGACAGCATGAAGTTTCTGGGCCATGAAGTCCGAACAGCGTTGTGTTATCTTTTGTCTCAAACTTACAAGTTCTCCAGGATTCTGTCCCTCCAACATGTCCACATCATCAATATGACATGTCGTTGCCTGCTCTTCCCTTTTTCTACCTTTACTCTAGTTCAGCCTCTGTGATCTTGTCTGGACTACTGCTTCCCCCTCAGCTTTCCACTGTTCATCTCTTCCCTCCTGAAACTAGGTTAAGAATCCCTCAGTGTCATCACATAGACCAGAATATGAAGTGCTTACTGTGACTTGCAAACCCCGCCCATACATGCTCTTAATCAGTTTTCCCCTCAAAGCTTGTGTTCTGATCTCTCTGTGGCATGCCCTTCCCCTTCCCCTCAGCCCAGTGTCACGTGCTTCTTCCAAAAGCAGCCCCCAGCTAGCACTCTGACATTTCCCTTGCCTGGTATCTGTCTCCTTAGTGAAGCAGACTTGCTGGGAAAGGAAGGACCTTGCCTGGCCTGTTCATGCCAGTGTTCGTAGGGGCTCAGAATACCAGCTGCCAAACAGGGAGTGGATGGGGAAGGCATGGCTATGGAAGAGGAACAAAGAAGATGGCACGGGTTGGGGGAGTAAAGGTGACATGTTTGACATGGGACACATTGTGCTGGAAGTGTCCGTGGGAGGCCTGAGATGTTACGGTAAGGTGAAGCTCAAGGAAAGACCTGTGAAGGAATTATTGCTTTCTCACTGAAGGAGGTGAGATCTGTTGGGAGGGCAAATGAATGAGCAAAGGGGTCCTGTCACATTGCCTCTGAAAGAACAGGATGTCCTGGGCCTTGACCCCAGAGATGCCAGACTGTTTGGCAGTTAGCCCTGATCTGAACCCATTTCCTCTCTAGGTTTACCAAGATTCAAAACACAAAGCAGACCATGAAACGGGATGGCATTGGGTCAGTGCGGTACCAAGTCTTGGAGGTGTCTCGGCAGCCTCTCTTCACTAACATCACAGTGGACATTGGGCGGCCACCATTATGGCCCCCTCGGGGCTGACACTATGGATAAAGACTCTCGTTGCTTGTGCTGAGGATCGCCTGCCGAAGGACTGACCTACAGCCCAGCTGACAGCTGCTCTGTGGGAGACCTCGGAGGACTGAAACTGTGGGCTGTTTCCAAGGATCTTTAAATATATCGCCAGCTGCACCTAGAAGTTTCAGAACCCACTTTGAGGGGCTTCTGACCTGGGCAGGCCCCTCAAGTGTGGCCCTCTCTGGGGTCAGCCCTCCTTCCTGCCCAACTTCCCCCAGCCCAGTCCTCCTCACTGTCAGGGTTGGGCTAGCCCCTGCACTGCCTCTCGGAGTGGCCTGGGCTAGGTCACTCCACCTCTCTGTGCCTCAGTTTCCCCCTCCCCTTAAGTCCCCTAGGGCCTGAAAGGGTGGGAGGTATGACTAGGGGGCAGTGTCTCTTCCAGGGGGAATTCTCAGATCTGGGGATCCCCCATGCTCCCAGGGGAGGGGAAACCTTTTTCATTCAACATTGTAAGGGGCAGACTTTGGTGCGCCTCTTGCTGAGGAGCAGCCCCAGGAGGGGACCAGAGGGGATGCTGTATTGCTGCCTGGGATTGTGGAGTTGGCCTTTGCATGGGGGGAAGGGGCAGGTGGGGCTTGGATCACTCGATGGTTCCCGCCTTCCTGTCAAAGAGGCAGAAGCCCCAGGGCCGGCTCATGTTTGTATATTGCACAGAAACTTGTGTGGGTGCTTTAGTAAAAAACGTGAATGGAGCAGAAGAGCCGCTGTGTGTCTTTGGGGACAGGTTTCCGGTTTGGTTCCTTGAACTTAGTTTATGTTGTGATCGCAGAACTTGACCAGGACCAGGTTTGCTAGGCATCTAAGCCCCTAGTTTGCTATTGCGTCCTGGCCAATTGAGACAAAAAAAAAAAAAAAAAAGTAGTGATCTCGGTAGGACCAGATTTCTCAGTTTTTTTTTTATTTGACCTGAGGCCGAAAGATGCCCGGGGAGTGGGGTCAAGGTGCTCAGGAGCAGGCTTGGATTCGCTCTCCTAAGAGAACACCTGCGGCGGGCGGAACCAAACCCTAAGCCCACGTGAGTAGGGCGTGGCTGGCCTCCTGAGGGCGGGTCCTGGGACGCTTGCCGTTTCCCGGGCGACGGCTGCGCAAGGGAGGCGGGGCTACGGGTCCGCTCCCACTGCCTGGCTCCCCAAGGTGGTGGCGGGGACCAGGACCCCTGAGGTGCTGTCGGAAGTGGGGCAGAAGAGCCAGCGCGCCCGAGAGTCGGGACTCTGGAGCGTGTGGGGAAGCCGCGGCAGAACAAGACGGGGGCCTCGATGTCAGAGTTGGCCCCGCTCTGCGGGTGCGGCCGCGGTCCCAGGCGACCACGGGTCTCCTAGGAGATCCTGCGCCCTGAGTCCCATAGGTCTGAACTCCAAACAGCGGGCGGCAGCGCAGACAGGCCATGTCCTGCGATTCCCCGGCACTGTGGGAGTTGGTGGAAGAACACGTTCCACCCCCGGAACGGCCCGAAGTGAAGAGGATTCTGGGGGAGGCGGCGGTGGATCTGAGCTTGGAGCTGCGAGGGGAGGTGGGGGTCATGCTTCAGGCTTGTCTCGCGAACCAAGTGATTTCCCACCTCACTGGATTCCCTAGCCCTGCTTGGTGGCTCTCAAGATCTTGTAGGGTTTCACAGTCCGCCTGCCCTCTCCTGTCTGACTCCACCCTCTCCCTCTCCCCCATACCACCACCGCCCACCCTTGTCCTCCCTGGCCAAGTAGCAAGATGTCTCAGCTCTCCTTCCAGGTGGCGATGCTACAGGCACTACTCCAAGAGGTTCGATCCTCTCAGGCCCCAGATTCTCACCCCATCTCTGACCCCTCCTCCCTCCTGGCACCACCGCCCCTCACGAGGGACCTCGTTCGCCAGGAACTGCGGCAGCTGCTTCAAAGTCTCCAACACAAGGCCATCCGCGAAGGCAGGTGGGAAGCCCTTCCTGGGACATCGGATGGCCCAGCTCTGTCCTGATTTTTCCTGTTGCTTTCTAATAAGAGGCCTTCAACTTCATACACACCTTTTCAGGGACCAGGACCAGGCATGGGCCCACTATAGTCCCAAGATCCTTCGCTTTGCCTTAGAAGAGCCCAGGTAAGACTTTCGAGAACAGGAGAGAGCTGGTGGTGGTGGTGAGGGGGGGATCTTTCTCTGCCTGGCAGAGGGTTTTAGCGGATTGGTGGGTCCCACCTGACTCTATTGCTTGGGATAGACACTTTCACAGCCACTTGTGATAGCAGTCTGCACAGAACAGCCCAGGACTGCAGAAGTCTAGTGGAGATGTCTGTCCAACCTGGAAATTGGTTGGCTTGTTGGGGAGAGTGAGTGCTTGGGTCTGGGTCATGGAATATGAGGAACAGTGTTCCCGGCAGATAAAGGAGAGAAGAACTTTGTAAGTAGAGACAGGAGGCCTGTGGGCAGCTGTGAGGCCCAAAGAACAGGAGTGAGAGCTGAGGAGAGAGTGGTAACTGATTTATAGTGGAGACTGAATAAGGCAGGTCCACAGGATCCTGTTCTTAAGAAGTAGATAGCAACAGGTTCTCGTTCTAGCACTTCACAGTCCTCTAAAGCGGCAGGCCGATGTCCTCATTTTGCAGACAAGGGAACTAAAGCTCAAGCAGGATGATTTGCCTAAGGTCTCATGCAGTGAAGGTGACAGAGTATGTATGAGCCCAGGCTGCAGAACTATTGTTTAGACTCTGTTATGGTGCACGTGCAAGGAAAGACAAAATTATCTAGAAGTGGCATTTGCTCTGAAGGTCTAGCGGGAGAAGCCTGGAGAAGGTGACACTGACTTCATCCGCCAGCAACTGTCGCAGGGACATCACTGCCATCAAGGATCAACTGAATGTGTCCAACATTGATCAGGTTGCTGCACACCTGAGGTGAGGCCTGGGGCATCCTGAGTGTGGTATAGGTGGGGGAAAGAGTGAGGGACAGGACAGGAAATGGGTGGCTTTCAAGGATCTAGGACTGATTGAGAGGAAAGGGACATTAACATGCTGGCCGTTGAGAGAGAGAGTGTGTGTGTGTGTATGTGTTGGACAAAACAGTTAGTGGAACTGCTACCATAACAGAAAGTAGCCAAGTACGGGTGCTAGGAGAGGTCAAGGATCTAAGATCTTCATCCTGGCACAAAGCAGAAGCCAAAGAACAGTGTAAGAAGGCAAAAGGCCATGATGTGGGGAAGATGAAGGCAGAAAGAATTACAGATCCAGTGCTACAGTGAAGGGGACAGTGTTCCCTGAGGTCGAAGCTGTGAGATGGCTAGAAGTGATGGGGGCTGGAAGTCCATATCCAGGCAGCACGAAAGGGGCGATGTGAGCTGAGGAAGGAGGGGCTGGCAGGGTTCCTGATGGTGATGGGGTAAGCTGTCTGCGTTCCTGTCTAGGAGCCTCTTGGAAGAGGAGTGTCACATGCTGAAGAGGGAGATCACTAGCCTGCAGGTGAGACCAGTGCTCCTTCAAGTTCTCTGCTCAACAGAGACCATGTGTACATGTGTGCACCCGTGTAAGTGGTATGCATGTGTGTGCATGTGCGAGTGTGCATGTGTGTGTGTGCGTTCATGTGGTGTGCGCGCACATATGTAGTATGCATTTTGTGTGTGAGTGTGCGTGTGTGCATGTGGTGTGTGTATGTGTTTGTGGTGCGTGTGTGTGCATGATGTGTGCGAGTGTGTGCATGTGCACATGCATGTGTGGTGTGTGTGCATGTGTGCATGCGTGCACAAGTGTATGTAGTATGCATGTGTATGCATGTGTGTGAGTGTGCATGTATGCGTGCATGTGGTGTGTGTGCGTGTATGTGTTTGTGGTGCATGTGTGTGTGCATGCAAGCATGTGTGTGTGTGCATGTGCGTGTATGTGGTATGCATGTGTGAGTGTGCACGCGTGTATGTGGTATGCATGTGTACGTGTGTGCGAGTGTGTGGTGTTTGCATGTGCACATGCATGTGTGCTGTGTGTGCATGTGTGTGTGTGCACCTTATGTGTCAGGGTTTTGTGAGTCATGTACCCTATTCCTCACACATCAAAGGTCAACAGTTTTAGAGTAACCCAGACAACCCAGATCTTTTGCTTCCTTCTCTGAGTCTGGGTGGTGCTTGGTCAACAACCATCTTGGCAAAGCTTGGCCTTTCACAGTGTGTGCCCTCGGGACCGAGAGGCTGCATGATCTTGTTTCTGGGCCCTGTGTTCTTGGTCTCTGACATCAGGCAGGGCCACAGACCCAGCTCTCCCTGCAGGAATGCCTAGAAGTGGAGCAGATGAAGGCTTGCCAGCCTTCCGAGGCAACTCTAGAGCCCACCCTGACAGGTAAGGACCTGAGTAGGCCTGCACAACAGTCGGCCCCACCCCCCAACACTGTGCACACTCTAGCAGAACCAGCAGTGTCTCAGCTGTGCCCTCCCTCAGAGCTAAAGGAACAGAAGAAAGCCATGGAACACGAGCTGCAAGCCCCTCTGAGGCCTTCCTGTGTCTCTGCCAAGCACAGGTACACCGAAGCACGTGGCGAGCGGGTTAGGCTGAAAGGTCAGGTCAAGGTCCCCTCACAGCTACCTGTCCTGTGCAGGCAGCAGCCTTTGGGGTCTTCCATTCCTGGCCTCAAACCCTTTTCTTGCTTCCGTGGCTACCTGCCTGCGCCTCCTTCGGAGCGCTGCCCCTACCCTCGAGGTCAGGCCACCAGCCGCCGCTGGGGAAGGCAGCTTCGTTGCAGCACGTGGGAAGACGCACCTCCTACACCAATGTCTGGTGCAGGGTCACAGACCCTAACCTGAAGGGCTGGCCGCAAAACAGCCTTCTGCTTCTGCAGGAAATCGCCCCATCGGCTGCCGCCTCCTGCTGCCATGGCCCCTGCCAGTTTCTACTTCAGTCTTGGATGAGCCCTCACGGGTGCCCGAGGCTGTGTGCTCTGGCCCTAGCCCTACCCCTTGCCAGCTTGCTGGTATCTAGGGCTAAGTAGCAGGACGCCAGTCCTAACCATCAAAGCCTTTGGCCTCTCTCCTCCCACAAAAGCTTGGCCGATGGAGGTCCCGTCCCAGCCTGACTTTTGTCCCCCAAGGATCCAGACAAAGCACAGCAGCGCTCAGAGACAGGAATAGAAATTTCATTAAAATCTATGGACTTTAAAATCCTAGTGGTGCACGATGAGCAGCGGCAGGCGGCACACCGTTATTGCTACAGAGGATTAGAGGCGGCTGGGCCAGGGCTGTCACTGCAGAGGGCACACAGGATGGACAGACAGATACTGCAGGGCTCGCTAGGGAGAAGGAATTCTGGCTGTGGAGAAGGGATGAGCACATGGGCTGGGGCCATTTGGCACGTGAATGGGGACAGCACATCCAGGAAGACTGGACCTTCGGCTTGGTGGAGGGCGGTGTATCACACAGGGTCCCGTTCCCCAGGGCTCTAGAACTTTTTGCTGAGGAGGCCCTGGCCCCTTCCCTCCAGAAACAAGTGCTTTGGGCAGACTGCTGGGTCGTGGCTCTGCTGGCTGGAACCAAGGGCAGAGACCCTGGAGCAGCCCAAGTGAGGTGTGAGCAGGCCTGGAAGACAGATTGGACCCGAGGCTGGGGCGGGGGGTGGCAACCACAGATAATACAATTTGTACAAAAATAATTACACAAACAGGGCTGGGCGGTACATCGACAAGTAACACTGCGCAGCACCCCGGGGCCTCACTCGCCCCAAGTGGAAAGATGCGGATTTGCCTGGGCAAGCGGCTGGGGTCTTTTCTGGGGTCAGGAACACTGGTTATGAGCTGGAAGCCCAAAGAGGGAACAGGTAGGGAAGTGGGGGGTGATGGGCCCAGAACTTCTTGTCCACTAGAGGGACAGCTCAGGGCAGAATGTGAGGGTGTCAGAGCCCACATAAAGCCTGGAAGGCCTCTGGGAAACTGACCCCTCCAAAGTGCTTTGGGCCCCCCCAGCAATACACCCGTTGCCTCCTCACGCACAGCTGCTGTCTTGGCACCCAAAGGACTTGTAAACACTGGGGACACGAGCACGGATGACTGCGCTAGCAGTGGTGGCCAAGGTGACTGACAGAGGGCTGACGTGACCCCTGGCCACTGCCTCCCCAGTCTCTGTGGTGGGAGCAGGGGGTTGGGGCCTCTCCCCTGGCAACTGTGCTCATATCCGGGAGTCCTGGAAGCGGCTGGAGCCATTACTGCCCACGATGGGGATCTGGGCCTTGTCCGGGTGCAGTGGTTGGACTTCAAACCCATCTTCAGGAGAGGGGGCTATGGTTGGAGCATAGCGCCCAATCCGGTGCTCCAGTAGGGCAGGGCCCCAGTCTCTGCTTGGCTTGGTGGCATTTTTCAAACGCTGCAGGCAGGGGGCGGCCATGAGAAAGGTAAGTCAGAAGGAGCTCTTAAACTCCGCCCCTCGCTACCCTCTCACCTGGCCGCCCACCACTCACCTGAAGAAACGTGTCCCCATCTGTGCGGCAGAGCTGGAACAGGGCATACAGCGGGATGCAGATGACAGACTGACAAGGCCATGAGGAAGCCAATGGCCACAGCCCAGCCTGGGTACTGGTAGTGGTTGTAGGTGATTGGCCGATACTGGATCACCGTGAAGATGAGAATGAACTGCAGGGGTGGGGATGAGGTACTATGAGTAGCCAGAGCCCTTAAGTTTTCCCTCCTAGCAGCACCCAGCCTTTCCAGGTTCCCAGGCTAGGAAAAGCTGTTTGGGGCCAGAGAATGGAAAACTGTGTATACCTGGGCGGTGGAAGAGCAGGTGAAACCACAGTGGTGGGTGGTGGGCAGGTAAAGCACCACAGACGAGAGAGGTGTGTCGTTGCTAGAGACGTGACTGTCAGAGCAAAGCCGCCACCACCAGGTAACCTCAACTGTCTTGCAGACCACCTTATCCCTGACTCAGGTTCTAATTACACCCATTATTTCCCACCCTCCCTCTGCTCATTCTGTGGAGTTGTCCTCTGTATCTTCCTGTCGAACCCTGAGCCAGTGCTGCCTCCTCCAGGAAGTCTGCAGATTTCCCATCCACAGGACCTCTCCATGGCATGTCTATATTTCCTGTAGACTTGGAAACTCCTGGGATTGCATTCATTATGGGTTCAGGTACCTGGCGGTGTATGGCACAATATAATTTGCTGATTAAACTGATCTTGTGCTAACAGATGCGGGGAGTTGGGAAGTAGGCTGGGCAAAGCCCTGCCTCACTATGACTTTGGTGACATGTGGTATTCAGCCTATGGTGGGCCAGAGGCTGGGAGTGCTGAGTGTCAGACAGTGGACACACTGAGGAGCCTCTTTGGATGGGTGAGGCAAGATGCAGAGCTTGTGGCTGTAGCAGTGATAGGAGCTAAAGGAACCACTAACTTGGTCAGGTGGCTCATGGGCACCCAGAAGGCCCTGGAAAGGAGAACCTTAGCTTGGCAGTGGCATTCAACCTCAGGAGCCTTGAAGAACATACCAGAGCTCAGACTCCACCTATCTTCCCATATCCAAACGGGGGGCCCTCCTCTTGGCGTACCGCACACAGCAGAAGTGTAGGACAACTTTACTGACCTAGCAGAGCCTGGACCAATCCCTTCACTGGACTGAGAAAGGTGGGTCAAGAAGAGCTTTACAGAAACATCAGGTGTTCACACTACCCGGAGTCTTCGCCTTAAGGTACCTCTAGCTTAGTTCCACTTTGCCCCGGTCTCCAAGACACACAGGACAAGTGGACAGAGGACACCCCAGGAGGCTCCTTCTTCCTTTTGCCCTTGGCAGATACCCAGGTTCCCCCAAGACAGTAGCCCACACTGAAGACTAAGGGGCTGTGCTCCCCTCTGGCAGACCCCAGGCCTGGGCCAAGTGCCACACTCCCAGAGGGTATGGTGTAGGGTGGGCAGTGGCGGTAGCCCTCACTGGCAGGCTAGCTCTGACAGGAGACTTCCGCTCCTCCTGTTTCAAAGCTGGGCCAGTGGCCAAAGCTGGTGCGTGTGCCAGGCTCGGGAATATCCCACACCCCATGTGGTGGAAGTCTCAGTCCTCCAGGGACCTTTTTTCAGAAACATGAGCCGTTGTGGAAGTCCGGTACAGAGCTCCCCACAGTACCAAGGAACTGAGCAGAACACAGATGAGTCTGGATACTGCCTTGCTGCTGGGTGATCCTTCTGACCCTCTGCGTAGTGATGATTATGCTGTCAACACCCAAGCCCACCTTCCTACCTCAGACAGAGCTGGCAAATGAACTCACTCTACAGGCCACTCCTCCTCATGGTGTGGTTCTGGTGGGACGCTGGACCAGCAGGCAGGCTCCCCACATCATGGTCCTGCCCCTTATTAGATGTGAGTCTATGGTCATACCTAACATCCCTGAACCTTAGTTGCTTCATCTATGGAACGTGGAGAGGTGTTACACCACTTAACATGAGAACGGGGTACAGGAAGGACCAGCTCTGTGCCACGGGAGGCATCCTTTCTCCAGTTCAGCTCTGGTGGGAACATTTGTGGGAACAGGGAACTCCTTCCCCAGCTTAATTCCCTGTGTGAGAAGCTTAGGAAGCTGCTCTGCTGCAGAGCTAACCCTGCTTCTAATCCTGCCATCAGTGTGTCCCGGGGCTGCGCAGGAATGCTCCACGCCCCAGGCCGGCCATGCTTCTCCCTCCTCAGAGGCCTTTCCTACAGGGGCAAAAGTAGTGAGGCAGAGGCCACGTGGAGGCCCTTTTGGAGAGGCCGATAGGAATGTCAAGTGTGACTGACTGACGGGAGTTGCCACATCTTTGAACCTAGGTATTATTTTCAAATACAGGGCTGACATACCCTTCTTAACCCAAGACTAAGACATGATGTCTCTCTGTATATGTATACCTGACTATCTGATCTCTCTTGGATCGATCTCTCTTTTTTTCCTGTCCTCTGCCTGCCTGTCTGCCTGCCTTCCTGTCTGTCTGTCTGTCTGTCTATCTCTCAATCTCTCTCTCTCTATCAATTATCTATCTATCATCAATCATCCATCTTCTATCTATCTATCTATCTATCATCTATCTATCTATTCTATCTCTCATTATCATCAATCATCCATCTATCTTCTATCTATCTATCTATCTATCTATCTATCTATCTATCTATCTATCTATCTATCTATCTATCTCTTTCTCTGTCTGCTAGTTACCAAGAAGACACTGGGCCGACGGGCAGCAGAAGCGGGGAAGGCCCCGAGGAACTTACAAAGATGATAGCTGGAGAGACAAAGCGCCAGCAGATCTGGAAGAACAGAGGTGGTGGAAAACCCAGCATCATCTGGATGTCCTGGAAGTAGTTCCGATGCCCTGGAGAGAGAGGGGCAGGGTCAGCAGACCAGAAGGCCAGGGCGAGTCAGAGACCGGAACACCTAGGGCCGTGGAAGCACAGGCACTTACCGTAGATGTACATGATGGACACACACATGATGCAGGAGATGACGACCAAGGAGAAGCTGGCTGCGTAGTTGTCCATCAGCAGCAACCAGTAAATGCCTGCCTGTGGACCAGCCATCAGCTGAGCTGAGGTATATCCCCTGCCCATTCCCCAAATACCCTCACAAGTACAGCCCAGGCCCTCCCTGCCCCATGCCTGCCTGCCTTCCTACCTGGCTGGTGAGGGGGATGCCCAGAAGGAAACCAGCCACAGCCACGCCCAAGGTCACGTAAGTTTTCTTCTGCAGGATCCACTCATTCCCCACCTCATCCACAATGGCAGTGACCAGGGTCTCTAGGAGGCAGAACTGTAGGGTGCGGTCATGAGGACCCGGGCCTGACGACGGCCTTAGCTCCCCTTTCCCGTGCCGCAAGACCCCACCCACACAGCATACCTGAGTGCCCAGTCCCAGCAAGATGAGCATGAAGAAGAAGAGCAGGGACCACAGTGGGGAGATGGGCAGCAGCGTGAGGGCCTCAGGGTAAGCCACGAAGGCCAGGCCAGGGCCGTGGTCTGCTACTCGGGACACCTCCACGCCCAGGTGATTGGCCATGAAGCCGAGGATGGAAAAGATGACAAAGCCGGCGTAGACGCTAGTGGCACAGTTGGTGATGCTGATGATGACGCTGTCTCTGAGGAGGAAAGAAAAAGGACAGCTTAGGAGACGCAGCCTGCTTCCTTCCCTTGGGACAAGAGAGGTGTGAAGATGAGACAAGTTCTATAAGCAAAGGTTGATCCTTTTCCCATCTGCTCTCTGTCTTTGTGTGTGTGTGTGTGTGTGTGTGTGTGTGTGTGTGTGTGTCCTCATTTAAGTATGTGCATCTGTGGAGGCCCAAAGCTGACTTCAAGAACACCCTGGATTGTTCCACCTCCTTACCGTTTTGCTCTGGGTTTTCCCAGGCTCTGCCTCCCAGGGCCAAATGCAGGCCAATGCCATTCCCACTCAGTGTTTTCACATGGGATCTGGGATTCAAACTCAGATCCTTCTGCTTACAAGGCAGAGGTTAACCACTGAGCTGTCTCTCCAGCCTGCTCTCCTAGACCCTCTTCATCCTCACTTTGACCATAGCCTCTCTCTGTGTCCTCGTGACTCAGTTGAGACCTAGCGTTCTCGAGGCCAGGAGTACTAGGGGCGGGGATCACTCAAGGTAGCTGGCTGCACTGCAGTCCAGTGGGCCAGGGAAACCTAGGTCTGGCTGTGGAAGGGGCAGAAAGTGGAGGACAGTCTCACCGATAGCAGTTGTTGTGGAACTTGTTGTAGGATGCCATGGTGATGAGGCCTCCCCACGCACAGCCCAGTGAGTAGAAGATCTGGGAGGCGGCGTCCCCCCACACCTGTGGGGAGGGTGGCCGGTGAGGTACTCTGCAGAACCCTATCCACGCCCTAGACTCCTATTAGGTTCCTTCTACATTCCCACGTGGCCTTTCAGCCCCCACCCCACATCGGTCCCCTAATAGGTTCTTTCCACATCCCACCTTGGCCTCCAGGATCTTGTCCCACTGTGGGGTCAGGTAGTACATAATGCCCGTGAAGGCTCCTTCCAGGGTCACTCCACGGACAAACAGGATGGTCAGCACCACGTAGGGGAACGTGGCTGTGAAGTACACCACCTGGGAGAAGACAGGCTCCATGGAGCCCTCTGGGCTCTTTGCAGTTCTTTGTCCCCTCCCTGACCTCAGCCACCGTGGGCTCTGGTCTCCCTTCCTCTCCCATGACTGTTCATCCCTTAGGCTGTCCCCCCCCCGTTTCCCAACACCCAGGTAGTCGAGGCAGAGTCTTAGGGTAGGAAGAGATGCTGGCTGGAGAAGGTACTTGCTTTCCCTGAAGACTTGACCCCTCGGATGAGGCATAGGAAGACGACCACCCAGGAAACGCCGAGGCAGCCAAGGAGGGGCAGCCGCACCTCCCCAAAGTTCCCGATGTCATCTGACAGCTTCAGCACATACAGCCTAGGAAGGAGGAGATGACCGTCACTGAGGGCCAGTCTCTAATACCCAGTAACCAATTCCCAAAGCCTAGGGTCCTGCTGGCCCAGTCATTCTGCCATACATCCTGGCAGACCGCCTGCGCGAGAGAGACCCGCTTTGGGGACGCTAACCCCTCTGTCTGCTGAAGCTCTGGGCAGCCTGACATCAGGCCACTGCCTAGGGCCCTCAGGAGCTCCTAGAGACACAGCCTGAGGTAGTCTCCTCTCCTGGGTCAGGATGTTTTCTGAATCCTGTCCAGCTCACCCCAGGCCTTTCCTGTGTATTCCACCTTTCAGGAATGTCCTCTGGTCTTATCTGAGGCACCTTCCCTAGAACACCTCCCACGAGATTTTCACTGCACCATCACTATCTCCATTAACTGAGGGGCAGGGGAATGTGGAGTAAAGATGGCAGCCAACTCCTTCCTTTCCTTAGAACATCATGCTAAGATTCCTAGTCCTAGGCGATGAAGGCAGAGGAGAGCAAGGTGGGCTGCTGAGGATGGGAAGGATGCCGCAGAGAAGACACGATGCTGGCAGAGGGGCATCTCTCACCCGTGGGGAGAGTCAGGGTAGAGGGCTCCTAAGAGAGGTGAGGTTATGGTGTGAGGAGGTTACTGAAGAGGACCGGGGAAGGGCAGGGTAGGGGTGTGGGGAGCCAGCATGACCGGCCTGGGCATGTCTGAAAGCTCAGGAAAGTTGAACAGAGTGGGAAGGGAAGAATGAAGGGAGAGGAAGAAGGAGTCACATTGCAAGAAGTTGTGCAACGCAAGCTGAGACATTTCAGCCTCCTCCTGAGGGCAATGGGAGGCTCCGAAGGCTCTATGGCCCCAAGCCGTGCAGTGCCTCTCGCCTCTCACTTGGAAAAGCCGAAGCCCTCACAATGGCACCAGACCATACAGGTTCCCCTGTCCCCACCCTGCCATTTCTCTCATTTCTCCTAGTCCCGTGCTCATGGCTCCAGCTGGCCTCCTTTCCCTAAAACAGTCAGCACACCTCTGCCTGGGATGTTCTGCGTACGCTGTTGCTAACTTGGTCTGAAGTGTTCTTTCCTCAGGGACCGACTCACATACAGGATCCTGTGCCATCTTCACATTTTTTTTCCATCTTCACGCTTTTTGCATGTGTGGTTTGCATATATATGTGCTGCATGTTTGAGTGCATGTATGCACACATGCATGGGTATGTGGTGGTTTTAGGGTTGATATCAGATGATAACTTTAATTCCTCTCTATTCCCCCCTCTTCTCCCCCCCCCTGTTTTCTGAAGCAGGGTGTCCCAGCCCAGCCCAGCATGCCTCATCCCTCTCTGCCATATTTTCCTACACAGTACACATGTGCTTCTCGCATTCTGTATACTTGGTTATGTGTAGCCTCTGTCTTTTTGAAACATTTCTCACATAGCCCAGTTTGGTCTTGAACTCACTACGTAGCCATGGATGAGCGGAAACTTCTGATCCCCCTCTACTCCTTGAGTGCTGGGATTATAGGTGTGCCCCCCAAAATTTTATGGGTGCTGGAGATTGAACCCCAGGTTTCATGCATGCTAGGCAGGCACTCTACTAACTAGGCTACCCCGCCAACCCTGTTTTTGATTCTTGTCTTCTATGATGGCAGGAGTTTTTGCTCATGACTATACATCCAACATGCCTGGCACTGAGAGGCACTCAATAAATTAAAGTGTTCCTGTGGCAAGTTATTGAGGAAAAGAAGAGAACCCAGAACACCCCAGGCTAGAAGTGGACGGTGCAAGAAAGACGTTCTGCAGCCTCAGTTTCCTCATCTGTAAATGGGAGTCACGACGCCAACTTGAGACTGATGTGAGATATGTGGGGGTTAAATGCAGCTGCTCGGCGCTGCCAGGCTGTTCTCCAGCTTTCTTAGCGATGTTCACTGGCCCCATCAGTTATCCAGCTTCATGGAAACATTTGTAATATCTCGTAAAGGGATGTGACTCTGACCTTCACCGAACAATGTTGTCATTTGCTTGCTCTCCCCCCACCCCCCTTTGTGGCCTCCCATTTTCTTCCCAGGCCATCCTTCACAACATGGCCTGCAGAGAGCGCTAGCTGACCCCAACCCCTGCCTCTCCTGCCCAGCTAACTGCCCTAACCTTCCACATCAAAGCCAGGTGCCGACAAGACCTCTCCAGACTCCTAGGCACACAGAGGCTCCTCGCTCCCTTTAGCATCCATTTGTGGTCTTTTCTTCTTCATAGACCACAAAGAAAACCAACAAACAAAACTTCTTGACCCATTGAGATAAACAAACAATGCCATCATTCATACTTGAGGGCAATGCCTGGGGCTCCCGGCTGCCCAAGTCTGCCTACTTGGGTACCCCTATTCCAGGTACACTACTGCTGGCAGGATCTGTCCTCAAGAACAACCACAGGGTCCTGCTGCTACTCAAGTGCCAACATTCAGGTAAAGAAGCCCTTTGTCGCTTAAAGAACTTTTAAAACTTTTCAACTAGTAGCAGTTAATGGTTTTGATGCAAGAGTACTACTGTATGAAAGATTGTTGCATGTAGACGACTAGCCTGGGAACCAAAGAATGAATTCTAGCTTTATTTTAGGTGGGGCCATATTTAGTTTTTTTTTTTTTTTTTTTTTTTTTTTTTTTGCTTTGGACCATGTACTTTTCAGATCAGACAATTAATCTAAGAATTTTTGGAACTCAATTTATTTATAAGTTGACTCCTGACACATGACTTCTCTGAAATTATTCTGCCTTCCCTCTTTCTCCTCCTCCTTTCCTTTTCTTCCCCTTTCTTCTCCTTCTTTCTCTTTCTCTCCTCCTTCTCTTTCTTCCTGTTCCTCCTGTTTCTTTTTTGAAAGGGTCTCACTACTTAGCCTAGGCTAACCCTGAGCTCATGATCTTCCTGCTTGAGGCTCCTAAATGCTGGGATTGCAGGTATGTGCCACTGCACTTAGCTCTTTAAAATAATTTCTCCAGACAGATAATCTTATTCAGCCTTGAGAGAATGACCCCTTCCAATCCATTTCCCTGCATTCACAGCAATGCCCATGTACTCTCTGAGCCTCTGTCACAGGGACTTAATACTGTGTTATTGCATTTCATCTATGTAACAGGGAAGGAAGTATTTAAGCGACAAACCCCTAATACTTGGAGAGAGTTGGTACACTCTCATGACTACGGCAGAATTTGACATGTCAGCATGACAATGAAACTGGCATGAGATGCTGGCAGGATGGGGAGGTTGGAAGGATCAGAGTTCGCTGGGTGTCAGATATAGGTGCTACAGAGGCTATGGAATTAAGAGCGCAGGTCATGAGTTGATGTCGTGGAAGCAGTACTTGGAGCAGCACGGAACAATTTAAAAGTCTAGGGGGTGATGAGGGAGGGTTGGGTCAGGTGTGGGGGGCAGATGTTACTCAGAAATCTGCTTTTGCTTTAAAAATGTTTTTGTTAATATTGTTTAGGCACTGGACTCAAATCCAGGTACTCAAGTGTGCTAGGCCATACCCCAGCCTCTTCTGATCATTCTTGGTGCGTGTGTGCTTGAGCAGTGGGTGTGAGCACATGAATATACTCACACATTGGGCATTTTCCACTATCAATCCACACCTTATCTTTGGAGACGGTCCCTTACTGAACCTGAGCTTAATGATTGTCTAGACTGATTATATGGCCAGCAAGCTCTGGAGATACGCATTAATCGGCCCACTCAGTCCTGGCTTTTATGTGGGAGCTGGGGATATGATCTCTGGTCCCCACACTTGCATGGCAAGCACTTTGCCAAAAGCCATCTCTCCAGCCCCCTTTTCATGTTTCTTTTGGCTTTCCTTCTTCACTCATAACAGGACAACTTTCCATCACTCCACCTTTCAGAGGAGCATGTGGACTAGGAAAACCTGCAGA
Source organism: Typhlomys cinereus (assembly GCA_023101885.1). Classification (NCBI taxonomy): domain Eukaryota; kingdom Metazoa; phylum Chordata; class Mammalia; order Rodentia; family Platacanthomyidae; genus Typhlomys; species Typhlomys cinereus. The sequence goes on from JALPQD010000595.1 coordinate 928,845, forward strand.
GTATCACTAGCCCGACAGCAGGCAAGAACAGTCAGGTGGGCCTGGTATATGCAGCCCTGTCAGAGCCAAAGCTACCTGGGTCCTTAGTCCAATGGCAGTCATTAAATCTAACAGTGTCTACTGATATAATACATAACACCAAGTCAGTGCTGCCAACTTCCTTCTCTCCTTATGCAATGATGCCAGTTGGGGATTTTTTTTTCCTGTCCTAGTACTGAGGATCAAACCAGAGTCTCATGCGTGCTAGTCAAATGCCTGTAACTGAGCTATAAAGCCATGTGCCCAAACACACAACTCTTTTCAGGATCATTTTTCCACCCAGACCTAGCAGCACAGGCCTGTTATTCCAGCTACCCAGGAAGCTGAGGCAGTAAGATCACAAGCTAGAGGCTTGCTTGGGAAACTTAATGAAACTTTATCTCAAAATAAAAAGGAAAAGGGTGGCTAGGAATGTGGCTCAGAGGTAAGGCACTAGTCTAGCATGTAGCATGCATGAGGCCCTGGATGTAATAGCACATTTAAAAAAAATTCATTTTCCAGGTTCTCCAGAAGGTGGCAGCAGGGAGCTGTTGGGCCTGGGACAGCATCATTTAGGTGAATCTGGCGTGGCTCCAGCTAGGGAGCAAAGCTCAAGTAGTGGCATGGAGGACCCCCAGCCAGATTGCTCTGAGAACTACTTCCCCCTGATCCAACAGAGCTTCTCCCTGGTAGACAGTTCCTGGGGCAGATGGCACTGGAATATGTGGTGAGAAGTGAGAGAGGGGGTATGGCTTCCTGCTTCTGGGTGCATCCATGAGTTCAACTTCCGGTATACATCAGGTCTTTCATGGACAGTTATGCGCCTAATTCTAGATTGGAAGGGAGCTCTGTGCATCTTCCTCCCTGCCCTGTCTCCCCTCCAAAATGACTTTCCTCAGGATGGCTCCTTAGGGACCTGCACTCTCACATCTGGGGTCATGTGCATCTCACCTTTAACTGTCACACAGCAGAGAAAGTCTCAAGCCCTTGGTCTGGCTTGGATGCCTTCACTGTGTGGTGCCTGCTGAGTCCTCCTGCCTCATTTCTCACTGTCCCACCTGCCCCTGGCCCCAGCTTCAGTGTGCCCCCTCCTGGGTACCTGCTCATGTCCCTCCTGATGCTTCTCCTTTCCTTTCTCCCATTTCTGGGCAGCTAAGGTCTCCTTCGCTTGTTCCCATCCCACAACTCTGCACTAGCCCTTTGTGACCTTTGCTGCCCTCTTGTGTAAGAGTTCCTGCTCCTGATCTATTAGCCGTTGTCTCCAGGATGGAGCGTGAATTCCTCGGGCAAGGGTGGTGGTGGGGGGGGGTTCCTGCTGTTCACACTTGCCCCAAGTGCATGGAACATGCTGAGCAGACCCCTCACGAGTGACCAGGACCTGCTCGCCCGCATGCAAGACCCTGTGCCCGGGCTCCCTAGTTGATGTGTGAATGCTGTGCCTTCCCTCCGCCAGCTGAGACAAGGTGATTCAGACATCTCTAGTAGCAGGTTCCATTCAGCAGACACAGAGATGTCAATCTCTGTCACCTCTGAACAAGAATCGGCCCCCCATCTTGGGGCCCCCTGGCCAGGTGAATGTTCATGGCTCCTTTCCTTCAGCAGTCGAATTAGGTCGAAGCCTAATTCTCCTAGGTTCTGAATGAATATGGTGCCCTCTGAGAGGTGACCCTCAAGGCCCATGAGGTCCCACCACCAATATTATTACTCTCATGGAAGTAGATGGGCTTCTCTCAGCCTTGGAAACAATCTCTGCCTATCTGGAACCCAGGGCCCTTGCTAATACTGTTCTCACCCACATGCCCTCTCCCCCACCCCAAGCACTTTGCTCTGAGTCTCCCCTGTTAACTTGGCAAAATTCCAGAACCTTCCTGCAGATCTATGCTGTAAGTATTCCCCAACTCATACACCTGTCTTTCACGGAGCTCTGCACGTCAGCCCTTTACCCACCTCTACCCCTTTCTGTACCCAGCGGAGGTCTGAAGGGCAGCAGGCACCCAAACCTAGTGTGGATCTCATCTTGTGCAGATGAGCTGCAGGTACAGCTGCCACGTGGGGACAGGGAGAGCTGAGGATTGCCATCAGGTTCTCTCTGATGCTGGGCATGAGGGGAGGAGGGGACACTCACCTCCAGTACTCTTCACTGGGGCTGGTCCTCTGCAAGGTGTGGTTGAGCAGGTGGGAGAAGTTGCCAGACAGGGCAGTGGGCTGGGAACCATTGGTGAGGTTGGAAGCATCCAGAACACCGGCACAGTCAGGTGTGTTCCAGGGGTTATTGCAGTAAGCCCAGGGCAGCACATGTGTCATGGACGAGAAGAAGTAGTAGAAGGCGATGCAGATGACCACATTGTAGTAGATGCCAATGTACGTGGACACCACCATCATGCCATAGCCCACGCCTGGGGGTGGGGAGGACACAGTAAGCGCCATTGAGGGAGGAGCCCCACTCAGGCCCAAGTGGCAGGCTTTGATGGGGAGCTATAGGAGGGAAAGTCAAGGCCTTGATAAGGGTTAAGTTGGGGGACAAAAGAGTTTTGTGTATCCACACGGCAGGAGGGGGAGCATAGAGGCCAAGTAAACATGGATTCCAGCATGTGTCCACGACCTTGATCATTGATGTGGGACCCGGGGTCAGCATCAGGCCTCCACAGGGGACGGCCTGTGTTTGTACAGATGGACAAATTGGCCTGCGTGGGTGCGTGTGCATGTGCGTGCACGTGTGTCCCATCAGGGCCTCACCTTTGAACATGGGGCTGATCCGCCACACGCCCAGGCAGCCCTGGCTTGCAAACTGGCCAAAGGAGAGCTCCATGAAGAAGAGAGGGATCCCGCAGAATATCAGCATGATGAAGTAGGGGAACATGAAGGCGCCTGGCATGCAGGAAGAGGTCTGGCTCAGAGTGGGCTTTGAGGAGTCCCTCCCCGGGCATCCTTCTCACACCCCAACAGGAAACCCTTTTGTGCTTGCTTAGGACTGGAACGGGTGTGTGCCAGGCATTGAGCAGGAACCCGGGGCTGAGGGACACTCATCTTAGCCTGTCACTATCACTGACCGTGACAGAGTCTGTCCCGGAGAGAATCCGGCCCCAGAACTGCCATGGTCGGATAGGATTTGATGGTCTAACCCATCAGTTTCACAAACCCTACATCACTGGAACCCTCAAATATCTTTGTGCCAGGGGGGAGGGAGCTGTTGAAATATGAGGGGTAAGACTAGGCACCTGGGAAGTTATGGTGTTTTTTCCATCTTTCCTGGCCTTAAGGGAGCAAGTTGGCAGAGACAAACCCAAAGAATAAACTGCCATGGTATGAAGGTGGTCTGCAGCTTAGGCAAAGCTTCTACCAGGAGTGGGGTCTGTGCCAGGGAGATAGTGGCCCAGGCCCTGGTGTGTAGGCGCTACTCAAGTGGGTAGTCCCTGCCCGGTGCCCCCACTGGGTACCTCCCCCGTTGCGATAGCAGAGGTATGGGAAGCGCCAGACATTGCCCAGGCCCACGGCATAGCCCACGCTCGTCAGTACAAACTCGATCTGGTTGCCCCAGTTGCCCCGCGTGAGGTTCTGGTCCCTCTTAGTGGCCTCGCTGGGCACAGCACCATTCTGTGGGGATAAGAGAGAAGCTACCATCAGTAATGCATTTGCGCCCCATGCCTGGCCCTCTGAGGCTCCCCCAGTGGGGACACCTCGCATGCTCCAAGTCCCCCTCCCAGGGCTTCCCCTCTGTTGGCAGGAGCCATGGGCAGGCCTGGCAAGGGAGGAGAGAAGGGAGGCACGGGTGCCAGGGGGGTGCTCAGAGGTGCCACCCTCACCCATCCTCAGCATCCTGTGCCAGGTGCACCAGCCCACCTAAGGAAACTCTGCCAATAGCTGGAGGTGGGATGCTCAGGGAGGCATCTGAGCTGAGAGCCCCTTGTCCTCTCTAAAAACTCCCCTTTCTCGCAGGGCAAGGATCTGGGAGCAGCTGAGCCTCATACCAAGCAGCCAAGTCAGACTGGGCACAAAAGGGCCTGTGTCCAGACAGACCCCCCCCAACCCACTGCCTACCACATCACCAGGCTGAGCACGCTGCCCAGGGGCAGCCGGTGGCTAGACTGTTACCCCAGTTGAAGACTTCTTCCTGGGGGCACAGGGTGGGTAGGGTTGGGTAGAAGAGGGGGTAGAGCAGTTGAACTGGGCGAGACCTGGGGAGGATACTGTAGGGTTTAGGATGGGAGGGCCTTGGGCAAGCTGACCTGGGCCACAGTTGGTGATGCTAGGCTATGAGCTGGGGTAGGAAACCAGAATTGTAGGCACCATGCCAGTCTTTGAGGATAGGCTCTGCTAGGGGAAACAGAGGGTGTGGTTCAGGGGAAGAGGCTGGCTGAACTCTAAAGAGAGGGCAGCCTGCAGAAGAGAATCCTCAGTGGGTGGGTGCGCCCTGGGGAAGGGTATAGTTCCTGCCAGTGGGAGCTGCTGTGCCAAGCTGGGGGTCTCAGTACCCTGTTGAGGAGCCCCAACTCCATCGGTAGAACTGGCTCTGCAGGTTCCTTACTGTTAGCGTCCCCCTTCTCCAGGACACCTCCTTCCCAGCCCCTCCCACAATGAGTAGGAGCCAAGCCACTTTTAGCCAGAGGTGGGGGGCCTGAGGGTGTCACCAAGGAGACATGAGGACCCTTAGAGTCACCAGCAGAGAAACACAGACACATCACTTTTATGCCAACTACAGCTTCCTAGAGATGAGCTATGTCCCCCTAGAGGAAGGGACAGGAGTCCATCTGAATCAAGGGTGGAGCAGTGTGGTGGACGGAGAGAAGCATGACCTGACTCAGTGTGAAAGAGACATCTTCAAGGACAACAGTCACCCTGGCCCATACTAAACAAGGTGGCCTGGTGCTTTGAAATGCTATTGGGGGTGGAAGGAGGGAGGGGACCGGGGTACCTATTAAGTTTGTATGAGTGGAAATAAAAAAAAAAAAGAAATGCTATTGGACCCTTGGCAGACTCTGGCAGATGAATACAAATGGCTTCACTAGTGCCCCAGTGTCTTTTAGAAAGGTCAGGGAAGGAACAAAAACATAGGTGGCCCCAATGGCTGGCAAATGAGCACTGTTGGGCAGGGGTTGTCCTGTGTATCCAGGGCAGACATGTCACCCCTCACACCTGTGCCCCAGGAACTGGAGAGACCAACTTCCTCACAGAGCATCCGGAGCAAATTGGCAAGCTGAATGCACCAGCTTTCACTCATCCATTCATTCATTTGCTCATTCATTCACTCATTTGTTCAGATTCATTCAAGTAATGTCAAGCTTTAGAGACAGTCTACCATATGCTAGGCAATGGCAGTTCAGTTGGGAACCAAGCAGAGAGTCCTTGGTCACTTAGTGTTAAAAGCTATCATTGAGGGGCTGGAGAGGTGGCTCAGGGGTTAAGCCTCCGCCTTGCAGGCGGAAGGTTCCGAGTTCGGATCCCAGATCCCACGTATAGACGCCAGACGGAAGCGGGGGCGGCCTGCACTTCTGGTCCTGGTAGGGCGGAGCCTGTGAATCCCGGGGCAGAAGGAGGTGGAGGCGTCCATGGTGGTTCGTGAATTCGTCCGTGGTTCTACACATACAGACACACACATATACACACACACAGACACACACACGCGCGCACATACACATAGTCGAATAAATAACAATAATAATAAAAAAAAGATTAAAAAAAAAAGCTATCATTGAAATAAGAACGCAGCAATCCTATATGTAGCTCCAGTGTGCAAAGCACACTGTCTCAGGGTCCTAAGAGTGTGGAAGGGAGGGCAAGTAAGGTCCAGGAAGACCTTCCTGGTGAAGGGAAATGGAGGCAACACTGTGCTCTAGTCTGAGGATGTGTCAGTGAAATGCTCAGGTTGTATCCTACGGAGACACGTCTAACCTGAGCATATCATCACCTTAAAGAAGTTTTGGGGGGGCAGGTGTATCAAATCGACATGGTCAGGGGGCCATGGTTTAGAGGCCCTGGGGCTCCAAAAGACTATCAGCCAAATAGGGCTCCTATATGCTGGCCCTACAATAATGCTTTTTATTCTGTCCTAGGCTTGTTTACTTAGGGGCACAATGTGGGATTGTGATAGCTCCAGATTACATGGGTAGGGTCACAGGGTAGCGCTACAGCTGTAAAAGGGACAACTAAGGGTCCAGTTTGGCCCCATGGCAGGGAAAGGGCAAGGGTCCCTGAAGATACCCAGCTCCCCCAGGGTTAAAGGTCAAGGCCTCTCTCCTGGCCTGGGATATGAGGAATGGACTCCTAATCATCCCGCATCCAAACATAACTTGACTAGATCTGAATCTCCAAAGTTCACTCCCTCCCTGGCATGGGAGGAGAACAAGGATGGTGCTATAAGAAGCCGCCTGCTTGAGCCCTCAAGAGCCATTGCTTCGGTAATGAGATGCACACTAATAAGCCGTGTGCTAGCTGGTTCAGCAAAGACCACGATGAGCGGTTCCTCAGGACAGGGGCTAGATTAGGAATGAGCACCAGGTGCTGGCAGGAAGTTCTAATGACACTAGTGCTCCTCACAAAGAGAGCTGACTTGGAGAACTTGGCCCTCTGCTGGCCTGTGACATCCATTCTCGTGAGTGACACAGATAGCTTGCTGGGCCAAGCTCTCAGCAGCAGACAAAGCAAGTCCACCTTTCTGCAGTTCACTCAAAGGAAGGCTCTTGGCTAACTTCCTTTCTGCAGGGGGGGCTTCTTGGGTGCACTAAGCCCTTTCTTTGTCCAAGTCTCCTCTGGAGACCGTCCATGTCCTCTTCATCCTCTTTCTCCTCCTCCTGTTCCTCTTTTGAGTCAGCCCTGGGAGTTGAACCTAGATCCTCATGAATGTTAGATAAGTGTTTTGCCACTGAGCTCTGTCCACCTAAGGCTTTTTCAAGGCTGCATGACCTTCTGCACTTCCTTCCATCATCATTCCGGTTTTTAGACTTTTGTTTTTCTTGACCTGCCGTGTCACTAATGTTAACTCTCCCATTAGCTCTAAAATCCCACAAAAGAAGGCCTTTGTGCCACAGTTTGACCCAGACTAGCTCCCTGGCTGCCTGTTAGCTCAACCCCATGGATGGGCTGAGCTCCAGTCTTTTCCTGAGCACCACGAGTCGCCCTGTCTATCGCTTGAGGCCCTTCTTCCCCCACCTGCTCACACCTTGGTGGAGAATGAGGCCACAGTGGCAGATTCCCCTTGGGTTGGCTCTGCTCCTCCATGGGCTCCTTTGGTTGGCACCTCTATGCCCTCTCACCCCTCTGGGTAGCTCTGAAAGGCCATGGCAATGTTATGAGAAAAGAGAGTGACTTGCTCTGTACCCGAGCGCTCCCGGGCTGGACCGGATGAAGGCTTGAGAACGTCCTTCTACAGCCGAGCAGGAAGACCTGCTATACACTGACATGTGTGAGCTGGCGTGCGCGTGCGCTATGTGCATGCGCACACACACACACAGCCCTCAGATATCCTGTATCATCAGAACTGGCCACAGAGGCCACAGTATCAACCCTTACACACGGACTATTGATCTTTCTTGGGCCAACAAGCCATCATCCCCACTGTGCCTGGCTGACTGAACCCCAGTGAGCAGAGACGCTTATGTAAGTCCTTTATATAGTCCTCTGCCTGGCTTATTTGCTGCCCTGGAAGAACTGCTGGAAATAAGGCGGCTTAGTTCCGAGGGCAGAAGTGGGATCTCCTCTTCTCCCCTGATTAGAAACAAAGTGAGATAGTGCATGAAGTTAGGACTCAGATGTTCTAGTACTTGCTCCCTAGTAACCTGGGGCAAACCCTTTCCACTGTGGGTACCTCAGAGTTCCTGCCTAGGGAACACAGAGCATAGTCTAGGTACTTGCTATAGACCTGGCAGGATCACAGCCCAGGAGGGTTTCGTAGGCCGGCCCAATGCTCAGTGACTCTATTTCACCTGCGACTTGGCTATGGGCTTGTTCCCTGTACCTACCATCGGAGCCCACTCACTTTCTAGGTATTTTATTGTTTGAGATAGTGTCTTACTCTGGCCTCAAACTCACAATGATCCTTCTGCCTCGGTCCTCTGAATGTTGGGATTACATGTGTGAGCCACAACCAGCTTTGACTGCTTTTATGGTATGCTTTATGCTTTCCTTCTGATTGTGAGTATAACAAGCTCATCAGACGACACATTTGGTGAAGCCCAGAACCATAATGTCTCAGTTACAAAACTGAGATGGTCCCACACAAAGTGGGATGTCCTCATTTCTTCCTCGCATGGATGCAGAAGCTCAACCCTGGACCCTGGACTGTGCCTTTTGTCTGGCAAGGGACTTCCACCCTTCTAAGTCAGCATTCGGTGGATAGTTTTGTGAATCGTGTTCTCTGCCTTCCCTCGCAGACACAGAACTTGGAGCTGCCCTGGCGGGCTGGCCCCGCTGGGACCCCGCAAGGCTTCTTGTCAGGACTCTCCAGCCCAGCGTTTGCTCATGGGATGAAGCCTGTCCAAGACAAACTTGATGGAGGAGAGCAGGCAAGACCTCACATCCCAGACTGACTTGGAGCCAAATCAGATCACTGGCAACTAGCTCCAAGCCACAGTAGGGGAAATTGAGCACAGTAGCAAATGGGACAGAGCAACCATTTACAATAAATGGCCACCTGAGAAGATCCCATGCCTGTCTCTCTAGACACGCTGGGTTCTTATCCTCTGGCATCAGCCAGGGGACCAAATGGCCTTTGGTTTTCACCTGCGGGACACTGAATGGGACTAGAAAGGTTCAACCATGAGCCTTATCATTGGCTTCAGTCACCTGGATGTGACACAGAATCAGGAGCTGTGGGACAGGCAGAAACAGAACCATAGGAAAGTGTGTACAGTCCCCAGGACTGTGAATACAGCTTACACCCACTCATATAGCAAGTAGAAGTAGGGATGTGCCTGGTGCCGGCTCCTCACAAGATCCTGGATTGGCAGAGTGTGACCTGCAGGCAGCAGATAGAAGATTGGTACCCCAGGCATGCCAGGCTCTGTTCCAGGATCTGGGGGCAGTGGTAGAGGATGTTGGGTAGATCTTCCCCAACCTGCCTATGCCCTCATCTTCCTCCTTAAAGAGGCCCAGAAGCTTGAAAGATTGGCCTCTGCCTCATCGGTTGGCAGCAGGCTGGCACTCTGGAAGTGACTCTGGTTCTTGGCCCTAGAAGTCCTGAAGTTTTAGAGCAGCCTGTCTAACACTTCTTCTAAACCCAACCCACATAGCCCCAGAGAACATTCTTTCTCTTGCCTTCGGAAGGTCAAGTCAGGATGTCCCGCAGGGGAGAAGGGTAACTTCTGGTTCCCTTACCCTCACTGCCATCAGCTGCATTGTGCCTGTCATCTCTACCCATCCTCGGCTTCCAAGGATGAAAGGATGAGGACACACAGCTCCCCCATCTGCAGACACTTGCCCTGGACACTGGCAAATGGTCCACAGGGTCTCTCTCCCCCTGGCAGAAACTCTTGCCCATCCCCTTCCCCCCAGCCCTCACCACTGAGCCCATGTACTGCATTCCCTTGCCCCCCCCTCCCCATAGGAGTAACTGTCGTGGCACAATGAGGCTGTATTGATTAGTACAATTCCTGGGCACCTCCGGCCCGTCTCCCCGGGAGCTAGGACAATGCAGCTTTGATACTTAGAGCAGATTCTCAGCAGGTCCTTGGGCTGGGGGAGCCCGCACACCCCCACTCTCCTCCTTCTCGCCCCCACCAAGCAGCTAACTCTTCCTGCACTCCTTTGCACAGTTGCAACTTTCTGGGTCACTTTGGCTGGTGTCTGTCGCGCTCACTGGCTGTGCCTGTCCCTCCCTGGCACGACTCAGTCCCCTGTCCCACCAACAGCCCAGCCTCCAAGCCTGCCTGGTACCAGGGAGGGGGGCTTGCCCTTCTGGAAGGTGACTGACCTGTTCTGGGGAAGAGGGGGCCGCAGATCCATGAGCTGCGGCCATCCCTGAGTGAAGGCTCCTGGCGCGCGAGTCTCCGCCGTTCATTCACACCTCTGCCAGCTCCAGTGCACACTGATGCATCCCCTGCCTCTCCCGCTGCTGGGCTGGGTAGCGTCAATTACTTTCACCTCATCTCCTCTTGTAGCTCTGCCTACCCCCTCCTCAGCCCTCCTCCTCCGGCCAGTGCCCATGCAGCCTGGCGCGGGTACTCCAGAGCTGGAGAATAAGGCGTGGGGTGTGTTGTGTTTTTCTCTTGTTCCCAGCAAGTTACTAGAACAAAACACACACACATACACACACACACACACACACATACGCACACACACACACACACACTTGGAACCACAGAATAGGGCAGAGTAAGCCTGGGTTAGGATGACAGAATGACTTATCTCTTCCAAGTGCTGAGCTTATAGGCTGGGCATTTGTGAGCTCCTGATAGGGTAGATGAGTGCTAATGAGTGATGGGGCTATGCTCCATGAACACCGACGATACTGATGAACTAGGAATATGGAGGATGAATGGATCAGGTAACTCAGACTACTCAGAGATTGGTGTGAACTGTGAGATTAGGTCCTGCAGTTGGACTTGTTTCTAGGGGAGCTGGGCACCTCCCCAAACCAGTCAAGATGATGGGGTGTCGTCACAGAAGAAGGTGGCTGACCTTCAAGAAAGCTCAGATCTACTGACTATGGGACTATGTGTCTAAAGAAAGATAATGCTGATTAAGATGTGGTTACTACAGAGTCCAGACAAAGGGAGGCAGGTGTGAAATAAGGACCTGTGGAGATTTGTACTGCCTCACCCGGGACCTGAGGAGTGGGCCACGTAATCCTGGCAGTGTTCCTATGACCACGATGGATAGCACTCAGACCCTCCAATTCTTCTCTGAAGCCACACGCACCCATCAGTCCCTCCATAATTCCCAGGCACCATAAACCAGAAGCTAAGGAAGTGGGCATCAGTGTTCTGGGTGCCAGGAAGATATATGACCCTCTGGAAATTTCTAAGATGGTAGAGGCCTGATATAGAGTAGGATCTTAGCAAATATCAGTCAAATAGAGGACTGTGTAACTTCTGGAATAGGGACAGTTTCCTAGTGTGGGAAATATGACCCCATGGAGAACATTGTTTCAGGAAGGAGAACTTTTTTTTTTTCCAAAATGGCACAGACCTGAAAAATTAAGTTCAAACTCCAGATGTTCCAGTCTCTCACCATATGTGACCTTAGGCAACTTGCTTAGCACGTCTTGGTTCTTGCATTTCTAAAACAGGGCTAATGCCTACTAGTTTTTTTTTTCTACAGTAATAAGTAATAACAGTAGCAGAGAAGGCATGCTAAGGGTTTCTTGTGAGCCAGGCTTTGTTCTAAACACTTCACATATATTAACTCTGCCTTTCCAAGAGCTCCACGAGATAGGTGCATTCTTCTCTCCATTTTGTGGAGGCTTTGCGGCCCAGTAAGTCTAAGGATGGCCTTGCACCCCACCAACTCAGCTGTTCCTTGGGCCATGTCACGCTCAGGTCCCCAGACACACTCCCTGACTTCCTTTGGCCACAGACTGAGCCAAGGCCCTGGCTGGGCCACTGACTCCAGGAAGGCCAGTCACCCATGATGCCCAAATGCTCACTTCCACCCAGGGTGGGCTCTGGGCTCTGGCTGCACTGGCCTGGGCTGGGTGCCCAGAACAGACAGCCCTGGCTGGATGGCTGTCCCTGGCTCTGGCCGTGGGGACAGGAGGCAGCAGCCCAGCTGGGCCCTGGCTGTAATGAGGCCTCATTAGTGGGATCCAGCTGCTCCAGCCCCACTCAGGCAGGCCGACCCCCCAGCCCCAGCCTCTGACTTTTCCTATTAAGAACAGGCATAATTCCAGAGGGCCAAGGAGTCTAGGGGCCTTGTTGTCCCCTGTGACTCCACAGGGGAAGGTCCTGCTGAACTAGGGTTGAAGCATGCTGGGGATGGGGGGAGGACTAACGGACGCTGTGTGAGAGGAGACGGGGCTGCAGAGCATAGTAAATGGACTACAGAGGTTAGGAGGGCAGGAAGGGCAGGGACCTAAGACCAGAGGATAAGTCTGAGGAAGGCAGTCTCTGTGGCTTTCGGTACTCCCTGTTGTAGGTACCTGAAATATCTGTACCTCTAGAAGTTGTTTAGCCTGCTCTTCAGAGGAGGGTACTTTGCTCTCTGGAGTGTGGAGTTTTTGAGCTTGGAGAACTCCTGCTGTATGTCAAGCGCTGGGTGTCACAATCTGTGTTAGCAGGGTGCCCACTCTGTGCCAAGTCCAATGGTGAAAGAAAATACACTGTATATCATGTATGTTCTAAGAAAGCACTTACTGTACCGGCCCATGCTAGGAAAGCATCCATTTATGTGCCAGGATCTATGTTAGCACGTCACCCAACACAGGGCTGGAAGAATATCTACTATAGACCAGGCATGTACTAAGAAAATACCCACTGTATATAAATTAGAAGAATGCCTACTGTGTCCTGTGTCCAGTGCTGAGAGATTCTGCATATCAGCCCATGTCAAGTGAACCCCTATGGCATGGGCTTGGTACTGCACTAAGTAAATAATCTATGTATGCCAGAATCTATATGCTAGGAGAGGACCCGATATATGCCCCCTCCCTGAGTAGAATGAGAGCCCACTGTGCATCTGGCACTACCCTAGATGAGCGATCCCTGGGTGGTAGTCCCTATGCTAAGGAGAGTGCCCAATATGTGCTAAGTCTGAACGAGTTGCATATTTGGTACATGCTGAGACTTGTACTGAGTGCTTAGCCCTAACAGGCTCTTTACCAAGGGAGTGTCCAGTGTGTGCCAAGCCCTGTGTTTGGTGATCACCCAATAGGCACCAGGCCTATACTAGTTGAGCACTTGCTACATGTCAAGACTGGGTTTGGTGAGCAAGTACCCACTGTGTGCCAGGCCCTATGTGGATATTACAGACAAGAGGTCTCCAAATCTTCATGCCAAAACATAAGAGAACAGGACAGGGTGGGGCAGGCCCCGGTGGCCTGTGGTGCTTATGGAGTCTCCTGAGATTTCGAATCTCTGGTGCTCAGGGTGGTGGGGGGTCAGAGTGACTGTGCTTGCTCATTATGAGGCTTCCCAGTGGTGGAGAACAATATGTTTAAAGCCATGGGAAGAGGTCAATGAGACTTAACACAGGAGAGGGGCTGAGGTAGCTAGCCTGGGAACTTGGTGTAAGATGGTAGGGACTCTCATTCCTCCTATCCTTTGAGACCCAAACATCCTTGCCCCACGTGTGTACAGAGGCTCCAGGTCTCCATGGATGGACCATCCCACCCTCCCCCAGTACCCCAAGCATCCCAGCTGTTTCCCTGCTTGGAGGCACCCTGGCCAGCTGGGTTCTTGCACAGTTCTGTCCTAGGAACCACTGAAGCGTGAGGGAGGCAGCTGAGCTGGCCCAGCAAAGACCATCTGGGCTGCAGTGGGGGTCGGGGAGAGACACGTGCAGCAAGCATGTGGGCCTGGGCACGTGCTGAGAAGTGGCTTGCTCCCTCATGGGACACCTGCTCCTGAGCCTGGCAGAAGCTCCAAGGATGGTAATGGGGGTTCTGGTGACACTAAAGAGACCTGCATAAGTCATGTCCTCACACTCCAACCTGAAATAATGGAAACGAGGACCCTAAAGTTGGGACCAGATGCCCACCCCCTATAAGCACAGTCACTCCGACCCACCATGGTCTTAGGCGCCAAAGGTTTGAAATCCCAAAAGACTCCACAAGCATCACAGGCCATCTAAACCTGTCCCAACCTGCCCTGTTCTCTTATGCTTTGGCATGAGAGCCTGGAGACTCTTGTCTATAGCATCCACAGAGGGCCTGCCATTCTGTGGGCACTTGCTTGCCAGTATTGACATGTACCAAGTGCTCAATTACTTGGCTTGGCAGGGCACACACAAGCAATACTTCCACAGAGAACTGGGACGACCCAAGGGCCATCAGCTTATACCCTTCGCCCCATCATCTTCTCTTCTAACCTATCAGAGTATCCAAAGGAGGAGCTTGTTGGAACTTCCTTAGCTCGGCTGCTTGGTCTTGGGAAGACACAAGCACCTAGTAAATGTTGACTTAGCTCCCATGTTAGTGAGCAGAGATGGGCTTAGCAGGGGCCGGATGCCTGGTGCACCTCCAAGGCCGTTTCCTAGAGACAAGCACTGAATGGGGGTAGCTTTGGTTCCAAGTTAGAACCCAAGAATAGAGTAGCCCAAGGTCATCAGCAGAACTGAACAGCGGCAGGAATAGAATCTCGGAACAGCTATTGGGGGTGCCCATGGGACAGACACTATAAGCCTCAAACACAGCAGTGGGTAGAAGCCAAAGGCCAGAGGGCACTGAGGAAAGCGAGCCTTGGCTATCTTTAGGCACATCCCGAGGCTGGGAACGGGAGTCCCAAGGCAGCATTCCCTCCCACAGACAGGCTGGCCCCGGGGTCCTGGAGGCTTAGCTGGGGCAGGGATTGTGAGACCTTGTGACTCACTCTGTCTATGTTGCCCTGTACCCCTCCCCCCAATCTCTCCTGTGGAGGGAGGGAAGAGCAGCCTTGGAATGTTCGAAGGGTTTCACGGGGTTCAGAATCTGTACACCGGGAGCAGACAGAGCTATACCATACTTCCAACTCGGTCCCATGGCCATAAGATCTCCATATGTACCTGTTCTGAGCACCCAGATTTCAGATTGGCTCAGGAACACTTTGAGCAGTTTAGCACAGATCATTCTTACAGGAAGGGCAAGCCTGAGGTGGGGAACCGCCTGGGGGCTGGAGGCTGAGGTTCTGAATCTGAGCCTTCCCTTAAATAGTCCCCTGGGACCAGAGCCCCAGAAGACTGTTAAAACAAGGCTTGTTTAGACAGGACTCGTAGAGACCCCAAGTCAATCAGTCTTTAACGGAGAAAGGAAACCTTTAGAAGGCACATATGGGGGACCTGAATTCAGATCCTAGATCCCAAGTAATTCTGGCCCTAGAGGGTGGAGCTAAAGGAACCCCAGAGCAAAGCAATAGGGAGACAGAGCAATCCAGGATGATTCCCAATATTATCCCTGAGTCTCCACAGGCAGGCACACTTAACTTCCACTGTGATTATGACCAGACTGGTTTCTCCCTCAAGGAAGACAACAAGGGAAAAAAAAATACAGCCGCAGTCCTTGGGAGAGGCTATAGCATCTTTCTTCTGTACCTGGTGCCAACCTGTTCTGTCTATCATTGAATCTTGCTTCCTTCTAAGCCTGACCCAGACCCACGTTTCCTGGGTCTCCTAGCCATCTCTCATGTGCCCTGAGGTAGAGGGCAAAGGAAGGGCTGCAGATTAGGGAAATGAAAGGAAGGGGGATTACCTGAGAGACCAAGGGCGAGTGGACTGGTTATTTTCTAGAGTGAGAAGGAAGCAGAGTCGGAAAAACTGGACAGGATCTGAAGCCATCTCGAGCAGCTGACATGGAACATGCCCTGCACCCAGCTCTGGGTGGGTGGGGTACAGCCACACCACCATCCCAGCTGTCCTACTGTCTCCCAAGCTGTATCCTCTCCAGAGCACCCAGACAGGGAGGGTGCTTTCTGCTCCTTGGCAGCCCTTTGCTGGGTTTGTGGTAGAACTTGCCCAGCTGTGGGCTTGGAGCCTGGTGCCGTCTAACCTGCTGGATAAGGGGGCTACTTGCCTGGGCCTGGGGCAGCCTTGGCACTTGGGAGCCCTGGGAGTGCCAATCCTGGCCTTATTGGAGTTTTCCAGGCCCTCCTGTCAGGGCAAGCAACTGTCAGGAACTCCCACAGTGTGTATGACACCCCTTTCCTCCCTGAAGCCTGGCCCCTGTACTCACCAACATCCCTTTGGCACCTTTTCCTACCATGATGGCAGTGGGTTAGGGGCTCTGGAAACCTGGAACACACTTGAAGACTCTGCTTCCAGTATCTTTCAGACAATAGGCCTCAAGAGCTGTGGAGAGAAGAGAGAGTGAGTGGGCCGCCAAGCTCCCAGGGCTCTCCAGAACAGGTAATGTATGGAGCCCACACCACCAGATGGAAGGCCTTCATAGTTCCTCCTCCCTGCTTCGCTCCCTGTGCCAAACCATTCCACATCCAGCTCTCTTCTGAATGACCCTGGGGTCCAGCCCCTTCCTCACTGTTCTCCCAATCCTTCCCCTGGATGCCTTATTCTCTAGATTTCCTGTCCCAATGGGCAAAGGTCTATTTTTGACTCTCCAGATGCCAATCCTATACAAGATTTAAAAAAAATGAACACAGACTGGGATGGGGTCCAAGTCCTTCATCATCTGTGTGAATGGCAATAACGTTTCCCCAGGAGGGGAGTTAGCTTGGATCAACAGACATTCCCCAACCACAGCCCAACTAGGCAACCATGGTCATGTCTCAACCCAGTGAACCTCAGCTTGGACTCCAGGGTGGCTGGGCTCGTTGGTGTATCACTCAGTGAATCTGGCCATGCCAGACACACCAGATTTAGTCACGCCTCCTTCTTCCATGTGTATCAGGTGCAGATGTTCATCTCCTGTAGGTCTGGGCCTAAGTGTTGCCTTCTCCCTGCAGCCCTTCCCAGCATTCCCCTAGCAGAAGGAACAGACTGCTTCCTCCTTTCTGTTTCACACAAACCTACTGGTGCCCTTATCATCTCACATTACATATTTGCTTATAAGTCCATCAACCACAAGTCATTGAGCTCCCCGAGGCCTTGGGACTTCTGGGTCCAACTTAACAAAGCACTCTGCTAGCAAGTATTGGTTGTACTGAATTGAAGGAGAACTGGTGAAATGGAGGCCCTAGAAGGTGGGTTCTGGTCAGCCTGGGGTCTTGTAGGAAACATCTACAATCCACGTGGAGCAGGTGAAATGGACAGGAAAGCAGACAAATGGAAAGAACAGGCCAAATGGCAAAGGCTGTATATTAATAGTACACATGGCCAGAGCAGGTCTCAGGAGAAATGAACCCTCATAGAGCCTCGAAGAACTCTTCCCATCTTAAATATTTTATTACAAGAGGGGAGAGAATGAATGCCATGGCACAAAAATGGAGGTCAAGAGCAACTTTCCTAGGCCAATTCTCTCCTTCTACCATGTGAGGCTTCCAGAGATTGAACTCAGGTCTCGAGGTTTTCAAGCAGGTGCCCTGCCCAGTGAGATATCTCACAGCTCCTTGATGGGTCATATGGGATGAAAACCTTAAGTCAGACGGACCCTGAGGCTCAAGCTCCGAGAGGCCTATTCCTAGGAAGGATTTGTTATGCCTCGGAGATTTTCCACTCCAAAGTCTATTCTGAATTACTCCATCTCACCAATAATCACCTGTCAAGGGTCACCTCTTACCCAAAGGAAGTCATTGGAAGGCTAGAAAAGAGGCAGGGCACTGTTTACCTATACAAATCAGCCCCTGACTTCATCAGGTCCTTTGTCCTGGAAACCTGGACCGCACCTGATTTCCTTTCCTTAAGGGAGGGCCGGGGAGAGAATTAACCTGTAACCATTTCCTTTTATCAATAAGCAAGGCTGGCTTTCTCCTCTCAAAAGTATTGTCTTTGGTCTCATGGCTTTAGTCTTCTGGAGACACACAGGAGAGGAAGAGGCTATATCCTTCAGAAGGGGATCATACCCTTGTCCTTCTTGCTCGCAGGACTGGCACAGTCCCTGCAGATCTGATTCCCCTAAAGCTGCCTGTGTGCAATCAAGGAACGATGACAAAGAGAATAGCAGTCAACGACAGGTGACGTTAGTGACAGTCATCTCCTGGGCTGCAAGTTATTATGCCCTGTGGTCAGGTTGGTAAATAGCACAGCCCTTCTAGGTCTCCCAGCTACAGAATTTTCTTACCCAGGCTACCCCAGAGTTCCTTTGACTGCTTCTAGTTGAGAGACCCATACCTAGCCCGTAGGGCCTAAGCAAGCTTTCACACCACATAGCTCTGCCGAGGGCAATCCATAATACCTAGGCTGCCTCTCAAGTCTGTCTGGGCTAGTCTTGAGAACAAGCTGCGGAAGCAGTCCCCACCCTCAGGCAGCCTGCTTAGTGGCTGGACCAGGAGGATGAGGCAGTGCAAAGTTTCACTGCTTTTCCTGCTTTTGCCATTTCTGTTAAGTGCTCCCTTTGTACTCACTCAAAAAGATCCACCTGTTTGAGGGCTAGGATATAGATCAGTGGTAGAGCTTGCCTAGCATGCTCCAGACTTTGGATTGGATCCTTAGCACAAGGGGCAGGGGATACTGGTCAAATGCTCACAGTATGCCAGGTTCTCTTTTAAGTGATGGAGACCTGAAGTACTCAGGCATCCAAACCTGCCCCAATCCATGTCTGGGACACTATTGACGAACAGCAGGTCATAGTGAGTTTAGTGCATAAGGAAGATCTCGGCTCTGGAACATGGTAAGTCTGGACTAGAATGAACCTCTGCCATTCATTGTGATTTTGAGGGTCTGATTTTTCTCAATTTGGAAGATGGGACTGCTAATAATTCTCTTGTAAGCCCTGAAGTTTCTGCCTAATTTTTGTCTCTACTACAAGTTCTCTGTGTTTTCCTCCCCTCTGATCCATCAATCTTCCCAGAGTCCTAAAGCCCCAATTCTCTCTGAGAGTTCTGTATAGCCAATATGATTCGTCCTAAATTGCTTAGCCGGCATTTAAGGCTGGCCACAACTACATTCATTTATTCCATTTAGTATTTATTGCAGGTTTGCTCTGGGCCAGACCTGTGCTTGGCACTGAGAGCATGAAGGTCTCTGCCTCCCTGCATCCTAGATGCTGGGGTGTGGGGGAGTGAGCTTGATGAGTCAAACTAAGTAATTACAGGTGGAGATAAACAGTGTGAAGAAAAAGCCCCTTTTATGTGCTCTACAGCCCAAGTGGCGGTCCCCCAGGCTTCCCCGAGGAAGTGGTATTTAAGAGTCAAAAGGAGTTTATCGAGCAAAAAAGAGGAAAAAGAGGAACGGCTGTAGAAAATAAAATAGAGAGTTGGGAAGAGAGTGAGACTAGGTTCAAAGAGTCAGGAACAGATGGAGGTGGACAGATAAGCAGGGCAAGGACTTTTGGGGTCCAGGTTTTGGTCTTCATCACGATGCTAACGGTGGCTTTTAAAGGCTTTTAAGCAGAGGATCAACTTGAAGGACAATGGATTGCTGGAAGAGACACTTTGAAAGCATCACTCTTTAAGTGTGGTGGTATATGCCTGTAGTCCCATAATTCAGGAGGCTAAGGTGGGAGGATCGATTGTATTCCTTTGGACAATGTGGACAATATAAAGAGACACCCCCCATTCAAAACAAAAACTCAGGGCTGGCAAGGTGACTCAGCACTTGCTGGCAAGCATGATAACCTGAGTTCAGTTTCTGTACAGGTTGAAGAGAGACCCAACCTCACGGTTATCTTCTGATCTTTGCACATGCACAGTGGCACGTGTGCTGATATGTGCACACACACTCACATGATGATGATGATGATAAAAGTAAAGAATCAGCTTAGACATAGCTTGGAAAAAAAGACTGAAAAGAAATAACTACAGAAAAGCAGTAATCAACTAGGAATACACCAGTATCACAAAAGCAATGATGGAACAAGCCGAGGGGCACCGATGAGAAATTTAGGCAATAACAAGGGGGGGCGAACTAGACTTCCCAGGAGTGGTGAGGGAGAAGGAAGCGTCTCTGTTTACTGTTGGTGCAGTAAGAAGTAGCTGGTAGCAGTCCTCGGGACAAGAACACTGGTGAGGCTGCAGGTTCAGAGAGGGGAGAGGAGGGTTTGGAGTGCACATGCTGGCTTTGATCTTGTGAGCCAGCAAGGCCGATGCTCAGACTCACAGAACCTTTCACTACTGGGGGCCTTCCGCTTCCTCAAATGGGACTGTCAAGGGAACTTTTTTTTCATTAAAGGAGAAAAGATTTATTTGGCCTGTGGTTTTTGGAGAAAACAGTCCATGGCATGTTAATGGACCTGTGATAAGGCAGAGAATTATTGTGGAGCAAAGCTGTTCATCTTATGGGGGTCAGGAAGCAAAGAGTCAAGTGCATCTAGATCAAGTTCTCACAGGGGATTAGAGACAACAGGTCTCACCTGTTTTTTACTGCCAGAAGTATAAAATCTGAACTCACTGCTATAGAGGGAGTCGCAGGGCAGTGGCTCAGAGGAAGGCTTGCCTTTGCCTGGGAGCTTGCCTAGATCAGCCACTTGCAGCTATTTTTCCCATTTGGTAGTACCGAAGGCCTCCTGAAAACCTCCATATCATTGCTCAACAAGGTTCTTTCTTCTTTAAGCTCTCTTGTCTTCAAAACCTGTCCCAAAGCTGTGATCTTCATGAAGCTTACTTGGCCTTCTCAGTTGCTATCAGCCTTTCTAAGGCGTCCCTACAGCGTGCGGCTGGTTATACATCTTGCTGCATCATGCTTGATTGTGTCTCCTCGCTGAGGACCCTTCTCCGGCAGAGGTGTGATTTTTTTATGTGTGTCCTTATAGCCATATAGCCCCAGCAGTCCCCTGGGATAGGCCAGAGAGATGGTTTCTCTGCAGTCTTTGAAAATGATTGGGCATGCTCAGTGTTCCCCACTAGAACTAGTCTCCTCACCTACTCTTTAACTTCTTGTCCCTCGCTTTGGAGGGTCCTTAACCTCTGAGGTTCTTCTCTCCTTCATCCCATATCCTTAATTGCCAAACGGTCAAAGCCTGGGACTTGTTTTAGTTAAGAAACAGACCAGGCTTTGTGAGGAAGCTGTCAGAAAGCTGGGTACGCGGCTCCTTTAACAGTGTTCAGGGGGGCGTGGCCTGCAGCAGAACAGGCCCGAAAGGGGGTGCGGCTCCTTTAAGTAGCGGCCCGCCGACTGCTCCAAGGCCCGGGGCGGACGGGCTGCCGGGGTGCGGTCGCTTTCGGAGCGGCGGCACCGCCCGGAGCGCCCCAGTTCCTCGAAACGAGACCCGTCCGCTTTAATCAGGGAGCAAGGTGTGTGGGGGGCGGGCGTTACATCAGCCACCACGTGTGCGTCTCTCAGCTGGCCTGGAGGCAGCCCCGCCCCCGGCCCCTGCCGTGGAAAAGTACCGGGGTGCCGAGGTCCCCGCCCCCTTGCCCCGCCCCCGCCGGCGCCTGCCCCTCCCGGCCCCGGGGACAAGCCCCCCCTCCCCTCGCGCCCCGGCCTTGCCGTTCCCTCCCGCCAGAACGTGGCTGCCCGGTGCGGGGCGTCGGCTGGGGGGGTGGGCGCCCGGGGGCTGCTGAGTCCCGGGCCTCACCTGTGGCCGTAGGGGCTCGCTCTAGGCGCGCCCCGAAAGAGGGACGGGGAGGTTGCGGATCTTTCCCAGGGTGGCAGCCCTCCCCCCAAAAAAGCTCCCCACCCGCAATCTCTTCCCAAAGCTGCAGTCCCGGGAGCCGTGGACAAAGAGAGCCGGAGGGTGTCGGGACTCTTCCTTGCGGCTTCCCAGTACCCACGGGCGCGCGGGAACCGGCACCCAGCGAGCGAGTGGGCGGGCAGATAGGAGGCCGCCAGCTGGGGTGGCCAGATAGGCAGCCAAGGCCGGCCGGCCGGCCGCGAGAGGAGGTGGAGCGAAAGCCCGCACACGGGGCGCAGACATTAGCCGCCGGTTCCCGGCCCCCGCGGGCCCCCAGTGCGCAGACCCGTTGGCGCTCCAGACGGACCGTCACACGCTCGTCGCTACCGCACAGCCCGGCGCCAGCCGCCCCCGACCGAGCCAGCGTCGGCACGCTGGCTTCCTCCCCCCTCCGGGATCCCGGAGTACCCCCCCATTCCCTCCTGCTTCAGCTCCTAGGTGACGGTAGTGACACCCAGACGCACGCACCTACCCCTACCTTTTGCGGCGAGACAGACATCCCGGTGTGAGCGCCCACACTCTTACCCACAGATGCCCGCATGCACGCGCGATCACATCCACACACCGCACACACATTCACACACGCACACGCTGATCCTGGAGCTCAGCTCCACCGAGCCAGCCAGAATGCCCACACTCATGACAGGACCCACCAAGGTGCGGGGCCGCAGCATCCCTCCTCCCAAGCCCCTTACCATGCTGCAGCCCCCGGCCCAGGCGTGCTGGGTCCGCACCGCGGTGCGCCCAGGTGGCTTTCTTAAAGGGAAAGTTGCATCAGCCTCCCGAGGCTCTGGTGCCGACGCTAGTCCTCCCGCCCCGCCGCGCCGCTCGCCGCTCCTCCAGAGCTTGTTGTGTTTTGGTTTCGGGGAGGCGGGGGCTAAGAGTTTGGTGAAAGTTTGGAGAGTGAAGAAGGCTAGAGAGACCTAGCCAAGTCCCTCCCCCTCTCTGAACAGCTCCCCTGGCTGCCCTCCCCCGCCCGGTCCCATCTCCTCCCGCGTGCCTACTTCTGAGGCTCCTCCTCCCAGGGAATAAAATTACAAGTCGCTCCAGCTTTCAGATGATTGATCCCCACGAAACCCTGGGAGTGGGCCTCAACCAGGGAGTCCCCTTCATCGCTCTCGCCTCGCTGCCCTTCAGCCTAGGCCCTTAGAAGAAGCAGATGTCCTGTCCTTCGGGCTAGGTTGGAATGGAGCCAAAAGGCCTGGGGCGCTTTGGGGGACTGGGGCTGCAGTTAGCCCGCCGGGGCCCCTGGCCTTCTGCGCCTGCGTTCCCCCTCGAGAAAAGCCCAGAGCAAATTCCGTTCCCTTTGGAGCCGAGCCGCTAGAGACTGGAGTGCACAGCTGGGGAAGGCTTGGGGACCTACTCCTTGGAACTGGAGGGCTGACGAGTCCTTTCCCCAGAGCCCCACCTTGGACATTGATTTGGTCATCTCTATCCTGACAGCTGAAAACACTGTCCTGAGCTCCCCCACTTCTCCAATGGGGAGACGGACCTGAATTCTAGTTCCATTAAAGAAGTCTTTGCCTAAAGGAGCTTTGCTAAGCCTCAGTTTCCTCCCCTGCAAAATGGAGATGAACTAAAGGAGTGCATACTCGCAGGAAGCTCGTTGTATTAGGCTGTCGAGGGTGCCTGGCATTTGGGGATGGGACCCCACATTTGCTCACCTTGAAGGAACCACTAGCTTTCTAGAGAAGTGCTGCCTTAGCCTGTGTGGGGCATGTGCTCAGGGAAATCCCTAGAGAGATAGACTCTTCACCCTGTGTCATCATTGTCCTGCCAGCCAGAATGGTTTGTTTCGTTTTTCTCTGGAGACACTCAAGCCTCTAAAATAGCCAATGCATCCTTGTCAGAGTTGCACAAAACCAACTGGAGAGTGAGAATTCACTTTATTAATTTGTTACCAGAAGCCCTGAGAATGCCAACAGGTGTCCAGCTGATGCCCTGCCTGGAGGGCCCTCTCAGGCACAGTCCCCTTGGTGCCCTTCTCCACACAGTATGCCCTCTGTTGTCTTAGAACTCGCAGCCTGTTCATGTTGGAGACTCAATCAGACTTGAGAAGACCTTTAGGTCGTTTTTCAGTTTGTCCCCAAGCCCAACAGATACAGTCGGTGTGGGGTTTATATTCTCCTAAGAACCAGCTGCAGATATTTCTTGCAGCATGTGGAAGGAGCATACGCACAGCTCTTCCTGAGCAATCGGTGGTGTCTGTGGCCCCTGACCGGGCTGGAGTGACCATAGGCCCTGAGGCACCTGGTGCAGCCATGTGTGGGCCCAATTCCTGGGTCTGGTCAGGTGGGATCCAAGCCCTTGTCATCTCTCCTGCCAGGAGCTAACTCCCTCTACAAATTGTTTCTGGTCTCTCCTACTCTGCCTTTCCTCTAACTTGTCAAAAAGGACTCTGTCCCAGACAGACATAGTAGAAGCTCTTAGAAGAAACTGCCAGGCTGAGTGGAAGCAAGAAAGAATGGGGCTGAGATTGTGGAAGAGAGCTTCTTTTTTTATAGCAGTGCGATGGGCATAGACAGTGCCAAGAGGTTTCTAAGACCTTCTCTCTCTCTTTTAAATTATCTTTTATGTTTTTGTTTCTGAGATAGGCTATACCTATGTAACCCTGACTGGCTTGGAACTTGCTATGCACACACCCAAGATGACTTGGAACTTGTAGGCCACTCTCTCCTGGCTCTGCCTCCCAAGTGCCACGTCACCGTGTTTGATGATTCTGAGAATTTTTCTTGGCTCAGGGAAAGTGGAGCATCCTACCTCTTCTAAGGAAAATGCTGGGAGAGAGGCAGGTACCAGACACTACCAGTTAGACCCCTCCTAGGATGTGCTTCAGGCCCAGGGCAAGAGCCTGCAGAGGTCAGAGAACAAGAAGGGGAAGGTGCTTTGTCTTCAGTCGTCAGAGACCAAGATTCCCCTGGGAACAAGGAGGCAGGCAGTCCAGCACTTAAACTCTTGGGGGTAGGGGTAAAAATTGTCCTAGGGGTGGGTGTTTTTGGAAAACATGGAGATGCCTGAGCATGTGTTTTTGCATACAGAGATTAATGGATATGTGTGTCACCCACCTGGTCCATAAGAAGTCCAGGCAGCCGCACAGTGGCTTTCAGTGAGTCTTGAGAAGCTTGTGGGAGAATCTACATTTAAAAAGCTGTCTCTGTGAGACAGGAACTAGAGTAGCTTTTTTTTTTTCTAATCAGAATGAGGTCCCAGGGGAGACAGGTCGGGGCCTAACCCAGGTCAGAGCTGAAATGGCCTTCATGCCCGGAGGTAAGTTCCCCCACGCTGGGCAAGTCGCCCACAGGAACAAAAGACACGACCAGCCAATGCCTCTGGGAGAGAGGAGGGGGTCAGGGCTAAGGAGACCAATGGGGCCAGATCCCAGCAGCCTGTGCCTTCCTGGGACAGGACAGTCAGAAGGTGGGCAGCACTGGGCCCTTCCCACTGTGGGTGGAGGCATATCTTAGGAACCTTTAGTTACAGTGCTATTTACTGGGAGGACTGTGCCCAGCATTAGATCCCTTAGTGCTGGCTGGGTGCCTGGTTTGTCATCACCAGCCGGCAGGATTAAACCGTCTGTATTGGGACCATCAGAGTCAGCTTAGATATAGGAAGAGGGATAATACTGGTCACTTTTAGAGACATCTCGATGGAGGGGTACTGAGCACCTGCTGGAAAATGGGAAAGAGTAGGCTTTATTTGTGTGTGTGTGTGTGTGTGTGTGTGTGTGTGTGTGTGTGTGTGTGTGTGTGTATAGAAGTCAGAGGCCAACTTTGTGGAGTCAATTCTCTTCTTCCACCTTTATGTGGATCCTGGGATTCAAACTGAGGTCCTCAGGCTTGTGCAACAAGTGCCTTTTACCTGTAGACTCACCTCACCAATGAGGTCTTTTTTTTTCTTCTGATTTTCATGTGTAGGTGTTAGGGAGTATGTGTGTGGGGGGGGGCGTGCATATTTGTGTGTAGGTGGTATATGTATGTACATGTGCTAGAGGCCCCAAACTGATATCAGGAATTGTCCTTGATTGCTTTTCCACCTTATTGTTTTGAAGCTGGGTCTCTAATAAAACCTGAAAATTGCTGATAGAGCTAGTCTGGGTAAGCAGCTTGCTGGGAAAGCGGGGGAAGTTCCAGGTGCCATTTTTCAGTCCTGGAATTACAGGTGACCTACCACACACACACATACACACACACACACACACACACACACACACACACACACACACCTGCTATTTCAGAAAATGTGGGCTCTGGTTACTGTTCATCTCCTCAGACCCCCAGGTGTTACTGAACTCATCCAGGCCTGACCAGTTATCCACACTTCCTTGCAGTCCCATCCTTAGGGTCTGGAAGCATTGTCAGTAGGGACCTTCTTTGGCTCTGTTGTCAGTCTTCCTCTCTTGAACCCCCAGTAGTGAACACATGCCACCTTCTCTGCTCTGGCTCAATGTAGAGCAGCCACTCGGACTGGCACCAGCTCTAGGAGTTGCCTCTGAGGTACCATGTGCCTCTGGGACCATTGTATCCCATCTCGACCCTCACCAGCTTAAGCCAATTCAGGCTGGACTTCAATGGCCCCAATAAAATTGGGCAAACAGACACAGGAAACCTCATCCTGACCAGGAAGCCATCTCAATCTGTAGAGTGATTCTTAAATACCCTAGAAAGAGCTTCTCAATGCCAAAAGAGTCAGAATGCCTAAGACTTTAGGGTATTCAAAACCTGGTGTTCTCAATGCCCAGAGCCTCTGGTGCCCAACTCCCAGGGAACCTAACTTGACTGTGGTGTCAAACATCCGTACCACCCAATGTTGTTTAACATCCAGTATTTCAGAGCTGCAACATCCTAGTTCTCTGGGAAAGGAAGGGAGAGGCAGCCCGAGTGAACTGCATGATCTAGGGAGTGGACCGGGGCGGTGACAAGTGGACCGGGGCGGTGCTGGCAAAGGCAGCAGTGCTCCCACTGAGGGCCCAGAGAGGAGCTGCGGGAAGGCTGGCTTGTCCTCACGCCCCATCCTACCCTTGTCACCGGACCTGTGAAATTCGGTGTCCACTTACCAAATACCAGTGTGCATCTGTGTGCTGGGAAGTATGCCATGTCCAGGAATGCGGCCACAAGAAAGCAGGGGCTGACAGTGTATCTGTGTCGGAGTGTTGGCATGGTTCGCTATACGGCTGTGTGGGGCCCATGAGAATGAATGGCTGTTGGCCGGCCATGGCGTTGATGTGTGGCCATGAGTAGTAGCCACATGTTAAAATGTGTGTGGCTTTCTGAGCCTGTGTAACCTTGTCTGTCTGTCTGGCTATCCTAGTGACCCCTTCCTCTTCAACAGAGATGGAATGGAAGGTCCCCTTGTCCTCGGATCCCTGTTACCAAGTGTCTGGTCTCCCTCTGGGGAGGACAGGGCTGACCCCAGAGCTGAGGCTGGTGCCTGGAGCCACCCTGTGGTGGGAGCAGATGTCTTCCACTGCCCTTGGCGCCTGGGTGCTGGGCCCAGGGCCTCTTTGGATTGGGAAGACAGGAAGAGGGGACGTAAGTGGAGTAGCCAACACCAAAAATAGCTTTCAGCCCTAGGGAGAATCCTGTGACACTACCCCTGCTCCCTGTTTAGCTGCTGACATGCTGGCCAAGGGGGACTCCGCTTTCCCAACTTTCCCAACTCCTGTCAGAGTGACCTTCTCGGTCTGGAACCGGGGACAGAGCAGTGACGTCACTTCAAATGATGACATCCTGAGGTGAGATGCCAGGTCCGGAGAGTGCATGGTGCCTGTTGCATGGGTGGGTGGGGCTCCATCTACTGGCAGCTCCCCACAACTTCTAGCAGCTGGGAAGGCGGAGCTGGATAAGACTTGTGGGGGGCTCTCCTTATCTGTTCCCCCCACATGTCTGATAAGCCTCTTACCATGGCCTGGCCCCAGCAAGCTGGTAGAGAGCAGACTGGAAGGGGAAGAAGCGGCCAGCAGGGGCTGGCTGAGTGTCAGAGGGGATAGCTGGGGGTCAAGGAGTGCTGACAGAACCCCAAGAAATGGAGACCAGGGAGCAGTTCTGTGCACAGGGAGTCAGACACTTGACCTCTGAAGTCAAGATGCCTGTATTGGCACCCCAACTCTTCTACTATTGGTGTCCTCAATATTCTTCAGCACGAATAGATTAAAAGATTGCTATGTAAGGGTGCAGAGGAGGGCCTGGTATTTGGGAAGTGCTCAACCTCCCTCATAGATCAGAATCTTTCCTGGGTGCTCAATGCCCAGTGACACACTAAGGCCCTGATGTGGTCTCCAGAAGCTTCCCAGCCTAATGCATTTCCACATCTCCACAGTCTCCACTCACCCCCGAACTCTGCCTTCCTGGGATATTTTCTTCCAGCAAACCTCTCAGAGACCTTGGAATCCCGGTGCCCCCTGGTGACAAGAGCCACACATGGCAATTACAGAGAAATCAGGTCATACTGGATCAGACAATACATGTCATTTACCTAGCTATTTTATGACATTCCCACATCAAGTTTATAAGGTAAGAATAACTTCTATTTTCTAGAACTAAGGCTAGGCATGCCAAATAATTATCCAGTTAATCTGTGGAAAAACTTAAGCTTGAACTCAGGTTGGCATGCCTCCAAAATCTATGTTGTTGTCAGTATGCACAGGCAGCAGGTACATGTCTGCTCGAGGCAGTAAAACTTTCACATGTGAGTTGTACTGATAGTTTGTGTTTTGTTATGAATGAGTGTATGGCCATTGAGGTTCTCTGGCTGTGACTATAAAACAGTAAGAATTGATTTATGGTCCTATAAGGTTGAGTATTGTCTGTTGGGACCTTTTTCTATGACTTTGATGTGACTATCATTTTAAATTATTTTTTTAAATGTATTTGAGAGAGAGGGATATGGCTAGGGAATGGGAGAAGGATGAGAGGAGGGGGAAGACAGAACAGGAGCACAGGGCTTGGTTATGGAGGTCAGAGGACACTTTCAGAAATTGGCTTTCTCCTACCATGTGGGCTCCAGATATGGAATTCAGGTCACTAGGTTTTCATATAGGTGTTTTTACCAACCAGGCCATTTCACTGGCCTCTGACTGTATGGTTTTTAGATGTGTGTGTGTGTGTGTGTGTGTGTGTGTGTGTGTGTGTGTGTGTGTGTTTGTTATGGAGGTTCTGAGCAAGCGGGGTTGTGGGCAGAAGGAATGAAGGTGGCAGAGAGCTCTGAGTTCCCAGCACCACTTGCCTTTCCAGCCCCAGGACTGAGTCTGCTCACCATGCCACTTATGATGGATGGCCTCACATGCCTGATACACTCCCATGGGTCTGAGTTCTCATTCTTCCCTCCCCCCTCTTATTTTTTGAGGAAGTAAAGCAAATAGTACCATAGACGGAGTTGGTCTACTTTTTTCTCCATGAGATTTTTGTGAAAACATTTTACAACTGCTCTAGTTGTAACCACAAAAACAAGTGTCATTTAAAAAGAAGAGAAAGGATCAGAGGGGTGGCTCAGTGGGTAAAGGTGTTTACTGTGCAAATCTGATGATCTGAATTCAATCCCCAAAATCCATGTAAAGGGATGGATTGAACTGAGTCCACAAAGTTGTTCTCTGACCCCCACGCGATTGCTATAGTACAATGTGTCTTGTATTCTCACACACGGACACATATATATATACACATACACACTAAATAATTTCATGTGTGTGTGTATGTGAGTGTGTGTGTGTGTATGTGTGTGCGCCGTGAAGCTTCTGGAGATTCTCAGATCTCCATCGCCCACTTCCCACAGGCATGCTATGGTAACAGTCACTTACTTACCCATTACCATGGCTGTGACTGTCTTTTACATCTGGGAATTTGAACTCGGGCTGTTACAATTGTGTGGCAGCTGCTTTACTTGCTGAGCTATTTCCCCAGCCTAATAAATAAATTCTTTTTAAAAACACCGTAAAAGAAAAGTTAGTATGGTTATTGTAATTGTGTTTGTTAAGAGACCAAGTCTCACTATGTGGTCCAGGCCGAGGCTGACCTAGAACTTGCTGTGTAGCCGAGGCTGACCTCAAATTCACCTGGACTCTCCTGCTTCAGCCTCCTGAATGCTAGGACTACAGGCATGAGGCAGTTACATTTCTTTCCTTTGAACATATTCTCAAGATGATGTTCATAGATTCCTAGAATCACAGACTTCGACATGGGATGTGCAGGCAAACACTGTTTCCTAACAATATTAGGTTGTTATCTGTCAGTTTCACTTCATCGGTAACTGCACTTACAAGGCCACAGGAACAGTGAGTGGCATGTAAGCAGGAATCAAGGAACTTCCCAATGACTCAGCAGCCTTTGGACGTCTCTCTATTACTGTGCAAAATAGTTTTTTAAAAGGAAATTTCAAAAGCCAGTTTTGCTTTCAGATTTCCTTAATGAAGGCCAATAGTCATGTGTGTGTGTGTGTGGTGTGTGTGTGTATGTGTGTGTGTCCTCAAATCCTCGAGTTTCCTGTTTCAGCCTCCAGAGTTGCAAGAATTATAGGCATGTGCCACCACGCCCAGCTAGATTATTAACTGTATTAATACCTTAGCCCTTTAATCCCTGTCTTTTTTGTATTTAGTTTGATAAAATGGAAGCAAGTTTTATCACAAGGAAAAAGTACCTGGCAACTTGCCTGCAGGAAGTTAGGTGTTCTTTCTACCACATTACGGTTTCTATGACAGGAGGCAGATGTGGGATGCTGAGATGCAGACTCCAGAAGTGCCGGGGTCTGGGGCTGCTGGAATTCAGCATCCAGGCTGGGGCATTTGGCATAACTTCTTGCAACAGTGAATGGGACGAGTGTATCAGATCAAGCAAAAAATACCAGTATTCATCACCAAAGATGAAATTGGAGCTTTCAAGCAAAAGTCAGAGTTGGTGAAACTTTTATCTGCTACCACAAATTTAAAGCTTCCCGATTCTGATGAGATTGGCAAGCGCTATTAAAGACTGTACATGGCTAGTGGTTTTTTGGTATTTTATAATGAGATGTGTTAATATTTAGAAGATCTGCAGTATGGACATGATGATTTGTGTCTATAACTCCAGCTCTTGGGAGGCTGAGGCAGGAGGATTGCTGTGAGTTGTCTGGGCTACATCGTGAGTTACAAGTCATCCAGGGCTACACTGTGAAACCCTGTCTCAAAAAAAAAAAAATATGGGCATGGCAATACATGCTTGTGATTCTGGTCGATACTTGGGAGGTATAGGCAGGAGCATCAGGAGTTCAAAGTGTTCATATTAAGTCTGTTAGTTATTCTTTTTTAATTTTTTTATTATTTATTCAATTGTGCGTGTGTGCGTATGTGTGTGTGTGTGTGTGTGTGTGTGTGTGTGTGTGTGTGTGTGTGTAGAACCATGGGCGAATTCAGGAACCACCTCCTTCTTGTTTACTCTGCCCTGGGATTCACAGGCTCCGCCCTACCAGGACCAGAAGTGCAGGCTGCCCCTGCTTCCGCCCGGCGTCTATAGCTGGGATCTAGAATCCGAACTCAGGACCTTCTGCCTGTAAGGCAGAGACTTAACCCCTGAGCCACCTCTCCAGCCCCTAGTTATTCTTTTTAAAAAATATTTTATTTATTTATTTATACTGTGTGTGTGCGTGTGTGTCAGAGAGAGAGAGAAAGAGAGAGAGAGAGAGAGAGAGAGAGAGAGAGAACACTGTGTGTCCCTGTGGAGGACCAAGGTGACTTTGGGAATCATCCTGGGTCACTTCTACCTCCTTGCTTTGCTCTGGGATCCTCAGGTTCCACCCACTGCTGCCCTTTCCACCTCACGTTTTTTTACTTGGGACCTGGGATCCAAACTAGGACCTTCTGCTTGCAAGGCAGAGTCTTAACCCCTGAGCCATCTCTTCAGCTCTGTTAGTTACTCTTTTGATGCTTGTATGAACACATGACCAAGCAACTTAGGGGAACAAGAGGTTTATTCTTGACTTACAGTTTCTGGTTACAGTTCACTAGTATGGCAGGAGAGATCATACCAACTTTAGAAGCTGAGGAAATAGAAAACACTGAAAAAGGACATACTTTCCCTTTTCTTACTTGTCAGATTTCCAAAATCCAGGACCGGTTTGCTCCAGCTTATCCACCAACCCAGGGAGTGGTCCCACCCACTATAGACCAAATTTTACTGCATCAGTTCCCAACAGACTTGCTCAGGCTTGCTTTAACTAAGTAATTATTCATAGATGTATCTAAAGCCAGTGTTCTGTCAAGTTAATACCTTTATCTAGTCCTGGAAGTTTCAGGCCAGCCTGGGGAATATGAAACCTATCTGGGAAAAAAAAAGAAAGAAAAGAAAAAAGAAAAACAAGGAGAAAGAGAAAGAGAGAACTGCATGTCTAGGTGAATCAATAGTTTCAAATGACTAATACGTACTTCAAATCATGCTTGGGTTAAAAAAATATTCAAAGTACAAGACAGATCAATGGAGTTTTGGAAACAGTCCTGTTGTGTTGCCATGTTGCCTAGTTTAGCCCTGAACTCAAGATTCTCACTGCATCAGGAGTGGGGGGTATTTTTATGTATGTATACAGAGGGTACTTGAGTGTGTGTGTCTATGGAGGGCCAAGGGTGACATTGGGAACCATCCTGGATTGCTCTTCCATATTATTTCTTTGCTCTGGGTTTTCCCAGGCTTTGCCTTCCAGGACCAGAATTGCAGGCCTAGACTTCCATATTTTTCTGGTGTTTTTATTTTAAAGGTGGTGTGTGTGTGTGTGTGTGTGTGTGTGTGTGCGCGTGTGCATCAAAGGGCACTGTGTGTACTTGTAGAGGCCCAAAGGTGACTTTGGGAGTCAACCTGGATCGTGCTACCTCCTCTTTGCTTTGCCCTGGTTTTTCCCAGGCTCTACGTTTCAGGGACAGAAGTGCACACCCCTGCCATTTCCACCTGGCTTTTTTTTTTTTTTAATGTGGTATAGAGATCTGAACTCAGGACCTTTTGTTTACAAGGCAGAAGGTTAATCTCTGTGTTATCTCCCAGCCTAGATTTTCAGGTAACAGACAGGAAAATTCATCACTGCAACTGACTGCTAAGAAACCAGCATCTGCAGTTTTTAGCTGAAAAAGCTAGCTGTGCTTCTCTCTTCCCAGCTGTATACATTCTGAATTCAGCTTTCTGGGGCACATCTCAATGAAAACAGCATTATCACACAGAAGGATCTAGGAGATGGCCTTCTGCAAAGCCAGACAATACGGAAGTTCGCAAACATGTGCAGCAATGACATTGTTGTCACTAAAGTTATGACTAGAAAATCTAAGTGCAGGGGCTGGATTACAAGTCCGAATCATTATGCAGGGTTTAGAGATTTACTAAAAAAAAATGTCTATCATGGTGGCATCTGCCTGTAATCTCAGCACTCAGGAGGGAGGTGGCAGCAGGAGATCTGGTCACCCTGAGTCCCATGAAACCCTGTCTCAAAAAAACTGGGATGAGGCTTATGAGATGACTCATTGGGTAAGGCAGCTGTGCAAACATGCAAATAATAATAATAATACACATCATGCTCACTGGGCATGTGCAAGGTTTGATGCCCAGCACCACAAAACCAACAAACAAAAAATCCTCCAAGCCCCAAACAAAAGCCTTTTATTTTACAGGGATCTTAAACCTTTGTGGATATTAGATCATTGCTAAAGAACTGACTTTTGGTTTCTTTTTGTAGATTAAATACTTTTTGAGAGAGGGCTTGCTGCATAGCCCAGGTTGGCCTGGACCTTGCAGAATCTGCCTGTCTCAGCCTCCAGGTGCTAGAATGACTTCGCTGTGTATGTTAAAAACAGATGAGCTCCAAATATTCGTGTGTTCCGGGTGCCTTTGGCAGAGTTTCCTGTCCCTTGTGGAATGTGAGCTTCATCACCTTCTTCCTACGCACAAAGAAAGCCCCTTCCTTTCTTCCTTATGGAGAAGGGAAATCGATCACTTCCCTAGCTACTGTCTCTAGGACAAACAAGGTACACAGAGTAGCTACTCAATTCCTGGTGATTTAGTTTCATTTTATCTCTCTGTCTCTAAGTCCACTTAAAAGAAAAGTCATTATAGGACATCTTCTGTGTTACAAACCCTATATGCAGATAACTCCTGCAATGCTATCCCTTAGGAGGCCAAGACGGAAGGATTGAGAGTGCCAGGTTAGCCTGGGCTATATAGTGAGGTCCTGTCTCAATGGGAGCAGTTATTCTCCTGAAGTTTAGTATTAACCATTGGCAGCAGACAGAGACAGTAGCACAGATACTAAATCTTTACCTGAACTTCACCCTGGGCCTTTATAGCTGAATCCTCACCTGAGCCCTCATCTTTTAGTCTTTGCCTTGAGCTCCACTTGAAATCCAATGTCATGTTTCAGATAAACAAATCGGAACCCTCTAACAGTGATGTTCTGCCTTTTTTTCCCCCCTGTAAAACTTCGTACTGAATCTTCACATCTCCTCTTCATCGGAATCTCCCAAACTCTTCCATAAGACCTCATGCTTATCTGACCATTGCCTATCTACCTGAGCCATGGGTACTTCTCATACCTTGGTCAGACTCTGACACTGCTCTTCTCTACGGATCAGCGGGGGAATGGAAGCTAGAGGGAGGGACCAGGCTGAGACTTGAGCTAGGGAAACTGACATGGGGAGAAACCCAGCCCCCATGTTCTCCATAGGAATGTTCCCAAACACCACTGACCTCTCACCCCAACCCGCCTTGAGGTGAAGCTCCAATGCCTCTGACATGCCTACTTCAAGGATCAGCCGCCTCTGGGGCATCTGGGGCATCACCATGACAACCATGCCAAGCCACGCCATTTTGTTGTTGTTGCCCCCAAACATGGCCTGATCCTATTGTTGCTTCAGGAACCAGTAGACTGGTGTGTCCACAAGTGGAGGACTTTGTAACGTCTCTCATATCAAGGAAGAATGCTTCTGTGGTCCCAAGCAGATCTTTCCTATGACAGGCTAGTGGAAAACTCAAGCCATCGGGACCCTCCAGGTGCTGGTGGGTATTTCTCACCTCCTCCTGCATTCCAGTAGGAGAGGAATTCTGGGAGGGTCTGGATTCTCCCTGCCCACTTGGACCTGGTGATGTTCTAAGTTGGGCTTTTGTCCATTGCATACTAGTGCAAGGAGTCCCTGGGTGGTGGCGTGTGGGGGAAAGGGAGGGAGCTGCGTAAGGCTTGGTGACCTGGACAGAGGCCTTGTGTGGCCGATTAGTGTCACACAAGGTCTAAGCTCCTTATCCAGAATCTAGCTCCCCCCCTTCCCCGGGTAATCCAGAGGGAGGGGGGAGGGGGCTGAAGGCACTAGCTGGGCTTGGTGGTTTTGGTGGGTCCCCACCATCCATTTTTCTATCATAACCAGCAGCAGCCATGGAGAGTCGGGCCTCTTTGCTTCTGGGAGTCTATTTGCTTTTGTCATTTTCCCATGTTCTTGCTTCTGAGTTTGTGTGTCTGCACTTCATTCTGTCTCCCTGTCTCTGCCAACAGCTCTGTGCTCCTGTCTGTGAAGCTGCTCATGGTGACGTGGTGAAGGAAGGATAATGGATCACATGAGTCTCTGTGACAGGACTGTGGATGGCAGGAAGACACAGAGACATGGTCTTGTAGGTGATGTGGGATTTACACAACACAGGCTTTAGGGGGCATGGCGTGTGACTGAGAACACTGGGTGTTTGTATTTGACATAGATGGAGTGACCCTGAGTTGTGGCTAATACAGGATTATCCAGACGATTCAATTATAGCAATTCAAAAAGAATTTGGGAAAAGGCAGAATAGCTGCTGAAGTTTTTGACTGGAGCAATTTGAGTCACTACCTTGGGGATGTTTACCGAGATCTGGACACATTCTGAGGCACAGCTCCAACATCCAGCATAAAGACTCTGCCCGGCATCCTACGATGCCCAGAACAGGCGCCTACAGATTCGAGGCTCAGTGGGCAAAAGTGCCTGCTCATAAACCTGGCAGCCTCCGTTTAGGAGCTTGTGTTTCACAGGGGAAGGAGGGAACCAGCTTTTAAAAGTTGTCTTCTCAGGGCTGGAGAAGTGGCTCAGGGGTTAAGCCTCTGCCTTGCAGGCGGAAGGTCCTGAGTTTGGATCCTAGACCTCACATATAGATGCTGGGCGGAAGCGGGGGCAGGCTGCGTTTCTGGTCCTGGTAGGGCGAAGCCTGTGAATCCCGGGGCAGAGTAAACAAGGAGGAGGTGGAGGCAGTCCATGGTGGTTCCTAAATTCACCCTGTGGTTCTACACACACACACACACACACACACACACACACACACACACACACACACACACACATACACACGAACAATTGAATAAATAATAATAATAAAGTTGTCTTTTGGTCTCTACATGCAAGCCATAACTTTTTCTCTCTCTCTGAAATAAAAAAAAAAACTATATAAAAAATAAAAGACTTGTCCAAATCAAATAGGCTTTTCTATCCTATGATTATGGGCATGTTTCTTCATGTCTAATGGAGTTACCTGTGTTAGTATCCATGTGGTACCATGGTATCCATATGGTACCCATCTAAGGTTATTTGCATTGTGAGGGGATACTTGTCAAGTGGATACAGTGGTGCTTGGCATATGTGTGCTGATTGGCACCTGGACAGAACAATAGATCTGCATGCAGGGACTTACCTGTTCTCCCCCTTCCCCCTTCCAGTATCCACGGTGCTTCCTATATTGCCAACTGCTGCCTGAAGCTTTTCTCGTGCAGGCTTGGTGATAGCAGAGAACAAGACATAAGGTCTTTCTGCTTGAGTACACATACATCCTGAAGAAGGACTTGGATTGACTAAACATGGGTCATGTGACAATCCATAGTTTCTCAGGGTACCTGGACTTCCATTAGAACTTACTGACTGCGAGAGGAGACTGTTGTTATCAGAGGCCCTGAACAAGTAGAGAAAACAGGACCAGATACTTTACCCCAGGGATGGTAAGGAATTTGGGTGACCGCTACACCTGATTCATTAGGGTTGTGAGGGTGGAGGGTGCCCCGTTGCAGGCTAGCTCCAGGGGCTAACCTGCACTGATGAGAAATATTCAGTCATGTTGACATCCTCTTGCTTTCTGAGCACTGGACTCTGCCTTTTTCTCTTCCCCTTGTGACAGTGACTGCTCAGCCTGCTTTCTCTGTTTTCTGCTCATTCCCCAAGACTGGGGAATGTTGATATGTTCAAAGCTCCATCCCAGGCCTCATCCTTCCTAAATGGCTCGTCGTGATATCCTGTGGGTAGCTTGTTTATAGTGTAAGTACTAATACCACAAAATCTGGAAATCCTACAAATTAGACCTTCTATTTCTTCCTAGAGATAATTGTGAAACAGTCCCCCACATGCCACTCACTGTCTGACACCATTGTCACAAAACTATTTCATCTAGACCTTTTCTCATTCCAATCCTACCTCCTTCCAATCTTTCCTCAGTAAACTTTTGCCCATCACCCATTGTTATTTAAAAGGATTTAAACTTCAGTTTAGTTAACCTTGAGCCCTGTAATATGACATATTTTTCCTCATCACCCATTGTTATTCCAAAGGATTTAAACTTCAGTTTAGTTTAACCTTGAGTCCTGTAGTTTGGCATTTTTCCTCAAGGCACAACGTAATGCCATCTGGGACTTCACCTTATGTCTTCACCTAAAGAGCATGTTGAGGAGCAATTCTAGTCTAGAGGGAGGCTCAGAAAGTAAACAGATAGCTAGATTCAGAAAGTTCCTGAAACTAACAAGACTGTGTGTGTGTGGCTTAACCCTTCAAAAAAAAAAAAGCAATAAACAACTACTTGGGGTCAGGGGTTGAGACTCCATGGTGGCATAGTCAATTTGAAGGAGACTTGGAGCATCTCAGCAGTCTAAGGAGGTTTTCTGTGGAGCAAATAGGACAGGGAGCTCCAGGGCTGTAGCTTCCATGGGTCTCACCCATCTTGGGTGAGCTTTCTAGTGATGTAGTTGCCTTTGAGTCTTCTCTGCCCCTGTCAGTAACCTTTACCCTTATTCCTGGTAAGTAACCCCAATGAAATCAATGGTACGGCAAATTAGACTCTGGTGTAATCCTACTTTATCTGTTGTCTAATTCCTATTTGGGTCAATAGCCTTTTATTTGTGTCATCCCCTAGGAAAAGGGTCACACCATACTCCCACAGTAATTTACAAACCTGTGTCCTTGAGACTGTCATTCACAGCACCTCATCACCCTGACAGCATCACCCTGAACTAGGTTGTTTGGAATCTGCCGTGTCTGCTAATAGTTTTTACATAATTAATCATCATCCCAGTGTTGCTTTGTGTGCACATTTCTTATCATTTTATTCAGGATGCTCTTTTCTTATAATATAAAAAACCAAAACAGACATCAAGCTTTAGTCTGAATTTTCCATGTGATTTGGCCAAAGATAATAATGGCCAACATTTGTTGGGTACTTACCAATACCAGACCAGTTCAAAGCACTTTATGTCTGACCTTTTTAAAAGACAGGGTTTCACCACACAGGAAAACTCAGGATTTTCCTGGTTCAGAGTCCTAAGTATTGGGGTGCCACCATGCCTGGCTGTTGTTTTTCTTTTTGTTGTTGTTACTTAAGATGGTCCCTGATGGAACATGAGAAAGGGTTCAGGGAAATGCCACTGGGTCCTTTTACATCGGAAAGGAGGACCAAGAGGAGAGTTAGGCATACACAATAAAGGACTCTCTGGGAATTGGGGGGGAGGCACTGGGAGATGGGGAGGGAGGGAGGGGGAGCAGGGGGGTCGGGGGGAGGAGGAAAGGGGGAGGGAACTGGTCTACCGATTAAGTTTGTATGAGCGGAAATAATAATAAAAAATGTTAAAAAAAAAGATGGTCCCTGATACTCAAACTGGCCTTGAACTTCTGATCCTTCTACCTCTACGTTCTAATATTACAGACATACACCACCAGGCCTGACTTTCTTTCTCTCTTTTTTCTTTTCTTTCTTAAAATGGAAGTTATGGCACCCAGTATGGTCTGGAACTTTCAGACTCGAGTGATAAGCCTGCTTCAACCTCCAGGAGCAGCTGGGACTATGCACTTGATGTCTCGAAATCTGAAATGACTTCACTACTCACATGACAGTACAAGTGGAAAAGTTGACACTTGGTCTCATGTTGATCGTTCACAGTCGCAATACAGATACACTATAAACATTTCAAAAAATAATCTTTAATCTATATGTAAAAGCTATGTATGAAACACAAATCATTTGTGTTTAAACGTGAATCCTATGCCCAACGTATATCATTAGGTATATATAAATATTCCAAATTTGAAAATCCAAAACACATTTGTTGCTGTTTTTTTTTTCTTTTGAAATAGGATCTACCTAGCCCTAGGTTGATCATGAACTTGAGATCCTCCTACCTCACAAGTGCTGGGGTTATATTTGAATACTACCACACCTGTCTTGGTTGAGAAGGGATCCTCAACCTCAACTCGATTTTTTCATTTTGACAGCAAAAAAATGATATCAAGGGAAGAGATCAAGGAACTCTCCCACCTCCACATGGCCAGTAGGCAGCAAACCCAGAATCTGATAGCCTGGCCTAGAAATATCCACTCTTAATACTAGGCTACAACTCCTTGGATGTATTTATGCTTAGCTATTATGTCAGCTTGATTCTGACATGTGTAACAAAAGGGAATGTTGTATTACTTAACAGAATCAGGCACAGAAATGTTTTCAATACAAAGGATTGCTTATTTTTGTTTTTCTAAGATAGAGTTGTATCTATGTGATTAACCAAAGCAGGTTAGCACTTTTGATAATAACAATATTGGGGTATGAGGACAATGAGAGTTGGTCCCAAGAAGAATGGGGAGGGGTGAGGAGGGAGGAAAAGGAGGAAGAGGAGGAGAGGTGGTCATAGTGCTAGAAGAACTTGTTTTAGACAAGATCCAAGTCATGAGATGGATTGACAGATCCTTAAGGTTTGAATGATGACTCAAGACCCAACTCAGCACAGTGATACTTCCAGAAACATCATCATAGATCTAACAAAGTGGTATCACATTCATCCCAAGGGGAAGAATGCTTGGATCGAGTATCCAGCTCTGAAGCCGAGGACTCAGGAGGAGAGTGATGGCTAAATGCCGCGTCCTTTCTTATCACATTGCCTGTTTCTTAGGTGATCACATGAAGCATAATCTTTTTTTATTTTTTTATTTTAATACATTTTTTATAATTATTTCAGCTCATACAAAGTTAATAGGTACACCAGTTCCCTCCCTCCCTCCTCCTCCCTCTGAACCCCCTGCTCCCCCTCTCCTTACCCCTCCCTCCTCCTCCTCCTCCCCCAGTGCCTCCCGCCCCAATTCCCAGAGAGTCCTTTCTTGTGCATGCCTGACTCTCCTCTGGGCCCTCCTCTCCGATGACGTACAAGGACCCAGTGGCATTTCCCTGAACCCTTTCCTGTGTTCCTCTTAAGCATAGGAACACTACTGTGGCTGCCAATCCCTTGCCTCCAAGGATCTTGGTGCCTTTAGCAGATGCTAGACTTTGTGAGATCAATAGTGTGTTGGACATTGTGCAGGGCATGCAAAGTCCAATTATGATTGATGAAGCATAATCTTACGAAACCATATGGGTAGATTGAATACAGAGAAGGAGATTTCTCTGGGAATTCCCAGAAGCCAGTCTTCATCCAGCTGGTGTTAGAAGTGGGACTATAGTGCCCTCTCATGGGCTCATTTGGAATTCAGGCGCATTAGGTGATTGGCTGAGCCTTTCAAAGAAAAGATTATTTGCTCAGGGTTTGGTGTTTAGTATTTGGAAAGCAGACATTTAAGAGAAAAAAGAACAAGTTTCTTCTTAATGGAAATTTTTTTTGTCTTAAAATGTGTTTGAAGCCCAAGGTTTTCCTTGACAGGATCAAATGTAGAGATAGTCGTATTTTGCTTTGCTTGGATGACTTCTCCTAAGTATGTAAGTGGAAGTGTGTGTGTGTGTGTGTGTGTGTGTGTGTGTGTGTGTGTGTGTGTTGTATTCCTGAATTTGGGGACCAGAGGAGAACAATGCTGTCTGCCTTATTCCCTGAGTCTCTCTTTGAACCTGGAACTCACTTTTTTTTTTTTTTTTTGCTATGCTGGGGCCCCTGTGCATATACACTCATGTACACACATGCACACACACACCTCTATGCTGGGGTTATAGGCACATATAGCCAGGACTAAATCTTTATGTGGGTGCTAGGAATTTAAACTCAGATCCTTATTCTTGTACAGCAAGCGCTGTCTCACATCACTGAGCCACCTCCTTAGCCCCCATGAATTGCTTTTAAAAATATTTATTTATTTATTTATTTATTTATTTAGAGTGTGTGTGTGTATCAGAGGACACTGTATGTCCCTGTGGAGGACCAAAGATGACTTTGGGAATCATCCTGGATTGTTTCTACCTCATTCTTGCTGTGTCTTGGGATTTCTGAGGCTCCACCCACTAGGGCCGGAGATGCAGGCTGCCACCGTTTCTGCCTGGCATTTTTATGTAAGACCTGGGATCTGAACTCAGGACCTTCTGCTTTCAAGACAGAGTCTTAACCCCTGAGCCATCTTTCCAGCCAGAATTGCTTTTTGAAAAAATTAATCTAATATAACCTCTCATAAAAATTGTTTATGTGCTTGGTTAAGAGGGTATCATAAATTTAACTTAAGAATCACAATAAGATTTGTCTATGAATCAGACATTCTGAAAAGCTGACTCTTCTCATGGTTTTGTGTGCAAATAATACATGAATACATGAATTGATGAGCTTCATTAAAACACTAATTCATGTGGAAAACGCATTAATCATGGCATTATGCATAACTTTCTTTTTTTAACATTTTTTATTATTATTTCCGCTCATACAAACTTAGTAGGTACACTGGTTTCCTCCCTCCCTCCTCCTCCTCCCACCCCCCCTGCTCCCCCTCCCCTTACCCCTCCCTCCCCATTCCCCAGTGCCTCCCCCCCAATCCCCGGAGAATCCTTTAATGTGCACATTATGCATAACTTTCGCTCGAATGCATCTGTGTAAATCTAGCTGTCTTAGTCTTGGGGATGCCATAACAAAAAGCTTGAACCACATAAATTTATTTTTATTTTTTTTTAATTTTTTTCTTTATTATTTATTCAATTGTGCGTGTTTGTGTGTGTGAGTGTGTTTATATATGTGTGTGTGTGTAGAACCACGGACAAATTCCAGAACCACCATGGACCACCTCCTTCTTTGTTTACTCTGCCCTGGGATTCACAGGCCCGCCCTACCAGGACCAGAAACCCAGGTCTCACCCTGCTTCCGCCTGGCATCTATACGTGGGGTCTAGGATCCCAACTCAGGACCTTCCGCCTGCAAGGCAGAGGCTTAACCCCTGAGCCACCTCTCCAGCCCCACATAAATTTATTTTTTAGAGTCCTCTAGACTGGAATTTCTAAGAACAAACTTGCTGTTGGCAGCAAGGTTTGGTGAGGGTTTTCTTCCCTACTCTCCTGATAAGACCTCCCCATTGCCCTAGCCCCTGATTAACCATCATACTAGATGGAGATTTTTACCTCAATATATATGTTAGGAGGACACAACATTTGGTCCCTAGCAATAACCAACCAGAAAGTCCCCCCCTGCCCGCCTCCTAAACACTAGGCCTTCCTCTTTCCCCAAAGTAACCACTAGCTAGGGGAGTTTCGCCTGGTTTTGAATTTCACATAGATAAAATTAGAGAGTGTGCTCTTGTTTGCTTTATGAAGTGTATCCATGTTATTGTGTGTTGTAGTGTATTTGGACAGTAACCCCTCCAACACCCAGGATGTTGGGACTAGTAAAAGAATTGACCCTGAGATTGGAAACTCATACAGGAACGTCACACTGGGAGCAGAGAGGAACTGGTGCCAGCCAGAGGAGGGTGTGTCTCTCAAAAGAAATTTCACGGCGTTCTGGTAACTAACTGGTCACACTATCTGGAAGAGGAGTGGGTGGAACTACACCCCAAACAGAATTGTTCAGTTATTCCTATCTCCTGATTTCTGCTTAAACTTTACCCTTCTCTCCCAGTACCCAATAGCCTCTTCTCAATAAGCCACAGTGGATACATTTCCTTTTTTCTGCTTTCAACTGTCAATTTGAATTTTTATTAATTTTTTTGATATTTATTTATTATTGAGAGAGAGTATGTGTGTGTGTGAGAAAGAGAGAGAGACAGAGAGAGAGGGAGACAGAGACAGAGAGAGAGAGAGAGAGAGAGAGAGAGAGACAATACAAAGAAAAACATAAATTGAAGGAGAGAATGGACAATTACCCCTGACAGTTGGAAATTTTTTTACTGTAGAGGTTAGTTTTATGTGTTAATTTAACAATTGAGAGCTCAGCTTTTAGGCATACAACTGTGAAGAATTATTTAGTTAAGGCAAGATTTTTCTTCTTTTTTTTCTCCTACATTTTATTTTTTTTTCCTCAATCATGCAAGCTCAATAGGTACTCCTGTACTTTCCCTTCCTTCTACCCTCCCTATTCCCCCCTTGCACTTCCCCCCCTCTCCCTTCCTTTCACCTCCTTCTCTCCCTCTCCCTCTCCCAGTGTCTCCCTCTTCCTCCCTCCCATCCCCTGGAGCATCCTTTTGTGTGAATGCCAAACCTCCCTCTGAGTTCTCCACCCTAGTGAGGGTTCAAGACTAAGTGGCATAGCCCAGAGCCCTTTCTTGGGCTCCCATTAGTATGGGAACTCTATTATGACTGTTAATCCCTTGCCTCTAAGGATTCTACTGCCTGGAGCCTTTTCCTCTGTGATCCATGCTAGACTCTGGGGAGTCGTTGATATATATGTCAGCCATTGTGCAGGTCAGGCAAAGTA
This sequence comes from Typhlomys cinereus, assembly GCA_023101885.1. Lineage (NCBI taxonomy): Eukaryota > Metazoa > Chordata > Mammalia > Rodentia > Platacanthomyidae > Typhlomys > Typhlomys cinereus. The sequence goes on from JALPQD010000595.1 coordinate 971,983, forward strand.
GTTAAGGTAAGATTTTGAGCAAGTCTGTAGGAGATAATCCAAGACCTAGACCATTCCCTGAGCCGGTGAGTAAGATGGAGAAAGTTGGTTCAGTTTTAGGTAGACTGGCAAGATAGAAAGTATGCTCTTCTCTCGGTAATTTCTGTGCTTATAATGTGGGCAGTTCCCTAGGCTCTTGCTGCTGGTAACTCTCCTGATGTTAGAGACTATGACCGAGAGACTAAGACAATTTACCCTACTTCTAATAATTATGAAATAACTAGAAGATCAACTATCTAAATCAAAGAGAGGACTTGAACAATGCTATAACCCAACTTGACACACATAGAATATACCTAACAACGGAAAACCACACTTTGCTCTCGCTTCTCTGTCTGTTTGTCTCTCTAAGGCAGGATCTCACTGTGTAGTCTTAGTTGGTCTGGAAATTGCTACAAAGACCAGGCTGGCTTCAAACTTGAAACAATCCTCCTCCCTCTTTTTCCAGAGTGTTGGGATTACAGACTTTACCACCATAGCTGGCTCTTTTTCCTATTCCTTTTTTTTTCTTTTCTACAGGGTCTCATGTAACACAAACTGGCCTTGAACTTGCTATGTAGCCAAAGATGACCTTAAACTTCTGGCCTCCTGTCTCTACCCCTTCAAGTGCTGGAATTACAGGCATATCTTTCCACGCCATGTTAGAAATACTATTTTTCATAGATAGGCATGTGGAGAAAGAAAAAGCCAAGCTGTGTTTTCTATAATGTTTGAGGACATGTTATATTTAAGCTGTTCTAGAAATCATTAATTATAAGATTTGGGCAGCTAATGGTTGATTGTGTTGTTGTTACTATTGTTCTTAGTTTTGTTTTACAGAAATCACCATGGACTAGGAATATAACCAGTGGTAGAGCACTTGCCTAGCACCATTGGGATATAGTCTAATTTTTTGGCTTATGAGGTCTAGCCACAGATCAAACATAGTAATGCATTACACACACACACACACACACACACACACACACACACACACACACTTTTAAACAAGAGCTTGAGCCAACAAAATTGCTCAGAGAGTAAAAGTGATAGCTACCAAACCTGACCACCTGAGTTTGAGGACTCAGAAGTCACATGGTAGAAGGAGAAAATTGACTTCCAGGGTTGTTCTCTGACTTCTACTTGTGTGCTGTGGCATGCATACACCTGCACACACATGTACAGATACAATAAATAAAATAAAATTAGAACAATGAACAGGATTTACTATGTAGTTCAGTCTGTCCAGGAACTCACAATGTCCTGCCCCAGTCTCTTGGATGCTGGATTAATCCTGTAGGGCTGGGTGTGGAGCTGGGGATAGAGTGCTTCCTAGCATGTGAGTTGATCTCCAGTACTGCAGAAGAAAACAAGAGCAAAAACTGCTGCTTTTTATTTGTAGTTTTCTTTTCTTCATTCACATGAGTTTCCCTAGTAGGTCAAAATTTATGAGCAAAACACATACAGGAGCACACCTGCAGCTAACAGGCTGATGATATGGTTCAGTGGCTAAAATGCTTGCTGTGCAAACTTGACAACCTAAGTTCAATTTCTGGAACCCCTGTAAAGGAGAGAACCAACTCCACAATTGTCTTCTGACCTCTACACATGCACTGTGGCACTTGTGTGCACACATACACATCTTATACATCACACATATACATACAACAGTAATAATAAATAGCGCCACACCCCAGAGGCCTGTTGGGACTATCTTAGTAAGAAAGACTGGGTGTGAATTTGTTGGATGATTCTGAATAGGGAAATAGAAGCCAGGTCTGGATGGGACGCTGTTGAAGAAGGGACAATTGATAGGATTCTTAAGGTTAGGAGAGCAGAGCAGCATGGGAAAAGGTGGAAAATGGACTAAAATGTCCAGATGGAGACTCTCAGCACAACTACCCATGTATCCTTGCTAATATGACTGCAGTCAATAGCAAAAAGAAAGAGAAAAATCAGCTGAGAAACAAGGAAAGAATAGTATTCAGAACATTGCCAATAAAATGTGTTACATATAAGCAATGGTTGATACGGTGACTGTGGAAAAATTCTGAACCAACATGGAAGACATGTGCTGAGTATAGGCATCAATGCAGAGAGCCATACAATCTTAAAATTGTCCCATATGTCACCACCCCAACACATGGCATCTTCAACTAGACAATCCATCCTTATCTCAGATACTTTATCAGAAGGATAGATTTGGAAGTATTTTCTGTTTCCAGTGTGAAATAATTTGTAGAGAGGTGCTGAAGTCTACTGGCAGACTTCATATTTGGTTCACATCTGTTGTTCAACTGTGAATTTGACCTGAGCCCTGAGAAGGTTGAATAACCTCATGTCTACCTCAGCCATATCTGACATTTCAATAAGTTGAAGTAGTCATTGAATATCTCAGAATAAACTGCTATCATTGTTGCTAATTTCATGCCCAAAAGCAATAAGCAAGAACTTTCAAATTATAGTTAAACTTTTTTTTTTTTTTTTTTTTTTATCAAGACAGGGTCTTAGGTAGCTCAGGCTGGTCTTGAACTTGCTATGTAGCCAAGGATGACCTTGAACTCTTGATCTTCCCACTTTCACCTCCAAGTGCTGAGATTACAAACCTGTGGCATCACACCCAGCTGTTAAATGCTTAAATATGGAAATAAATGAAAAGTTAATATATTTTTTCCTGATGCTATGGATGAAGTCAAGAACTTGGATATACTTGGAAATCACTTTAGCAATGAGCTACATCTAGGAACTTTTAGGAGAAAGTACTTTATTATTATTATTATTTATTCAGTTGTGCGTGTGTGCGTATGTATGTGTGCGTGTGCGTGCGTGCGTGTGTGTGTGTGTGTGTGTGTGTGTGTGTGTGTGTGTGTAGAACCACGGACGAATTCGGGAACCACCATGGACACCTCCACCTCCTTCTGCCCTGGGATTCACAGGCTCCGCCCAACAGGACCAGAAGCGCAGGCCGCCCCCGCTTCCGCCTGGCGTCTATACGTGGGATTTGGGATCCGAACTCAGGACCTTCCACCTGCAAGGCAGAGGCGTAACCCCTGAGCCACCTCTCCAGCCCCAGGAGAAAGTATTTTAACTAGGCATCTGTTATATCTGTTAATGGGAACTTTAGGCTGAGAATGTAGCTCAGTGACAGAGTGTTTATCCAGCATACACCAAAGCCTTGGGTTCAATACCCAGCAATGCAAACAACAAAAATGAAAACAAAACTTTATATTATTTGAAAACAAGAATTGTTTTAAAAAACTTGAATAATGCAAATCAAAACACTAGTGATTATAGCATAACACAATTCCAAGAGCTAAAGAACTGTTTGGTATAATAGCAATCCTAACAACAACAAAAATCATCTTTAATAGCTATATTAGTTCTATTTATTACACCTTAGAATGAATAAAACTATAAGACACAGGCAAAAGAGAAGATATTCACACCACAATCAAGAAGTTTTTAATAGTTTTTAAAAATTTTTTTTATTATTATTTATTCAATTGTGCGTGTGTGTGTGTGTGTGTGTGTGTGTGTGTGTGTGTGTGTGTGTGTAGAACCACGGGTGAATTCGGGAACCACCATGGACGCCTCCACCTCCTCCTTGTTTACTCTGCCCGGGGATTCACAGACTCCGCCCTACCAGGACCAGAAACGCAGGCCGCCCCCGCTTCTGCCCGGCGTCTATACGTGGGGTCTAGGATCCGAACTCAGGACCTTCCGCCTGCAAGGCAGAGGCTTAACCCCTGAGCCACCTCTCCAGCCCCTTTAATAGTTTTTAATATGCAAATAACTCCTATAATATGGTAAGTAAAAGAACTAGTTCAGTAAAAAACTGACAAATGGCAGTCTCAGAAAAGGAAATACATGTGATTAATAAATTGATGAAAAATTTAAATTTTATTAACCAGAAAAGCATAAATGACTCAAATGAAATACCATTTAGATATACACGGTTAGAAAAAAAGGCACTATAACAATATTTTTTGGAACAAATACTAGTTAGTGAGCTCATTGTGGGTTATAAGTAGAAACACCACTTTGCAAAACAATTTAGTGTTTATGTTGTATTATTGTATAATGACATACCCAGATATTGGATTTTCAAGAGTATACCTGTGTGAACCATCTTTTCTCTTGCTCTGACAAAATATCTGAGAAAAACAAACTAAGAGAAAAGACTTACTTTGGCTCATGGTTTCACCAGGTTCAGTCCTTGGTCACTTGGCCTCATTGTTTCTGGCCCATAATGAGGCAAAACTGGACAGCAGGTGATGGAGCAAGCTGCTCATTTTATGGTAGACAGGAAGCATCAAGGACCACACAGGAAGGATCTGGGGTTGAGTAGGTCACTGAAGTTTCTGGTTTCCACTACTTCCCAATAATGCCATCTAGTTAGGAACCATTAGGGGATTAATTAGCAAGTAAGTCAGAACCTTCATGATCCAGTTATTTTATAGCTCTCCCAGTTGGGGACTAAGACTTCAAAACACGAACCTTTTAGAGGAAGACTTTGTATTCAAATCATAATAATAGCCAAGAGAAATTATTGAACATATACACACGAAGATGTCATGTAAAAATAGTGCTGCCAATAACACTCTGTGTGTGTGTGTGTTAGATACAGAGAGACAGGACGCAAGAAAATAATTCAAATGTGAATGATCATGCAGAATGGCAGATTGTGGACAGAATATTACACAGTATTAAAATGAATGATGCTCCTTAGATACACAGCATAAGTCTTTTGTTCACTTGTATGTTTGTCTGTTTGTGAAATAGGGTCTTGAGCTAGCCTAGGGTGGCTCAAACTTGTAATCCTCCTTTCTCACCCTTCTCCGTGCTGGTATTACAGTTGTGCAATTGGTAAAAAATGAGTAAATCTAGCAACACCCTGTTGCATGAAAAAGCAAGTTTTTAAAAGATTACTCTTTCCATTAAGATCAAAACCAAAAAATCTTATTTACTTATTTATGGAATCTTGCTATATAACCCAGGGTGGCCTCAAATTCTCCATGTAGTCCAAACTGTCCCTTGAATTCAAGGTCCTCCTGTCTTAGTGCTAGACTTCAAACCATCATGCCCAGGGTAGGCATCTTGCCTGTTTCTTTGAGACAGTGTCTTACTCTGACCAGGACCTTGTTCTTGAACTCTTGAACTGTCCTTGAACTCACAACAATATTCTTGCCTCAGCCTCCAAAGTGGTAAGATTGCAGACCTGATCTCCCATGCCAGCTTAAGCATCTATGAGAAAAAGGATTCTCAGGTAGTTACTTTGTTGGATAACAAAGTATGTTACTGATAGCATTTTACTTGTGGAAAGACCGTTTAACCCTCAAACTGTCCATTATATTAGTAGTAGTGGTACCATTTGACACAGGGTCTCACTTTATATCCCTGTCCAGCCTGGAACTCACTATATAGATCAGGTAGGCTTAGAAATTGAGTACTAATTAAAAAAAAAGAATGATACTTCTTAGATGCCACGACATGAATAGATCTTTTTTAAAAAACATTTTATCTATCTATCTATCTATCTATCTGTCTGTCTGTCTGTCTGTCTGTCTGTCTGTCTGTCTGTCTGTCTGTCTGTCTGTCTGTCTGATCTATCTATCTATCTATCTATCTATCTATCTATCTATCTATCTATCTATCTATCTATCTATGTGTGTGTATCAGGCATTGCCTGTCCCTGTGGAGGGCCAAGGGTGACTTCCGGAATCATCCTGGATTGCTTCTACCTGTTTCTTGGCTCACTCTGGATTTCCCAGGCACTGCTTACCAGGGCTAGAAGTGCAGACCGCCACTGTTTCCATCTGGTGTTTTTATGTGGGACCTAAGATCTGAACTCAAGACCTTCTGCTTGCAAGGCAGAGTCTTAACTTCTGAGCCATCTCTCTAGCCCATGAATAGGTCTTTTGTTCTTTTGTTAGTAAGATAAGAATCTTACTATATAGCTCAGGCTAGTCTCAAACTTGTAATTCTACTTCCCCAGTCTCCTGAGAGTAGTATTATAGTTGCATAATCAAAATCAAGCTTCTGCTTCCTGCATGCAATAATTGCAAATGTGCACCCACACACCCACCTTTTTTTACTTTTATTGGGGGGGTGGTCAGAGGTTAGTGCCAAGGATCTGACCGGACTTTATGCATACTGGGTAAGCGCTCTACCACTGACCTACAGTCTGGCCCCATTATTTTAACGACAAACAATAGTCCTCACTGTCCCAGCCCCCAGTGGTCTTCAGTTACCTTCAAACCCAATCAGGTCCAATGGTCAGCCCTACTCCTCCTTCGGATCCCACTCACCATTTCTAGTGTCTACTATGTTCCGGGTTTTGTCACCAGAATGGACTATACTCAGTTTGTGCAGAAGAGGATATGTAGGATAAAGCTGGATTTTGAGAGAGGATATATCTGTATCATGGTTGACCTGACTCACTGAGCGGTGCTAGGTAATGATTGGCCGGAGGCTTTCTTAGATCTGGTTCCCTAGCACAGGGATACGTGTGGCAGTAATGGACTTGAGCAGATGAGGAGACAAGCAGGATGGGGTGGAAGAAGAGATGTAGGTGAGGATGTGGTGGTGGTCTCATTAGGGGCTACTTTCAGCAAGGATTGCATAAACACGGGAGAAGGCACCACAGAATTGGCCCCTGCACTGCACAAGTGAGGGAGTTTCATGTAACTTGGGGACCATGCATAGCCTCCTGAGGGAGATGGTTCCCTCTGACTGAGGAAAAGCAGCCGTCAACTCTTACAGTGGCTCGGATTGGGGGCACTGCCCAGGGAAGAGCCCCAGCAGTGAGCCCGTGGGCTATTGACTTCATTGGGAAGCATGGGCATCGGTCAGGATTAGATGGGGAAGCAGGAGGACCACAGAGGCCAGGAGGAGCAGGAATGGATGGTCTGTAATATCCACGTGCCCTGGAAACATAGCCTGGATTCTTAGAGACCTGAGTCTTCACCTCAAGTGGCCCTGATTGCTTTTCCATCTGGACAGAGGTCGAACAGGCCAAATCCTTCCCCTAGCATTTTATTCCAGTTTTATATTTGAATTGATGAGTCTGTATTTCAATTTCAAACATATTTAAATTAGAGCTGTAATCCCAGCATGTGGGAGGTGGTTCAAGGTCATTCCCAGTTAAATAGTGAGTTCAAGGCCACCTTGGGCTACATGAGGCTTTATCTCAAAAATGAAACAAGGCAAAGGGAAAAAAATGGCTTGGGGTAGTAGCTCAGTGGTAAGGTGCTTACCTAGCACACGAGGGATCACGGGTTCAATTCTCAGAGTTGCCAGAAAAAAAAGTTACCTTAAAAGAGTTTTAAAATATAATTTAAAGTGATAAAACATAATTGCATACATCTGTGGGAGTGTGATGAGGTTCTGGTACATGCGATTGAGGATCATTAACATATATAATCCTGTAACTTAATGATCAGAATGTTCCCTGGTGATGTCATCCTTATATAAATACTATAGTATGTACTTAACAAACCTAGATGGTACAGGTCATTTATTTTGTGTGGCCTTTTTATTACTTTACTGATTTATTGGATATATAAAGAGAGACACCTACATGCTAGGTGGAGGTCAGAGGACAACTTTCAGAAGTCAGTTCTCTCCTTCTACCATGTGGACTTCTGAGAACCAAACTCAGGTCTCCAGGTTTGTAAGCAAGCGCTTTACCTGCTGAGCCATCTCACTGGCTCCCATAGACTTTTATTTTAATGCAAATTAAAGTCAGACAGGTAGAAAGATGTTGCGTTCAAGAAGTCCAAGAGATAATTCTGTTGAAGACTTTTTTTTTTGTGGGTGTGGTTGTGCTTGTGGCTGTGTGTAGAAGAGGGCACTGTGTGTGCCTGGAGGTCCAATGCTGACATGGGAACAGTCCGAGATTGCTGTACTCCTTATTACTTTGCTCTGGAGTTTCCCATGCTCCAGCTTCAAGGTCTGGAAATGCAAACCACCATTTCTGCCTGGCATTTTTAAGTGGGATCTAGGATCCGAACTCAGGTCCTTTTGCTTGTGAAGGAAAGGCTTTAACCCTTGAGCCACCTCTCCAGCCCTCTATTGGAGACTTCTGTACATTTTACTCTGGCAAGGGAACTGAGGTTTCCCTCTCAGCAGCGGGTTCCTCTCTCCCCTTCATCTTAACCAAAGCTTTGATTTCAATTTCTGAGGGCGTTTAATTCACTGGGTGATGGGCAATTTTTTTTTTTCTAAGCTTCCTGCTTTAGTCTGGGGTGGAACATTCTGTCCTCAGAGGACACACCAGGAAGCTTTAATCCCCATTCTGCCAGCGAACTTCTCCAAGGTCAGAACTGGGGTGACAATTGTTTACTCCAGAGTGCAACAAATGGGCACCCGAAGTGGCACTTAGATGCCCGAAAACTTCCTTATTCTCACCCCCGTCTTCTTTCTCCTACCTTCAAGAAACAATATAAGCAAGAAACAATATAAGCCACCCAAACCCTTCTTATATAGGCTGTCTGAGATCACCACTCGAGTCTTCATCAACTAAGCGGGTATCCTCACCTGATTTGTGCTGCCACAGCAGAATGCTGGAGGCTGGTGGGTTATAAAGAATGAAAATGGTGCTCACTGTTATGGTGTTAAGAAGTCTTAGAGAGGCTGCATCTGATGAGGATCTGCTTGCTGGATCTCAGGAAGATAGAACTTGGTGAGAGACCCCGTGAGTGTGAAAGAAGGAGGGGCACTGAACACTCCTAGGTAACTATCCAGCTCCTAGGGTAATTAACTTACTAGCTTCTATGTCCATTCAGGAGGGTGGATCCCATTCCAGCCACAACAGTAGCCTCCTCCATCCTCACCTATGTTTTCTTCAGCCATCGCACTTCTTCCCAGGCATATGTTTCCTCTTAGGGGCAGTGACAGCTCCTCCTGGAACTTAGATCCCACTGGTCACTCACATGTACAAAGTCAAAGCCAACCATCCCAGGTGACTGGACGGCTCCGGGGGGGGGTAGAGGGACTTGCTGCCAAGCCTGACAACTTGAGTTCGATCCTGAGAGCCACATGGTGGAATGACAAAGTCGACTCTTACAAATTGTTCTGTGATCTACACACACACTCACACACACACACAATAAATGAAAAAAAAAATTGTTGGGCCCGAGAGATGGCTCCATAGGTAAAAGCACTTGCTGGGTTAGCCTGATAGCCCAAGTTCAATCCCCAAAACTCATGTAAAGGTGGAAGAAGAGAACTGACTCCACAAACAAGTCTTCTCACCTCCACACATGTGTCATGGCATGCTTAATGAGAATACTTAATAATTTCAGGACAAGAGTCCTTTCAGAAGTCAATTCTTGTTTTCTACTTTGGGCTTCTGGGGATCCAACTCAGATCACCCGGTTTGTGAGCAGGCGCCTCACCAGCTGAGCCATCTCCCCAGCCCCAGGACAGGAGTCTTTTAGCTCTCACAGCAATATATGGAGAGGGGGCATTTGATGGGGTGGGAGTGAAGAGACTGGGCTTTGGCCAGTGGAGGCTCAGGGATCTTTCCTTGGTACCCACCTTGGAGCACATTGAGAGAAACTGTGTTTTTCCTCCTAGTCTCTTGAGTTGGTGGGCACCTCAGGGTCCAGGCCAAAGCACCATGTTCCAACCTCAAAAGCACCGACTGCTCTAGGCCAGCCCAAACCCCTGTTCCTCCCTGCCTCAGTCAGTGCCTGCTCCTTTGTTCAGACCTCACGCTCCAACATCTGCCCAGTGTGGCCGCTGTGTAGCACTTATCTTCCCCTTCTGTATCTGGGAAGTGGGCGGGAGGTAGAACCTGGACTCTGGCCAGGATCCCCTGGCCTCCTGGGCTCTGGATTCCTCACTTGTGGTCTTGGTTGGCTCACCTGTTCTTGTTTCTTTCATTTTTAGCTCTGCAGGCTCACTTGGTTCCCCTCTGTAGTCCAGAAGTCTTCATTATTTAAAAGAAAAAAAGGAAATATTCTTAGAAAAAAGTTCCAAATCCTGCCGCATGTTCCTACTTCTTTCTCTCCTTTTACTTGGGAAAGTCAGGCTTAGATGAGAGGTTGAGGAATCTAGTTTGGGAGTCTAGTTTGGGTGCTCAACCAGAAATCCAGTTAGAAGATGCTAAGGATATAGCTCATTTGGTAGAGTATTTACCTATCATGCAAAATAGCCCTGGGTTCAATCCCTAATGTCACATAAACTGTGTGGTTGTGCACACTTGTAAACCCAGGGCATGGCGACTAAGGCTAGAAGATCATGAGTTCAAAGTCTACTTGTGAATGGCCTTTCTGGACCAGGACTCCACGTGATCACAATGTGGACAGTGAGTCAGCTCTGTGTGCTCACACCATAACCTTAGTCTCATGGGAGGCTGATAGAACTGCCAATCTTTAGCTTTACATATGCTCTTAACCACGTGGAGCTGGAAACCCAATCAAAATAACTATCTACATCCTAAATGTGTTTTCTCTTATTGCTCATGTATTATCGTATAGGTCAGCTTTTTTTAAAGAAGGGGCAAAAAGGTGAGAGGCAGACATGTTAGGGGGAATGTCCAGTGGGAAAAGGAGGAAGGAAGGAATAACTATGATCAAAATTCATTGTATACAAATATGAGATTATCAAATAATATAACAATTATTAAAATTAAAAAAAATTTTTTTAATTTATTCAATTGTGCGTGTATGCATGTGTATGTGTGTGTGTGTGTGTGTGTGTGTGTGTGTGTGTGTGTGTAGAACCACGGACGAATTCGGGAACCACCATGGACGCCTCCACCTCCTTGTTTACTCTGTCCCGGGATTCACAGGCTCTGCCCTACCAGGCCCAGAAACGCAGGCCGCCCCCGCTTCCGCCTGGTGTTTATACGTGGGCCTAGGATCAGAACTCGGGACCTTCTGCCTGCAAGGCAGAGGCTTAACCTCTGAGCCACCTCTCCAGCCCAATTATTAAAAATTTTAGAAAGAAGTTCAAGATCATCCTGGCTTCATAGCTAGTTTGAAGTTAACTGGGATACAAGAAACCTTGTCTTGAAAAAAAATAAATCCAGTTGGATCTGTGTGTGGTGGTGCATACCAGTAATTCTGGCCCAGGCACAGTGAGGCAAGAGGATAGGCAGATCACCTCAAATTTTAGGCCAGCCAGGAAGGGCTATGTAGCAAGCCTCTGTATCAAAAACAAATTAACTAAGAAGCTTAGTGACGTGTGTGTGTGTGTGTGTGTGTGTGTGTGTGTGTGTGTGTGTGTCTGTGTGTGTACCAGAAGAATCTGGCCTGAACTGGAGCTGTTCTAAGTCATGAGTATTAGGTGATGTGCAAAACCACAGACTCTGGGACAGGCAAGAGTGCTGGAGAGAGGACTGACGGGTTAAGACTTTGCCTCAAAAAGCAAAAGGATCTTCACAAACACTTCCCAAACTAGAGCCCACGTAAAAAACACCAGGCAGAAATAGCAATGACCTGCACTTCCAAACCTGGAAGGTGGAGCCTGGGAAACCCCAGAGCAAAGCAACAAGGAGACAGAGCAATCCAGGATGATTCCTAATGTCACTCTTGGTTCTTCCTGGGCTCACACATATTCAAGTGTCCTCAAACACACACACACACACACACACACACACACACACACACACACACACACACAGGTGCAAGCACGGAGAATATAAATACAGATATGGAAGCTTCAAGAAAATGGAGAGGCAACCCTGAGAAGGACAGAGACCAGGGAAATGTGGAGTGACAGTGTGTACCTGTTGTCCCAGCCACTCAGGAAGCTGAGGTGGGAGTTCTGTCCAACTTGGGCAGTATAGTGAGATGGTATGTATGTATGTATATTTATTTATTTTAAATTGTACTTTGGGAGCCAAGAGAAACAGGAGTTTGAAGGCAGGAAGTGATAGGCTGCACCAAAGTTCAAGCGGACTAAAGTCCGAGGTTTCATTTGATAAGTTTTTTTTTAAATTCAGTTGTGTGTGTGTGTGTGTGTGTGTGTGTGTAGAACCAAGGGCCACCACCTCCTCCTTGTTTACTCTGCCCAGGGATTCACAGGCTCCGCCCACCAGGACCAGAAGCGCAGGCTGCCCCCTTTTCCACCCGGTGTCTATAGCTGGGATCTAGAATCCGAACTCAGCACCCTCTGCCTGCAAGGCAGAGGCTTAATCCCTGAGCCATCTCACCAGCCCTCATTTGACAAATTTTAATGACAGATCGTTGTGATGCTGACGGTTTCAAGAAATGGTGTGAGAATATTCAAGACAGAGTAGAGAAGCTAGAGATGGTTGTACAGGAGTTTTGCTACGGAAAGATGTGGTAAAATGAATTCTAGCTGGAGGAAGAATCCTGAGGGATATGTGTGTGTGTGTTTTCATGTGCCATAACATGCACATGGAGGTCAGAGAACAATTTTGTGGGCTCAGTTCTCTCCTTCCACCATGTGGGTTCCAGGAATAGAACTCAGGCCATCAAGCTTGGTGGTAAGCATTTCTGCTTGCTACAGCCACCTTGCTGGCCCCCAGCGCTGGCACTTTGAATAGTACCTGGCTCACAACAGCTGCCTCTCCACAAACTTAGGCTTATAAGAGTCAACAAATCTTTCCTCCATGCCCACCCTGACATGCTTAGCTCTAGTTCTCTTATTTTTCTCTCCATTCTCATTTTTTTTTTATTTATTCAACTGTGTGCATGTGCGTGTGTGTCTGTGTATGTGTAGAACCACGGACGAATTCGCGAACCACCATGGACGCCTCCACCTCCTTCTGCCCCGGGATTCACAAGCTCCGCCCTACCAGGACCAGAAGCGCAGGCCGCCCCCGCTTCCGCCTGGCGTCTATACGTGGGACCTGGGATCCGAACTCAGGACCTTCCGCCTGCAAGGCGGAGGCTTAACCCCTGAGCCACCTCTCCAGCCCTCCATTCTCATTTTTATCTCGCTTATCTCTAACTCACATCCTTCCCATTCATCAGAGAAAACCTCCATGGGGATCCCCATCATACCTGTGCCATCCTGCCCCCATGCCATCCTCCTCCTGTGTGGATCCACCTGCACCCTATGACTGTCCTCCCACTTTTGGCTTCACTTTCAACCCTGTGCCCACGAACATTGCCCACCCAATTTAATTTCATCTCCACCCGCCTCACTCCTGTCTCCACTGGAGTTCTCCACCTCTCTCCCTTCAGCTGCTATCACAGTCTCCATCTTCCTCCCATCCCTTCTCGCTCCCCTCTCTCATTACCAACCATGGTCATCCGCTCTCCCTCAGTGCTCTGGAGAGGCCTCTGAGCTTAGCCACTGGGAACTGGATAGAGATCGTCAGCTCTACAGCAAACGCAGCAGCCGTGGGAAGAAAGGCAGAGCTGCTTCTCCTCAGTGGCTTAAGTAAACATTAACCAGAGCATCCTAGGAACTCACACTGTTTCCTGAAACAGACATAATAAATGACTTCCTGAAATCTTCTGAAATATATTTTACAAATCTTGGCATCGTCACCAGCCTTGGGACTGAGAGACTAAGATAGTCTCAGTGGTAAGATATTCTGACCTCTCAGCGGCTTGATAAAATGATAACATGTGCTCTTAGTGACACCCCCAAGCACAGCTCTGGTAAGACATGCATGTGTGTTCATATATTATTTACATTGTGATTTGTGTGTGTGTGTATCAGAGGGCACTTGAATATCCGCCTGTAGAGATAGAAGGGAACCATCGGGAATTACCCTAGATTGCTCTAACTCCTTACTGCTTTGTTCTGGGGTTTTCCAGACTCTGCTTCCCAGGACTGGAAGTATAGGCTGCCGCCATTTCCCACTAGCAGTTTTTTTTTTTTTTTTTTTCTATGCATGTATCTGTGGAGGCCCAAGGCTGACTTTGGGAATCACTCTAGATCACTTCTACTTCCTATTTGCTTTGCTCTGGAGTTTCCCTGACTTTGCTTTTTCAGAAAAAATACAAGCTGTCACCCTTTCCACCTGACATTTAAAAATTTTTTTTTATTATTTATTCAATTGTGTGTGTATGAGTGTGTGCGCGTGTGTTATGTATGTATGTGTTGTGTGTAGAACCATGGATGAATTCGGGAACCACCATGGATGCCTCCATCACCTCTTTGTTTACTCCACCCTGGGATTCACATGATTCCGCCCTACCAGGACCAGAAGCATAGGCCGCCCCCGCTTCCACCCGTCTATACGTGGGGTCTAGGATCCGAACTTGGGACCTTCTGCCTGCAAGGCAGAGGCTTAACCCCTGAGCCACCTCTTCAGCCCCTCCACCTGACATTTTTTTACATGGGATTCAGGATCTGAATTCAGGACCTTCTGCTTTCAAGGCAGAGGCTTTACTCTTGAGCCATATCTCCAGCCCATAGCCAGCATTTTTACGTGGGGTCTGGTATCTTTTCCTGAGCCATCTCTCCAGCCCTCTAACTTTTTAAAAAATCTTGATGATTCTGGTTGTGAATCTGACATGTAACACTTTTGGTTAAAATGTTTGATACACAGGAGATGATGCATATTTTGTGACCAGGTAAGTAAGTTCTAACAGTGGGTATTTCCTCCTTCCTTCCTTCCTTCCTTCCTTCCTTCCTTCCTTCCTTCCTTCCTTCCTTCCTTCCTTCCTTCCTTCCTTCCTTCCTTCCTTCCTTCCTTCCTTCCTTCCTTCCTTCCTTTTTTCATTCTTTTCTTTTTCTTCCTTTTCTTTATTTAGATAGGAGTTCATACAACCTGAACTGGCCTCAAACTTGCTGTGTAACCAAGGATTATCTGAACTTCTGATCCTTCTGCCTTAGCCTTCATATCTTGGGATTACAGAGGTGTGTACCATATCTGGTGCATGTTGCTGATAAATTCACAACAAAAGGGCTTATCAGACAAGATTTTTTATTTTGTCTTATATTTGTCTGGTTTTAGTTCTTTTTTATTTATTTTTATTTTTATTCAATTGTGCGTGTGTGTATGCATGTGTGTGTGTGTGTGTGTGTGTGTAGAACCCCGGGTGAATTCGGGAACCACCATGGACCGCCTCCACTACTTCCTTGTTTACTCTGCCCGGGGATTCACAGGCTCCGCCCACTAGGACCAGAAACTCAGGCCGCCCCTGATTCCGCCTGGCATTTATATACGTGGGGCCTGGGATCCGAACTCAGGACCGGGATCCCGCCTGAGAGGCAGAGGCTTAACCCCTAAGCCACCTCTCCAGCCCCTGGTTTTAGTTCTGAATCTAGCTGATAATACCAGGGGGTGGTGGTCAAAGGAATGGGTCACATCATATCCACAGGACTGCTGAGGGGGGGACTTTACTTGCTGTTGTGTGATTGCATTTCCTGGGGAGATGCCACACACAATCATCTTTCCACCCCAGATAGACAGGAGTTTTACGACTGACCAAACTGATGACAAACCAACGAGTTTATTTGGCTTGCTTACAGGAGCAGGGGTGAGGGGTGCTGCCAGGAGCGTGGCTCTTGTCTCCCTCCTTGGTGCCTCCGTGGAACTCCCTTAATTAATCTTCCTCACTTCATATGCTTCAAGATCCCTCCCATTTTCACGTGTGAGGGCACGTGAATGACACAGGCACGTGTGGAACCGCACGTGCATGCCAGCCCCGTTCATCCTGCACGTGAGTTGGCACGTGCAATTCGGACAGAATTACATGTGGCCAGCCCAGAGCCCCAGGTAAGGGTCTCTGAAGAAGGCCATGAACATGTCCTGATGGTCTCGAAGCAAACAAAGATGGCGGCTGTTTGTTTAGAAGAACGAGTCACACAACACTTGCCAGACAGCATGTTGTGTGTCTAAGTATGCCGAAAAAATAAAGTCAACTCCCTGAATCACCTCCCTCCATCTTACCCACCTGCCCAGGGGAAATTCCTGGGCACCGTAAATGGGGCTTTCACATCAGTTAGGCAGTCTTCTGCAGGCTTGCCCCAGGGCTTAAACAAACTGCTAATTCTTCACACCTGTGCTCAGAGCCCAGTCCTTCAGCTGTCAAGTTGACACCTGTAACTAACTATCAAGCTGTCCATATTCTCATGTTAAAAGCAACTTAAGAAAGGAAGGAAGGGGCTGGAGAGATGGCTTCGGGGTTAAGGCTCTATTTCAAAAGCAGAAGGTCCTGACTTTGGGTCCCAAGTAAAAAAATTCCAGGTGGAAACAGCAGGCCTGACAGTCTGGCTCTGGTGGGCGGAGCTTGGGAAATCCCAGAGCTAAGCAAGAAGGATGATTCCCAAAGTCACCCTTGGTCCTCCATAGGGCCCTCTGATACACATACAAAAAAAAAAAATTAAGAAAGGAAGGAAGGTTTTATTTTTTATTTATTTTTATTTATTTATTTTTTTAGGAAGGAAGGTTTTAAAAATATTTTATTCACCTATCTATGAGAGAGAGAGAGAGAGAGAGACAGAGACAGAGAGACAGAGAGCGCTATAGTGTGTGCATGGGAAAGGGGTGAGAGGACAATGTCCCGAAGCTGGTTCTCTCCTACCATGTGAGCTCCAGGGTTTGAACTCAGGTCCCCAGGTTTCTGTGCAAGTGCTTTCATCAGCTAATCCGTCTCATCTGCCCCGGAGGGGTTTACTTGGCTCCCAGTTTGTGGGTTCCCCATCATGATGGGGAAGCCTGACAGGAAGATCTTGAGGCAGCTGATCAGGTCATAGCTACAGGCGAGAAGCAGAGAGAGTGGAACGCTGCTGCTCAACTAGCTTTCTGTTTCATTCAGTCCAGGACCAAAACCCAGGAAATGGCATCGCCTACTTTTTTTAGAGCAGATCTCTTCACTCAATTAGCTTGATGGAGATAACCTCTCATAGGTGTGGCGGGAGGCTAGCCTACCTGTAGCTGCCCTTCACAGGCATGCCCAGAAGCTTGTCTCCTAGGTGATTCTAGATCCTTTCAGCATTAGCCATCATAACTCCAGTTCTTGGGCTGGAGAGCTGGCTCTGCCTTGGAAGCAGAGTGGATATTTTTTCTTGGCCTTGGTTTGTCTTTCAAAAGCCTGGCCAATGCCATGAGCTCACACCCAGCTGCAGAAACTCTGGTCAATTGTTCCTCCATGCCCTTCATGAGACATACAGATTTTTGACTCCAATGTCAGTACATGGTCCCAGGTCTACCAGAAAACCCAGGGAAGACTGGAATTTTGTACCAGATGACCCGTGACATCCTCAGCTCAACATCTTGAACTCTTTAAAGTGTCAGAGGCACAAAGGACACTGGGATATGAACTCTTTGCTTGTCCAGTTATTTGACACAGGGTCTCATATAGCCAGGCTTTGAACTTTCTTTTAAAAATATTTTATTTAGGGCTAGGGAGATGGATCAGGGGTTACACCTTTGTCCCACAAGCACAAGTTCCTGAGTTTGGATTCCAGATCCCATGTAAAAACACCAGGCAGAAATGGCAGGGGGCCGTACTTCTCACCTTGGGAGGTGGAGCCTGGGAAGCAAAGCAAAGAGGAGGTAGAAGTATCCAGGGTGATTTCCGAAGTCACCCTTGGGGCTCCGCAGGTACACACAGTGCCTTGTGATTCACACACACACACACACACACACACACACACACACACACTAAGTAAATGTTAAAAAATATTTTATTTGTTTTCGAGAAAGAGATGGAGAGAGATGAAGAGTTAGAGAGAGAGATGGAGAGTTAGAGAGAGAGAGATAGAGAGATAGAGATAGAGAGAGATGCATGTATACCATGGTGTACAGATGGAGGTCAGAGGAAGTTGGATGTTTTAGAAGTCATTTCTCTCCTTCCACCATGCAGGCTTCTGGGGATGAACTCAGGTTGCCAGGTCTGAGAGCAGGTGCCTTACCTAAGGAGCTTTCTTGCCAGCCCCCTGTCTTCAAACTTTCTGTATAGCCAATTGTCTCCATCTCCTAAGTGCTGGGATTACACATGTGTTGCCACCACTGTACCCTTGATGAACATCCTTATACTATCTCATATCTGTGTAAAATACGATCGCATGCACTTGAACCCCAGCAAGAGAGGGCAACCTCACAGTTAAAGTTTCTCAGAGAAGGTGTTGCTATTGTCATGTTACTTTGTGTCAGAACAGAGGCAGGTTTTCCTTGTTATGCCACGCCTCTGTGTGTGTGCGCAGGTGGGTGCATGTGTGTGCGTATGAGATAAATGTAACACAGGTGAATGTTTGTGTGTGGGCTGGAGACTAAGGTCAGATGTCTTCCTCAATTGCTCTCTGCCTCACTTTTTGAGACAGAGTCTGTTCTTGAACCTGAAGCTCATCTGTTGGGCTAATCGGGCTGCCCAACAAACCCGAGGGTCCTCCTATTTCTGTCTGCATTCTCCCCAACCCTTCAGGCCCCACTCCTGGCCCCAACCACCCTGTTTGGCTTTATATATGGGTGCTGGGAATCTGAACATAGGTCTTCAAGCTTACGCCATAGGCATGTTCCTCACTAAACCCTTTGCCCTGCCTTCTTTAGACCTGGGGGATTCACTTGGATGAGACTTCAGCTACCTTGCATTGTAACTCACATGCCCCAGATTATCTGATTATCTGCCCCCCTCCACCCCTGCATATGCTGTCCCAGCAGCTTCTATATAGACCAACATACGCTGGTGCTGAGGATATGAACACAGGTCAGATGGATGTTTTGGTATCAGCTTAAGATAAGCCAGTGCATTCTAGCTTGGATGAAGCCACTTTTTATCCTCACCAATGTATTTGTTCCTCCTCCTCACACAAATTTTAGGGATTTAACTGGTTCTGATGCTGCCTAGGATCACGTTCTGTCAGTAACCCCCCCAAAAAAAACTTCACTCTGTTTGATCCCAAACTATCTGCCTCTTTCTTTTCAATTCATACCCTCATTCATTTATTATTGTGGTGGGAAGGGTGTGTGTGCCAACACTGTGGGACTGAAGAGATGAATCGGGGGTTAAACCTCTGCCTCACAAACAAGAGGACCTGAGTTCAAATTCCCAGATCTCATGTAAAAACTCTGGGTGGAAGTGGTAGCAGTCTGTACTTCCAGGCCTGGAAGTACAAAGCAAAAAGGCAGTACAGTAATCCAGGATGATTCCTGACATTACCCTTGGGCCTCCACAGGCACACAAAATCAAGTAGCCTCTACCACCCACAGGCACACACACTCTCAAAAAAAAACCCCCAGAATAATTAGTAATAAAAAAATGAGGATATTGTTCAGTCTGTTCTCTCCACTTACTTTTTTTTATATTATAAAGTGGTTTATTTGAATAGTCATATTTTAATAATGTGGAGATATCTGAAAACATCTGAACTTTTTTTATTAATACGTTTTTATTATTATTTCAGCTCATACAAACTTATTAGGTATACCAGTTCCCTCCCTCCCTCCTCCTCCCCCTGAACCCCCTACTCCCCCTCCCCTCCCTCCTCCCTCCCCCTCCCCCAGTGCCTCCCGCCCCAATTCCCAGAGAGTCCTTTCTTGTGCATGCCTGATTTTCCTCTGGGCCCTCCTCTCCGATGACGTACAAGGACCCAGTGGCCTTTCCCTGAACCCTTTCCCGTGTTTCCCTTAGGTATAGGAGCACTGCTGTGGCTGCCAATCCCTTGCCTCCGAGGAATTTGGTGCCTTAAGCAGATGCTAGACTTTGTGAGGTCAATAGTGTGTTGGACATTGCGCAGGGCATGTAAAGTCCAATTATGATTGCTTCAGCCCTAACTTCTATGGAGTATCTTACATATCATTGCTCCTCCCATCCTTTTGCTCTTACACTCTTACCGCCCCCTCTTCCACAAATGTCCCTGAGCTTCAGGATGGGGAGAGATTAGTCTGGCCTAGTTCTAGGTCTCCACTTACTTTTAAATGGGTTCGGGGGTTTTGAACTCAGGTCATAAGGTCTTCCCCATACCCTCACCTGATACCCATTAGCTGCTATCTTTGGTCTCATAGTACCTGGAAGCTGGTACTCACACCCTAGAATCAGCTTGTTCCAGAACAAAGTCCAAGACTTGCCTCTCAGTTTCCATGTCATCCATTTCTTCCACGGTGACCTGGTGTCTAAACGTGTATATCCATTTTGAGCTCCTAGTGATGCTCCTTAGCTTCTCATGGTGCTAATGAAGTACATGAGCCTCTGGGCTCAAATTCACACAGTGTCAATGTATTTTCAAGTTAGTGGGTGATCCGTACGGCCAGCGGCAGAAGTCTTCTTGTTATAATATCTCCTGGAGTGTTATTCTATATGACTTCACCAACTTGTTCTGAAACATTAGCTAAGTTTTCTTAATGGACCTGACAGCATCATCTACTGAGAGAGTTAACGTCCAGAGCTTTCCCGTTTCAGTTGATTCTCTGAGATTCGGTAATGTTGCTTAGGGGAGAGAGCGGAAGCCATGCAGAACCAGAATAATATCTTCATCACATCAGCAGGCCAAGTCTTTGGGAACCCAAAGCAAGCTCATGTACTGCCGATGAAATGTCCCCATAAATGATCACCAGCAGCCTAATGGGGTAATTGAGCAGCTAAATAGCGGAAGATTGAGATACAGTGATGTATTGAACGCTCATAAGGATTAATAGGACATTCATTATCATTATGTTGGCTATTGGCCACAGGAACTAATCCATTTTGAATGAAACATTAAAGCCCTTTAATGGCGGTGGCTATTTGTGGAAAGCGTGTGGAGGTATTAGAAATTACACTTGGGATGGTACGCGTGGTGGTGTGGTGGGGTGGGTGGTTATGAGCCTACACCACTAGCGCTCAGAAATAATTTCTTTGTGATGCAGGCTTCACAAGTCTTCCCAGAGGAGAGATGCTGGTATCACGGTGGCCCAGGGGAGCTGATCTAGCGTTTAAAGATATGAAGGGAAATGGTAGTTAAGAATGGTGTCTTTGCAGTTAGAAGGTAACCATCCTGCAAATGGGAGACTGACCCCCCTTCATTGCGGTCTCCTATTCTTATTCCATCTACCTTTGAATCTACTCTTTTAATAAGACTCTATTTTAACAGCCTTTTATCTTTTGCTAGAAGGTGACATCCAATACCCATCAGGATGGAGCCAAGGGCGGTAGCAGGAATAGCAAAACTGGAAAAAAGAAAAAAAGGAAAAAAACAACAACAAACCATAATTCAGATCATCAGAGACCCTACATTAATCACCAGGAACCAGGCCAGCCTAATCTCTTTCCATCCTAAAGCTCAGGGAAATTTGTGGAAGAGGGGGCGGTAAGATTGTAAGAGCCTAAAGATGGGGAGAAGCAATGATATGCAAGATACTCCATACAAGTTAGGGCCGAAGTAATCATAATAGGAATTTGCATGACCTGCAGCAATGACCAACATATCATTGACCCACCTAAGTCTAGCATAGATCACAAGCACTAGGATCCTTAGAGGCAAGGGATTAACAGCCACAGTAATGTTCTTATACCAAAGGGGAACACAAGAAAGAGCTCTAGGCAATGCTACTGAGTCCTTACACCTCATCAGAGAGGAGGACCAAGAGAGAGTTTGACATGCACAGTAAAGGATGCTCCAGGAATGGGGAGGGGAAGGGGGCACTGGGAGAAAGGGAGGGAGGGCGGATAAGAAGAGGAAAAGGGGGGAGGGAGCAGGGGGATAGGAAGGGGAAAACGGGGGGAGGGAGCAGAGGGATCCAGGGAGGAGTGGAGGGAGGGAGGGGAATGGGGTACCTATCAAGTTTGTGTGAGTGGAAAAAATACTATAAATAAAAGAAAAAGAAAAAGAAAATAATAATAATAATAAAAAAAAGAATGGTGTCTTTGTTACTGGACCCAGGGTAACAGCCTGTGCATCGACAAGCCAGGTTTGGCCTTTCATCCTCAAGAACTCCATGAGAAGAGCCAAGTCAATGGTTAAAAAACAACAACAACAACAACAACAGAAAAAGGGGGTGATTTGATGTGGCCACATAGGAAAGAGAGACATAGAGATCCAGTGATGTGTAAGACCATCTTTCTTCAGAGTCCCAACATGAAAGTAAGGTTTAAATAGAGGCAAGAGCTATGCAGACCAAAGTCCTCTTGGTCAAGGTGTGGTCCAGCCCAATATTGACATATCATTATCACTCCAGGATGTTCTGTGGCTTTCTGAGAAAACCCTTTCCCCTCTGACTTTTCCTGCTCCTAGCATGAAATCCCTGTGTGTGTGGGGTGGGGGGTTCCATTTTCTTTTTCTTTTTTTTTCTTTATTCCATTGATGTAGGTATCATCTTTATACTGGTACCATAGTCTTGATTACAACAGTTTTGTAGGAAGTTTTTTTTTTTATTTCAGCTCATACAAATTTATTAGGTACACCAGTTCCCTCCCTTCCTCTGCCTCCCCCCTGTACCCCCTGCTCCCCCTCTCCACCCCTCTCCCTCCCCATCCCCCAGTGCCTCCCGCCCCAATTCCCAGAGAATTCTTTCTTGTGCATGCCTGATTCTCCTCTGGGCCCTCCTCTCCGATGACATACAAGGACCCAGTGGCCTTTCCCTGAACCCTTTCCCGTGTTCCCCTTAGGTATAGGAACACTGCTGTGGCTGCCAATCCTTTACCTCCAAGGCTCTTGGTGCTTTTACCAGATGCTAGACTTTGTGAGGTCAACAGTGTGTTGGACAATGCGCAGGGTATGCAAAGTCCAATTATGATTGCTTCAGCCCTAACTAGTATAGAGTATCTTATATATCATTGCTCCTCCCATCCTTTTGCTGTTACACTCTTACCGCCCCCTCTTCCGCAAATTTCTCTGAGCTTCAAGATGGGGAGAGATTAAGCTGGCCTAGTTCTAGGTGGTTGATATAGAGTCTCTGAAGTTCTGGATTGTGGTTTGTTGATTTTCTTTTGCAGTTTTGCTGCTCCTGCAATGCCCTTCACTCCACCCTGGTGGGCATTGTATGTTACCTCCTGGCCAGAGACAAAAAGCTGTTAGAGTCTTGTGATAAAAGCACATTCAAAGGTAGATGTAGTAAAAGTGGGAAACCATACTAAGGGAGGGGTCTATCACCCATTTGCAAAATGGTTACTTTTTATCTGCCAGACTATATGCCCTCCTCTTCTGGTGAGATCACACCCCCTTGGTAGTAAATGATCAGGAACAAAAGTCTGTGAACTTAATCAGATGTCTCATTAGTTATTTGGGTCCTTGGTGGAGGCCTATTTTCCCTGCTGTAACATGGTCCCTTCTCTCCTTGTTTCTGGTGTGGCCCTCCTACCCCATCCCTCCTGTTCATAATCCTTGGAATTACTGTCTCTAGGTGGGCTGGGTGGGTTTGGTACTAGGAGCCACCTATTAGGGAGTATATACGGCGCTTAATTTTCTGGGTCTGGGATACTTCGCTTAATATAATTGTTTCTAATGACATCCATTTCCCGGCAAATTCCAGTAATTCATCATTTTTGATGGCTGAGTAGTACTCCATTGTATAGATGTACCACTGTTTCCTTATCCACTCGTCAACTGTTGGACATTTGGGCTGATTCCATGACTTTGCTATTGTAAACAGTGCTGCTATGAACATGGTCGTGCTTGTGCTATCGAGGTGAACCTCTGCTGTATGGGGGGTTATTCCCAAAAGTGGAATAGCAGGGTCATATGGCATTTCAATCTTTAATTTCTTTAAGAATCTCCAGACGGCTCGCCAGAGTGGCTGTATGAGCCTGCATTCTCACCAGCAATGTAGGAGAGTTCCCCTCTCTCCACATCCTCTCCAACATTTGTTGTTTGTATTGTGGATTTTTGCCATCCTGACTGGGGTGAGATGATATCTCAGGGAAGTTTTGATTTGCATTTCCCTGATGGCTAAGGAAGTGGAGCATTTTTTCAGATATTTGTTAGACATTTTAATTTCATCCCTGGTAAAATTTCTTTTAAGTTCCAGGGCCCATTTTTTAATTGGGCCATTGGTTTCCTTGGTGTTTAGTTTTCTAAGTTCTTTGTGCACTCTGGACATCAGAGTTCTATCAGATGTGTGGTTAGTGAAGATTTTCTCCCATTCTGTGGGTTGCCTTTGAGCTCGTGTTATAATCTCTTTATCTGAACAGAAGCTCTTTAATTTCACAAGATCCCAACTGTTGAGAGTTGGTAGCAGTGACTGTGCCATTGGATGTCTGTTTAGGAACTGTTGGCCTAGCCCAATCAGCTCGAGGGAGTTCCCTATCCTTTCAACTATGGTTTTTAAAGTCTCTGGCCTGATATCAAGGTCCTTGATCCATTTGGAATTAAGTCTTGTACATGGTGACAAGTACGGGTCCAGCTTTAATCTTCTGCATGTGGAGATCCAGTTTTGCCAGCACCATTTGTTGAAGATGCTGTTCTTTTTCCATTGGATTCTTTGGGCCCCTTTGTCAAAGACCAAATGGCTGTAACTTTGTGGGCCTTATATTCGGGTCTTCAATCCTTATCCATTGATCTGTGTGTCTATTTTGGAGCCAGTACCAGGCTGTCTTTATAACTATGGATTTGTAGTATAGACTTAGGTTTGGTATGGTAATACCTCCAGCTGTGTTTTTGTTACTCAGGATTGTCTTTGCTATCCTGGGTCTTTTGTGCCTCCATATGAACTTTGAGATTGTTTGGTCAACTTCTTTGAAGAATTGCTTTGGGATTTTGATTGGTATAGCATTGAATCTGTATATTGCCTTTGGTAGGATGGTCATTTTTACGATGTTGATTCTGCCAATCCAGGAACAAGGGAGGTCTTTCCACCTTCTAGTGTCTTCTGCTATTTCTTTCATTAGGGTTTTAAAGTTTTCATTGTAAAGGTCTTTTACCTCCTTAGTTAGGTTTATACCAAGGTATTTCATTTTTTTAGGGGCTATAGTAAATGGTATGGTTTCTCTCAAGGCTTTTTCACTTGTTTCATTCTGGGCATATAGGAAGGCCTCTGATTTTTGCACATTTATTTTGTATCCTGCCACCCTGCTGAACTTCTCAATTAGTTCCAGGAGCTTCCTGGTGTAGTTTTTGGGATCACTCAGGTATAAGATCATGTCATCTGCAAATAGAGATAGCTTGACTTCTTCCTTGCCGATTTGAATCCCTCTTATGTCCCTTTCCTGTCT
This sequence comes from Typhlomys cinereus, assembly GCA_023101885.1. Classification (NCBI taxonomy): domain Eukaryota; kingdom Metazoa; phylum Chordata; class Mammalia; order Rodentia; family Platacanthomyidae; genus Typhlomys; species Typhlomys cinereus. The sequence continues at coordinate 997,005 of JALPQD010000595.1, forward strand.
TATGGCTTCAGCTAAGACTTCAAGTACAATATTGAATAGAAGTGGTGAGAGTGGACAGCCTTGTCTAGTTCCTGATCGAAGTGGGAATGCTTCCAATTGTTCCCCATTGAGCATAATCCTTGCTGTGGGCTTGTTGTATATAGCTTTTATTATATTGATTAAGGTTCCTTCCATTCCCACTGTCTCTAGCGTTTTAATCATAAAAGGCTGTTGGATCTTGTCAAAAGCTTTTTCTGCATCTATCGAGAGTATCATGTGGTCTTGGACTTTGGACTGGTTTACATGATGAATTACATTTATTGATTTGCGTATGTTGAACCAACCTTGTGTGCCGGGGATGAAGCCTACTTGGTCCCCATGAATGATCTTTTTAATAGGTTTTTGAATCCGATTTGCTAAGACTTTGTTGAGAATCTTTGCGTCTGTGTTCATCAGGGAGATCGGCCTATAGTTTTCTTTTTTAAGTGAATCTTTATTAGGTTTTGGGATTAAAACGATATTAGCTTCATAGAAGGAATTTGGTAGTGTTCCTTCCTTTGCTATTTGATGGAACAGTTTAAGGAGTATTGGTGTTATTAACTCCTTAAATGTCTGATAGAACTCTGTGCTGAATCCATCTGGTCCAGGACATTTTTTGGTGGGAAGATTCGAGATTACTTCCTCAATTTCCTTATATTTATAGGACTATTTAAATAATTCACAACTTCCTGATTCAATTTAGGTAAGTTGTGTTTACTTAGAAATTCATCCATCTCTTTTGTGTTGTCAAACTTCACAGAGTATAAGTTTTTGAAATATGATGTTATAATTCTCTGGATTTCTTGGGTATCAGTAGTGATAACTCCATGTTCATTTCTAATTTTGTTAATTTGGGTTTTCTCTCTCTTGCTTTTGGTTAGTTTAGCTAGGGGTGTTAGCTAGGGTTGATTTTTTCAAAGAACCAGCTTTTTGATTGGTTGATTTTTTCTATCGTTTTCTTAATCTCGATTTCAGATATTTCTCCCCTTATTTTGCTAATCTCCTCTCTTCTACTGCTTTTGGGATCAGATTGCTCTAGTTTCTCTAAAGCTTTAAGCTGCATTGTTAAGTTGTTTATTTCTGATGTTTCCATTTTTTTGACGTAGGCATTAAGAGCTATGAACTTACCTCTTAGAACAGCTTTCATTGTGTCCCAGAGATTTTGGTAAGTTGTATTTTCGTTATCATTCACTTTCAGGAAATCTTGAATTTCCTTTTTAATTTCTTCCTGAATCCAGTTCTCATTCAGCATCATAATGTTAAGTTTCCAGGAGTTAGTGTATTTTCTCTTGTTTGATGTGTTGTGGATGTCCAGCTTTAGGCCGTGGTGGTCTGATAGGGCACAGGTTAGAATGTCAACTTTCTTGTATATGTGTAGATTCATTTTGTGGCCCAATATGTGATCTATTTTGGAGAAAGTTCCGTGTGCTGCTGAGAAAAATGTGTATTCTTTGGTGCGTGGGTGAAAAGTTCGATAAAGATCTGTAAGGTCCATTTCTTTCAGGGTTTCATTAAGTTCCAAAGTGTCTCTGTTAAGCTTTTGACCTGTTGATCTATCCCATGTTGAGAGGGCGGTGTTGAAGTCCCCAAGAATTATCGTTTGGGGGTTGATTTCTTGCTTTAGACGCTGTAGGGTTTTCTTAATGAATATGGAGGCGCCTGTATTGGGTGCATATATGTTCAGTATTGTGAAGTCTTCCTGGTGAATTGTACCTGTGACTAAAATGTAGTATCCATCCGTGTCTCTTATAATTTTCTTTGGTTTGAAATCCACTTTGTCTTATAGCATAATGGCTACCCCTGCCTGTTTTCTGCTTCCATTTGCTTGTAGAATTGTTGACCAGCCTTTTATTTTTAGAGTGTGCCTATCTTTTGTGGTGAGATGGGTTTCCTGCAGGCAGCAGATTGATGGATTGTGATTTTTAATCCAAGTTTGTAATCTGTGTCTCTTGATCGGTGAATTAAGTCCATTAACATTTAGTGTTATAATGGAGAAACTATTAATTCCAGACATTTATTATGTTTAGTAGCTTTTATAAGTATATTGCTTCGCTTTTAATGGTGTTATATTTGCCTTCTCTTCTCCTGGATATGCCTGTTTTTTTTTTCATGCTTGAGTATCATTTCTAGCATTTTTTGAAGGCCTGGTTTGGTGGACATGTATCCCTTAAAGTTGTCTTTGTGCCGGAAAATTTTTCTTTCTCCCTCGATCATGACAGATAGTTTTGCAGGGTAAATCAGCCTGGGTTGACATTTTTGCTCATTCAATACTTGAAGTATGTCTCTCCAAGCTCTTCTTGCTTTTACTGTTTCGACTGAGAAGTCATTTGTTATTTTAATAGGTTTACCTTTAAAAGTGACTTGTTTTTTCTCCCTTGAAGCTCTCAGCACCAGTTCTTTATCTTGAATGTGGAGTGTTTTAACTATTATTTGCCGTGGCGTGCTTTTATTTTGGTCGTATCTGTTTGGGGTGCGGAATGCCTCTTGTATATGGATGGGCCTCTCTTTTTTTAGATGAGGAAAGTTTTCCTTGATGATCGTCTGAAAAATTTCCTCAGGGGTGGTATTTTGAGATTCTTGCTCTGGTATTCCATGAATACGCATGTTAGGCTTCTTCAGGGTGTCCCATATCTCTTGGATATTTCTCTCAAGTATCTTTTTGGCTTTAACAACCTCTTCCATTGAGCTGGTTAGTACTCCCACTTTATCTTCAAGGTCTGAAATTCTGTTTTCTGCTTCATTAGTTCTGTTGATAAGACTCTCTGTGGCGTTCTGGGTTGAAGATAACTTGTCTTTTAGCTCAGTTTTAAACTCTGCTTGAGTTTGTTTTAACTGCTCTATGCCACTTTTTGTTTCTTGCACTGTTTTCTCAACTCCTCCAGATGTCTGTTGTGTTCCTCTTCAAAGCGATTATGTAATTCCTCCCGGATTTCCTCTTTCATAGTATTGAACATGGTAATGATCATATTTTGAAAGACCTTATCCTGGGTGAGGCTTTCTTGGCCTTTTTCCGCGGGTTTGTTCTTGTTGGAGTCTAACACTATGGGATTAATTTCTTCAGTGGGAAATTTGTTTACTTGAGTGTTGCTTCTCATGGATTTGCACTTTGACTTTGGCATTGTCATTTTAACTCTTAAGATCTCTCAATTTCACTAAACTGAATTATTTGGCCTGGGGTCCTGGTGGGCGGGGCCCGAACGGGGACTTACCTAGGGCGCGGGGTGAGGCCCGGCTGGATCGCGCGCGCGCGTCCAGACCAGCGACCGGCGGAGCGGGGTGGGGTGAAAAGGGAGGATGGGCGCGTCAGCGTGGAGCTATTTAACCCGAGGGCAGCTGGGGCGGGGCCCGGGCGCAGGGGGAGGTCCTCCTCGTCCCTCGGCCCCCACGCGCGGCTCCGGCTGGATGGTGGGAGTCAGAGCCGGGTCCCTGTGGGCTGACCTGGGGTCCTAGGGCGCGGGGTGAGGCCCGGCTGGACCGCGTGCGCGTGTCCCGACCGGCGGAGCGGGGTGGGGTGAAAAGGGCGGGTTCCATTTTCTTAAGGTGCCTTGTTTCGACAGTCCAGATAGCTAGAGTGGGGGCACAATTATTTATTTATTTTTTTTAGAATTTTTTTTCGTGACAGTCTGTTTACATTATTTCTATCCCTGGATTTTTGGCACAGAAGAACCACCATACAAAACTGATCCAGAAGCCCCTTGATCAATTTGGATCTCTTCTCAGTCTTTTCTCTCTGGAAGGGACGGACGAACCTTCTCACTTTGGAATTACGTGTTTTCTGTGGCTTAGGAACAGGACCCAGAGCCAGATCAGGGTATTTCAGAAGGGGCGATGCAGCCTGCACTCACTATGGACGCTGCCTCAGGACTCATCCTTTGGTCTCCTCACGGCTCAGAGGGTCAGCAGGCTGTCCGTGTCTTTATATGCTTGAGTTGGGCAGGGTGGCGCACGCCAGTAATTCCAGCCCTTGGGAGGCGGAAACAGAAGAATCAGAGGTTCAAAGTCGTTAATGACTATGTAGGAAGTTGTGATCCTGTCTCAAAAGGTGGGACAGGGCTGGAGAGATGGCTCAGGAGTTAAGACTCTGCCTCACAAGTAGAAGGTCCTGAGTTCAGATCCCATGCAAAAACACCAGGCAGCCTGCACTGCTGAGCTTGATGGGCGGAAACTGGGAAACCACAGAACAAAGTAAAAAGGAGGTAGGAGCAATCTAGGATGATTCCTGAAAGCACCCTTGGGCCTCCACAGGGATACACAGTGCGCTCTCTTGCTCTCTCTCTCTCTCTCTCACACACACACACACACACATAAATTAAAAAAAAAGGTGGGATAGGGATATGTGGGTAAAAAGCTCACAAGCCTGATTACCTGGGTTTGATTCCTGGATCCCACAAGTTAGTGGGAGAGAACTGAATCCCAAAAGTTATCTTCTAACATGTGTGCCATGTCACGTGTGCACATACACATGCTAAATTAATGTTTGTTTGCTTCCATAGAACTGGGGATGAACCTAGGCCTGAGAGCTTGCTAGGCAAGTGCTCTACCAGTGAGTTATCTCCCCCATCCATTGTTGAGGGTTAAAATAATTTAAATTAGCCAGGCTTGGTCACACACATCTGTAATAATAGCCCTTGACAGGAAAATAGTAACCGAGGCAGGAAAATTGTCATGAGAGATGGAGAGATGGCTCTGGAGTTAGGCTTCTGCCTCACAAGCAGAAAGTCCTGAGTTTAGATCCCGAATCCCATGTAAGAATGCCAGACCAAAATGGTGGCAGCCTGTACTGCTGGCCCTGGAGAGCAGAGCCTGGTAAATTCCAGAGCAAAACAAAGAGATGGTAGAACAATAAAGAGTGATTCTCGAAATTACTCTTGGGCCTCCACAGGCACACATAGTGCCCTTTGATACACACACGCACACACACATACAACAATTAAAAAAATTATAATAAAATAAAAGAAAATTGCCATGAGTCCAGTCTGGGCTACATAGAAAGTTCCAGGTTAATCTGGGCTATAGAGTGAGACCCTGTCTCAAAAAACCAATGAAACAAAATAACACCAGCCTCCCAACAGTGGGGTTTGGGGATGTAGCTTAGTTGGTATCAGGCTTGTCTTACTTACATGCATAAAGCCTAGTGTTTGATCCCCAGCACCGAATAACCCAGGTCTGGTAATACAGGCCTGTAACCCCAGCACTTAGAAGATGGAGGGAGCCCAAGGTCACTCCAGTGAGTTCCAGCCAGTCTGGACTACACGTCTAAAGAACCAAACAAGCCAAATCCAAGAGAGAATCAGGTTGCCTGCATCAGGAAGTGAAGCTTAGAAGCCTTTGATTACTGGTGTAAGGCTTTGTGTGCTGATAGGTTGCTTTGTTGTGAAAACACATTAATTACCAAGACATAATCAATTGAACCTCTCTTTGCTTGGAACAAAACTACCTAAATGTTTATAAACATAGGTGAGCTATGTATATATTTAGAAGCAAGTTGACTGTTCAGTTCATCTATTCATTGGGTATTGAACATGTTCAACATACCTGTGATGTTCCTGATACACATGTGGAGGTCAGAGGGCAACCTTCTGAACTGTGGTTCTTTCTTTTCATCATATGACTTTGGGGACTGAACTTAGGTTGCCAGGTTTACACGCAGGTATCTTTTCCTGAGCCATCTGCTGTCCTAGACAGTAAGTCTCAAGGGCAACAGGAGAGCTGGGGGAATAAAAAACGGTAAGTCAAGTCATATGCAGTTAGAAGAGATGGCCAAGGGCAGTGTGTGGACGCTGCTGGGCTGGTTGGTATGTCTGAGGAGGGGTTGGGGTTTCGCAGGGTAGAAAGACATCCTCTCTGGTGGGATCTCTGCCTGTGAAATGAGAAGTCATCAGCAGAGTTAGGGTGGACCACACATGAAGAGGGAGGAAGAGATGTGAAATAATTAACTCAGAGAGTAGGAGAGTAAATGGGCCAGAAAAATGTAGAATAATTGCCAGGAAGTTAAGCGCCCACTGAAGAACGTGGTCATGCATTTAAAGTAGTTCGGTTGCGACAGAAGCTTTTTTTTTCTTCAGCTATGCCTCCTAAGTGGGTTTCCAAGTCTCATGTGGTGACGTGTATCTGCCCGCAGCATTTGGGAGATAGAGAGGAAGGAAGATCAGGAGTTTAAAGTCATCTTCCACAGCAGAGTATGTTTGAGGCCAGTCCTAATACACAAGACCTTGCCTCAAAACACATAAAGAAGCAAAAAAGAACTATCAATGAATAGAATTGGATTTCACTAGTGCGTCATGTAGATACAGTTGTCAGTTCAACAAATGAGGGTTGAGCCTTTAGGGATATCTGTGGAGTATTATTTAGTGACGGCAAGCCCTGAGCAGGTCTGAGGGAGACTGTCTAATTGATGTGGGAAGGGTGGGTAGGACCATTCCCGGGGTCGGTGGGTAAGTCGGGGAAAGCTGGTTCAATGTTTTGACATCTATGCATCTAGGTATGCCCCTCTTCTGCATTTTGTTGTGGATATGGTCTGGTCAGTTCCTTTAGCTCTGAGTGTTGGTATAAACTTTCCTGCTATACTGATGAACTGTAACTGAGAATGGTAAGCAGGAATAAGCTCCTTGCTCCCCTAAGTTGTCTCTGGGTCCTATAGTCACATCAGCAACTTGAAGACTAACTGCAACAAGCATGGTTTGGAGTTTTGCCAAGCAAGTAAAACCTGCTGAGATGCAGCTGAGGGACAGAAACTAGTTGCTATGTCTGTTAACAGCTGCCTGGGACTTGGGTTGGCTTGCAAAGGGTAGATTATCAGTTAAGTTTGCCATGCTCGATACCACAGAATGGGTGGTTTAAATGGAAGACACCCAAGCTCTCAAAGCTTGGGAAGCTGGGAGATAAGATCAAATGGACCATGGAGATGGCTCAGTCATTAAAGTGCTTGCCAGACCACTGTGAGGACCTGAGTTCTATCCCTGGCATGCTGATAGACAGCAGGCACGGTGGTGGATGCTTCAATCCCAGTGCTGGAGAGGCAGAGACGGAAGGATCCCCGGGGGTTCAGTGGCCATCCAGTGTAACCCAATAGGCAAGGTTTAGGTCCCAACAGGGACCCGATGTGAACTAAGGTGGACAGCATCACACACACACACACACACACACACACACACACACACACACACACACGCCAGGAACCATAAAAAATGGCCTTTTGCCTAAGTGACCATCTTGGGCACCTTGCCTGTCTCTGTTTCTGTTTTCCCTATAGCTGAGCCCTAAACAAGCCTGCCTGTCTGTGTCTCTGTTTTCCCCACAGCTGAGCCCTTTGTCAGAAACAACAAAAAACCACTTGAGGTTTAACTCATCTGCTAACTACCTTATCTACCATAAATATCTCAGTCTCCTAGCAACGTTTCCCGCCTGGCAAGATGGTTTTCCCCCCTAAACCCCTGCCCTAAGAAGCCCCTTCCCCTAGAACTATATAAACCCTCCCCTGGATCAATAAAGTTAGAGCTTGATCGGAACTCTCGACTTGCTCTCGCCCTTTGTGTCTCCTGTCCTTCATTTGTCCTCCCCCCTCCTAGGTTACCCGGTTCTCAGAGTGTCCCGCGGGCCAGGGCACACACACACACACAGAGGTTTAAAGGAAGGGGGACAGCTGAGGCAGGAGAAGAGTTTAAGACTTGCTTAGCAATTGCCTAGTAACTTAGTGAGATCTGGACTCAAAAAAAAAAGTGGGGGAGTGGGACAGACCTTGGGGGTACTTGCCTTCGATCCCAGTGTTTGGGAATCTGAGGTTGGACGACTGATACTAGTTGGACTACACAGTCAGTACCAGGATACCTAGGTACTCAAAAAAAAAAAAAGTTGGGGAAGTAGTTCAGTTGATAGAGTGTTTGTTTGCCTAGCATGCAGAAAGCCCTGGGTTTGATTCCCAACACCCCTAAACTGAGTTGGCAGAGACTGTGCCTGTAATCCCAGGCAGAGGGGGAGGATCAGAGGTTCAAGGGCAGCCTAGGTGAAGACTCTGTCTCAACACAACATCAACAGCCACAGAGATAACAATTGCAGTGTAACGAAGCCCAGGTCATAGAGGGAGACTCTGTAATGCCTACACCAGCCAGAGTGTCCCAGCTTGGGCTCTGCAGAGGCAGGTGCTGGAAGTGTAGCTGAGATAGATACCTGTGAAGGAAGAGGGAGTGGGCAGAACTGGCCCAAAAAGGATTTGAATGGAGAGGCAGGAACCACAAAAGCCTCAGCCAACTCGGCAGGGAGTGCTCAGCATCCAAGACTTCTAGGCTAGGCTAAAATAGCTGGGCTTCTGGATCCGACTCCTGCTTCACTCACCACATCCGGATTGCTGGAAGCTATGACCTTGGAGCATCTCTCTGCAGAGGTGACAGGTTTGAAATAACTGGCAGTTGGAGGTTTCTGCCTGGAGCAACTCCCGTGGGCCACGGTTCTTCTCGAATGGGCCACACAGGCAGTGCTGTTCTGTGTGCCACTGAAAGACCCAGATTCATTTTGCATATGCAAGGAACTCCTAAAAACCATTAAGAATTTGGTTACTGGGGCTGGAGAGGTGGCTCAGGGGTTAAGCCTCTGCCTTGCTAGGCGGAAGGTCCTGAGTTCGGATCCTAGACCCCATGTACAGACGCCAGGCCGAAGCGGCCTGCGTTTCTGGTCCTGGTAGGGCGGAGCCTGTGAATCCCGGGACAGAGTAAAACAAGGAGGAGGTGGAGGCGTCCATGGTGGTTCCCGAGTTCGTCCGTGGTTCTACACACACACACACACACACACACATATGCGTGAGCACATACATGCACAATTGAATAAATAATAATAATAAAAAAGAATTTGGTTACTGCCGGTCATAGTGACTAACACTGGACCTTTTTGTATCCCAAAGTGTAGTATAGAACAAGGGTCCGACAAGTCATATTTATTATTTTTTTCTTTCCCCGTCGGGTGTGTATGCTTGTGTGTGAGTACAGTACATATATGCATACGTATTTTTTTGATTTTTTTTTATTTCCACTCATACAAACCTAACAGGTACACCAGTCCCCTCCCTCCCTCGAACCTCCCACCACCCTATGCCTCCCTCCCCTCCCCCCTCTCTCCCCATCCCCCAGTGCCTCCCCCTCCTATTCCCAGAGCATCCTTTAATGTGCATGCCAGACTCTCCTCTGGGTCTTCCTCTCCGATGAGGTGCAAGGACCCAGTGGCATTTCCCAGAACCCTTTCCTGTGTTCCCCTTAAGCATAGGAACACTACTGTAGCTGTCAATCCCTTGCCTCCAAGGATCTTAGTGCCTTTAGTAAATGCTAGACTTTGTGGGGTCAACAGTGTGTTGGACACTGTGCAGGGCATGCAAAGTCCAATTATGATTGCTTCGGCCCTAACTTGTGTGGAGTATCTTGCAAATCATTACTCCTCCCATTCGTTTTCTCTTACACTCTTACCGCCCCCTCTTCTGCAAATGTCCCTGAGCTTCAGGATGGGGAGAGATTAGGCTGGCCTAGTTCCAGGTGGTTGAAGTTTTGGATTATGGTTTGTTGATTTTTTTTTCCAGTTTTGCTGTTCCTGCAATGCCCTTGGCTCTATCCTGATAGGTATTGGATGTCACCCCCTGGCCAGAGATAAAAAGCTGTTAAACTAGAGTCTTGTTATAAGAGTATATTCAAAGGTAGATGTAATAAAAGTAGGAAACCGCAGTGAGGGAGGGGGTCAATCACCCATTTGCAAAATGGTTACTTTTTATCTGCCAGCCTATATGCCCTCCCCCTTCTGGTGAGATCATACCCCATCAGTTGCAAATGATCAGGAACGAATGTCTGTGAACTTAACCAGATGTCTCATTACTCACTTGCAGTCCTTGATGGTGGCTTATTTTCTCTGCTGTAACATGGTCCCCTCTCTCCTTGTTTCTGGTGTGGCTCTCCTACCCCATCCCTCCTGTTCATAATCCTTGCAATTACTGTAGGTATTACAGAGATTTATCCTTCAGTGTCTCTAGGTGGGTTTGGTACTAGGATCCACCTATTAGGGAGTACATACAGCACTTAATTTTCTGGGTCTGGGATACTTCATTCAATATAATTGTTTCTAATGACATCCATTTCCCGGCAAATTCCAGTAATTCATCATTTTTGATGGCTGAGTAGTACTCCATTGTATAGATGTACCACAGTTTCCTTATCCACTCCTCAACTGTTGGACATTTGGGTTGATTCCATGACTTTGCTATTGTAAACAGTGCTGCTATGAACATGGTCGTGCTTGTGCTATCAAGGTGAATTTTTGCTGTATGGGGGGTTATTCCCAAAAGTGGAATAGCAGGGTCATATGGCATTTCAATTTTTAATTTCTTTAAGAATCTCCAGACAGCTCACCAGAGTGGCTGTAGAAGCCTGAATTCCTACCAGCAATGTAGGAGAGTTCCCTTCTCTCCACATCCTCTCCAGCATTTGGTGTTGTTTGTATTGTGGATTTTTGCCATCCTGACCGGGGTGAGATGATATCTCAGGGAAGTTTTGATTTTATGCATACGTATTTTGATACCCATATTCACATGAATATAGATGCACATGTTTGTGGTTGTACGTGCATGTGGAGACCCAAGTCTGATGTGGAGAATCATCCTTGAACACTCTTCTAGTTATTCTTTTTGAGATAGAGTCTCTAATTCAAGCCCAGAGTTTGCCAATAGGGTTAGGCTAGCTATCCAGCTCGTTCTGTGAGTTACTAGTGTGTCCTCTAAGACTGGACTTACAGGCAGGCTGTCAACTTACCTGGCATTTTCATGGGATCTGAGGATCCGAACCCAGATCCTCTTGTTTGTACAGCAAACGCTTTAAACACTGAGCCATCTCCTCAGCCCCAAGGTACATGTTTTAAGAATTTATCGGATGTGCTGGGGATGTAACTCAGTGGAGGAGAACTTGCCTAGAATGTTCAGTGACCTGGATCACCGCTCAGTGCCACAGAAACAAACATGTTTTATTGGAACACTGACACATCCTTTTGTTTGTAAACAGTCCTTAAACAGTTTGTAAGCAGACTACTTGCATGTCACTAGTCAGGAGGAGTGGTGACAGAGATAGCAAGGTTTGCAACTCAATACTCGAAGATGACAGGTTTCTTACTGTAGCCCACATTGGTATGGAACTCACAGTGTAACTCAGGCTGGCCTCAAATTCAAGACAATCCTCCTGCCTCCACCACCCAGGTGCTGGGAGTATGACCCAGCATGCCTAGCAATTATTGAGCCTTTTAAGAAAATGCTCATTGGGAGTGGAGATGTGGCTCAGTGACTACAGGGTTGAGCTAGCATGCATCCCCAGCACCCCATAAACCAAGAAAGGTGCTGTGTGTCAGTTATCTCAGCACTACTGAGGAAAAAGCAGGACCTTCAGAGGTTCAAGGATATCCTTGACTACAGAGTTCAGAATGAGACACATGATCCTGTCTCAAAACTAAAGAAAAAGGGCTGAGAGATGGCTCAAGGATTAACCCTCTGTTTCACAGGCAGAAGGTCCAGAGTTTAGATTCCAGGTCTCACATAGAAAACACCAGCTGGAAATGGTGGCTGCTTCTACTTCCAGTTCTGGAAGGCAGAGCTTGGAAAACTTCAGAGCAAAGCAAAGAGGAGGCAGAGCAATCCAGGGTGTTCCTGATAGCGTCCTTCTGTCTTCACAGGCAAACACATTCAAGTGACCCTTGAGGTTCCACAGGCATACGCAGTGAAAAAGAAGAGGTTTGGCAGAGCAGTTCATACCTGTAATTCCACCACTTGAGAGGTGGAAATGTATGGATCAGGCATTTAAGATCACCCTCAACTATTTGGTGAGTTTGAGACCAGCATGTGTCAAAAGAAAATATAGGGAAAGAGAGAACCTCCACACTTACTGTGCACTGTGGCATCTCAACACACACACACACACACACACACACAGTGTAAAAAATGAAATTGGCATTATTCTATCATTTTTAGAAACTTCAATATTTGATTACAAAGAAGAGTTGGGTTCATTCCTGTATACAGACATCAAACCATTCCATTACATGTTAGATAGCTTCTAGAAAATGACACTTGTGAGAGAATAAGAGTGAGTTGGATGTGCTGGATGCACTCTTGTAACCACAGAATTTGGGAGGCAAAGGGCGGAGGATTGTTATAATATCAAGCAAACCAAGCGAAATTAAAAGCCAGCCTGATCTACATATTTGTTCCAGATCAGCCAGGGCTCCATCGCAAAACCTCATCTCAAGGTGTAGGGAGAAGGGAGCGTGGGAGGAAGGAGGGAGCAGAGAATGAAAGAGGAAGAAGGCAGATAGCATCTTAGCATTCTGACTTCGCAACTACCTTGAAAGACCCTGAGGACCTTTCTGGAACCACCTGAGCTTCCTGACACTGCCAGCAGGGGGCGCCTTTGAACCAAGAATCTTGAGAATGGCCCTCGTTCAAAAATGTGAATGAACAAAACCAGATGAGAATGAAACAAAATCTAAGAAAATAGAGACTGAGAGTCAGAAAAGCCTGAGGGATGACCATTTTCCCATCCTGCCCTAGGAAAGCCACCTCAAAGCAGAGATAGCGACCCACCAATTGTCTTCAAGACAATTGATAAAATAATCTCAAAGCCTGGAATCACAGCACTTGGGAGACAGGCTGGAGCATAGTGAGTTCAAGGTCATCTTCTTGCTACACGGTGAGTTCAAAGCCAGCCTAGACTGGAGAGACCTGCCTCAAAACGAAACAAAAAAACATTGAAGCAAAAATTTAAAATTAAAAGCAGAGGGGCTGTAGGGGGCTCAGGGATTAAGACTCTGCCTCACAAGCAGAAGGTCCTGAGTTCAGATCCTAGGTCCTAGTAAAAAGACAGACAGACAGAGAAAGAGAGAGAGAGAGAGAGAGAGAGAGAGAGAGAGAGAGAGAGAGAGAGAGAGAGAAAAGAAAAGAAAAAGTCAGGCAGAAACAGGGGAGGCCTGAATTTCCGGCTCTGGTGGGCAGAGCCTGGGAAATCCCAGAGCTAAGAGAAAAGGAGGTAGAAGCAATCCAGGATGATTCCTGAAGTCACCCTTGGTCCTCCACAGGGACACAGAGTGCCCTCTGAGACACACACACACACACACACACACACACACACACACACACACAATGAATACATACATACATACATAAATATAAAAAAAATTTAAAAGCAGAGACAAACATCTCATCCTCTCCGAAGGCATACATGAAGGATTTGTTGAGCTCAAGAAAGAAGAAAAAAATTATTTTAGAAATGAAGATTAAGATCTGGGCATGTTCACTGGGTCCTTATATGTCATCGGAGAGGAGGACCCAGTGGAGAGTTAGGCGTACACAATAAAGGACTCTCTGGGAATTGGGGGGGAGGCAATGGGGGAAGGGGAGGGGGAGGAGGGGGGAGGGAGGGAACTGGTAAAAAATTTTAAAATGTATAATTAAATTTTTAATTAAAAAAAAAAAAAGATCTGGGCATGTTGTCAGAGAGGAGGGCCCAGAGGAGAGTCAGGCATGCACAAGAAAGGACTCTGGGAATTGGGACGGGAGGCACGGGGGGGGGGGGGGAATGGGGCAGGGAGGGGTGAGGGGAGGGAGAGCAGGGGGTTCAGGGGGGAGGAGGAGGGAGGGAGGGAACTGGTGTACCTATTAAGTTTGTATGAGCTGAAATATAATAAAAAATGTATTAAAATAAAAAAAATATAAAAAAATTCCACATAAATGGATAATCATTTAGAGAAACTTCACTTTTTGAAGAGATCAAAAGAAAAATACAAGTACTGTAATTTTAATGAAATATGGACATATACAGCATACATGAAATATGGACATATATTCACACACACACAAAAAAAGATCTGGGCATGTTGATACACACCTGTGTTCTTACTTGAAAGATAGCAGGAGAATGAGTCCCAAGCGTGAAAGGGAGTGGAAGGAGGAGAAGGGTGAAGAAAGGGAAGATAGAAGAAGAAGAAAGGGAAAGACAAGAAAGAGAGTGGGTCAGGTAAGACTGCTCCTCGGGTAAGGCTCCTGCCAGCAAACCCAGATGCCTGGGTTCAATTCCATGGTGGATGGAACAATATTTTCTGGCCTTCACCCATCCATGTGTTCTCTCTCTCTCTCCTTAACAAACAAACAAACAAACAAACAAACAAACAAACAAACAAACAAACAAACAAATAAAATTTAAAGAAAAGTTAACAGTTGAGAAAAAAGAACAATAAAATTATTTTAAAAATGAAGAAAAGAAAAAGAAAGAAGATTGATTTCTGAAAACAAGGAGTCTGACATTATAGAGTGAACAGACCCAGTACAACCTGGATAAATGGAATTGGAATGGTCAACTCCAAGATGTGCCTTCTATCAAAGGATAAAATCACAACAGTTAGGTTGTGCCTGGTGGCACAGCTGGCACTTGGCAGGCTGAGACAAATGAATTGCTGTAAGCTCGAGGCTCGTCTAGGGCACATAATAAATCCAAGACTACCCTAGGCTACAATAAGAATTAAAACAATTCAGTTTAAACATTAGGGAAGGAGGCTGGATGGGTTACTGGAGATTGAAGTAAGGGCTTTGCTTGGGGCAAGCAAATATAGAATATATAGAATAGCTATTCCCTATACTCCCCATTCCTAATTGTATTTATTTATATAGTGAGTCGTTAGTTAATTATAGGCAGAGTCCATTTAGTTGACCAGTGTGGCTTTAAAACATGTAACTCTACTTCTGGAATTACAGCATCAGGCCTCCATGATGGACATAATACAATTTCCCCACTTTCCGTCGGGTCTTTCAGTATTTTCATCATATTACTTGCTTTGTGAGGCTGGAGAGCAAAATAATAGTTAAACATCCCTCTTTGTCCTGCCATTCCTGCTATTTTGGAAGCGTTTGATCTGGCCGATGTTTCTCCTAGCTAGAGGTTACCTTTATCTGCCTCCTCACCATTTCAAAATTGATTAGTGTGAAGGTTACTCTTAGTTCTCAATCTGATTGGACCTGGAGTCACTTAAGAGACAGGTCTGTAAGAGTATTTCATGGAAATGAGACTTGGGTAGAGAAAAGAAGAAAAGCTTAGGGGTGAGGTGTTTCAGACCCTCTCTCCTTTCCCCCCACTCCCATTGGTCTCTTTGGAATAGCTGCAGCTGAATTGAGGTCAGGTGAATGGTAAGCACTACTGGTGGCTTTAGACATGACTCCAACTGCAGGATTCCATTCGCTGGATGCACGAGACCTACAAACTAACAAGAAAATGTTGAGACCTTTAATGTCTTGATATTGCCAGCTCCAAAGTCAAAACAAAAGCAACACAATACTAGGTCCTGGGCACTGGCCCTATGTGTAGTTTCCAAGAAGTTAGTTAATGTGTGTGTGTGGGGTAAGATTAATCAATAAAGGGTTATACTTAATTACTTGCCTTATTTTTTTTAAACAGACATGATATTATATTAAGCTGAAAAAGCTTTGATACAGAGAAGACACTGAAAATGGCCACATTTCCAGCCACAACTTTGTATTCAATAATCAGATACATTTAGAGGCTTGCAGGAAGAATAGCTGCTACAGTTCATACAGAGTTGCTGTAAGTTGGAATTGTCAATGCTCCCAAAAGCCCATGTGTCAAAGGTTCAGTCCCAAGATGGCTGTACTCCTGGCAGGTGATGGAGCCTTCAGGATGCTGAGTCTAACAGGATCAGCCTGCTCCCACAGGTCCAAAGCAATGGAGTCGATAGTCCATAGACTAACACTTCCAAAACTCAGCGTAAATAAAGCTTTTCCTCTTCAAAAGCAGACTTATATCAAGAATTTTATTACAATAGAGAATCATATTTAGCTTCCATTTCACCCACTTACCAATCTTTCCTCTTCGAAGTTCCAATCCTTCTGCCATCAATTCCTTCCTGCATGAGGAACATCCTTTTTTTAAAATTTTTTTAATTTTTTTCTGCTCATACAAACATAATAGGAACCTCTGTCCCCTCCCTCCCTCCACCCCTCCCTGGACCTCTCTGTTTCCTCCCCGCTTTGTCCCTTCCTTTCCCTCCTCCCTCCCTTTCTCCCAGTGCCCCCTCCCCCCATCTCTGAAGCATCCTTTAATGAGTATATCAAACTTTCCTCTGGGTCCTCCTCTCTGATGACTTGCCTTATTTTTTGAGACCGGTTTTCATATATCTATGGGTAGATGGGCACTTGCTACGTAAAGGAGATGACTTTGAACTCTTCTTGATTTTCCTGTCTTCACTCCGTGCCCTCCAACTCTCCAGGTGCTAGGATTTCAGGCATAAACCACCATGCCTGGTTGTATGTAGTGCTGGGAATGGAACCCAGGGTTTCATGAGTATTAGGCAAATCACCAAATGAGCTACATCTCTACAGCCAACAATAGCCTTTGGAATATCTCCTTATAATAAACTGCTTAACATGATAGTATTTTCTGGAGTTGATAAGCAGCTCTAACAAATTAATTGGACCTGGAGGAGTTTGTGAGACCCCCCCAAGGTACAGTCAGAGCCCAGAAACATAAGGTCAAACAGCCTGGGGCTTGTGGTTGACATTTTTTTGTGTGTGTGTGTGTGGTGTGTGTGGGACCTGGATCCGAACTCACGTCCTTCTACTTGAAAGGCAGTCTTAACCCCTGAGCCATCTCTGTGTGTGTGTGTGTGTGTGTGTGTGTGTGTGTGTGTGTGTGTCTCCGGAGGCTTGATTCTAAACTTCTGGAATCTGACTCTGTTCCCAAATACTGTCAGAGGTGAATTTAACTGAGGAATAGCCGACTAGTTGCTGCAAAACTGATTTGATAGTTGTGGGGGGCCACCTCCTCCTGCCTCATATGGTGCAAAGAGTATTATGAGAGTATTTTTTGGGGGGGCTGGAATTTTTTTACATAGGGTCTCTAGTAGCCCAGGCTGGTCTAAGACTTACTATGTCTTTATTTCCAGCCTCTTTTTTGTTTTGTTTTGAATTTTGAGATAAGGTCTCATACAGCCCAAGTTGGCCTAGAATTAGGACTCACCATGTAACTAAAGATGACCTTTACTCCTGTATCTTTCTCTTTCCAACTCCTACTTAGTGGGATTACAGTTATTACTCCCAATTTTTTTAGAACCTTTTTATGTGTGTGTGTCTGGAGAGGGTGTGTACCACAAATGTGGAAATAGAAGTCAGTTTTCTACTTTTATCTTTATATATATATATTTTCCTATTTTTAATTATGATTTCTGCTCATACAAACTTAACAGGTACACTGGTCTCCTCCCTCCCTCCACCTCCCACCCCCTAATCCCCCTAGTCCCTCCTCCACTCCCCCTCCCTCCCCATCCTCCAGTGCCTCCCCCCACCAATCCCCGGAGCATCCTTTAATGTGCATGCCAAACTCTCCTCTGGGTCCTCCTCTCCAATGAGGTGCAAGGACCAGGGGCATTTCCCAGAACCCTTTCCTGTGTTCCTCTTAAGCATAGGAACACACTACTGTGGCTGTCAATCTCTAGCTTCCAAGGATCCTAGTGCCTTTAGTCTATGCTAGACTTTGTGGGGTCAATAATGTGTTGGACATTGTGCAGGTCATGCAAAGTCCTATTATAATTGCTTCGGCCCTAACTTTTTTTTTAAATATATTTTTTATTATTATTTCAGCTCATACAAACTTAATAGGTACACCAGTTCCCTCCCTCCCTCCTCCCCCCCGAACCCCCTACTCCCCCTTCCCTCCTTCCTCCCTCCCCATCCCCCAGTGCCTCCCGCCCCAATTCCCAGAGAGTTCTTTCTTGTGCATGCCTGATTCTCCTCTGGGCCCTCCTCTCCGATGACATACAAGGACCCAGTGGCCTTTCCTTGAACCCTTTCCCATGTTCCCCTTAAGTATAGGAACACTGCTGTGGCTGCCAATCCTTTGCCTCCACGGATCTTGGTGCCTTTATCAGATGCTAGACTTTGTGAGGTCAATAGTGTGTTGGACATTGCGCAGGGCATGCAAAGTCCAATTATGATTGCTTCAGCCCTAACTAGTATAGAGTATCTTGCAAATCATTGCTCCTCCCATCCTTTTGCTCTTACACTCTTACCGCCCCCTCTTCCGCAAATGTCCCTGAGCTTCAGGATAGGGAGAGATTAGTCTGGCCTAGTTCTAGGTGGTTGATATAGAGTCTCTGAAGTTCTGGATTGTGGTTTGTTGATTTTCTTTTGCAGTTTTGCTGCTCCTGCAATGCCCTTGGCTCCATCTTGATGGGTATTGGATGTCACCCCCTGGTCAGAGATAAAAACCTGTTAAATTATATTGAGTGAAGTATCCCAGACACGGAAAATTAAGCACCGTATGTACTCCCTAATAGGTGGATCCTAGTACCAAACCCACCCAGCCCACCTAGAGACACTCAAAGACAAATCTCTGTAATACCTACAGTAATTGCGAAGATTATAAACAGGAGGGATGGGGAAGGAGGGCCCCACCAGAAACAAGGAGAAAAGGGACCATGTTACAGCAGAGGAAATAGGACACCATCAAGGACTGCAAGTAAGTAATGAGACATCTGTTTAAGTTCACAGACTTTTCTTCCTGATCATTTGCAACTGATGGGGTATGATTTCACCAGAAGGGGAGGGCATATACGCTGGCAGATAGAAAGTAACCATTTTGCAAATGGGTGATTGACCCCTCTCTCACTGTGGTCTCCTATTTTTATTCCATCTACCTTTGAATATACTCTTATAACAAGACTCTAATTTTATCTTTATATATTATAAATTGTGGAAATAAAAAAAGCTTTGGAAATAAATTTTTTATATTTATTTTTTTTCTCACTCAAACAAACTTAATAGGTACCCTGTCCCTTCCCTCAACCCCAGACCTCCTGCACCCTCCCTTTTCCCCTTCCTTTCACCCACCCCCTTTCGTCTGGTTCCCCCTCTTCCTCCCCAATCCCTGGAGCATCCTTTAGTGTGAGTGTCAAACTTCCTCCAGGTCCTCCACTTTAATGAGGTATTAAGGACTCAGTAGCATTGCCTAGAGCTTTTTCTTGTGCTCCCCTTTAGTATGGAACACTATTGTGACTGTTAATCCCTTGCCTCTAAGGATCCTAGTCCCTGTGATCTGTTAGAGGCCAGAGTCACTAAAGGGTCAAAAGGAACTCATAAAACTTGTTTGACATGAGCCCCCGGGACCCAGCGTCCCAGGACATTCCAGAAGAGCCGTAAAAACGCTCCGGATCCAGATAACCGATATCGCAACTGCCAGATGCCGGGTGACTAATATCGCGACTGTTAAACGTCACAATTACCAGGTGCCTCTACCGATGCTTACCAGGCGCCTCCACCGATGCTTATCTCTTTTCCCTTGCCCCTCTTCCCCCTCCAGCCTGAGCATATAAGCTGTACCCTAACCCTAAATAAATGAGACCTTGACAACTCTTTGCTTGGTCTCCCTCTTTCTTTCTCGCCCATCGTTCCCTGCAGGCTCGATCCTCCTCGGACCCACGAATAACTGGTCATGCTGGACAGGACAAGTGGCGCCCAACGTGGGGCTCGAGGCATGGACCCCGAGTCGGACAAAGACCCAGCCGCGCGGATCAGATGCTCGTAGAGGAGATCGCCCTTGTCACACACGAGGGAAAGTCATCTCCAGTGCAATTCGTAGAGGAGACCGCCCTTGCCACTCACAAGGGAAAGCCGACTCCAGTGCAATTCGTAGAGGAGATCGCTCTTGCCGCTCACAAGGGAAAGCCATCTCCGGTAAGTGATTCGTCTTTGTCTCATTATTTTCAGCGATGGGCCAAAATGTTTCTAAAGAGGCTGTCTTTATTAAGGACATTAAGTCCTCTCTTAGAGAAAGGGGAGTTAGAGTTAAAAGAAAAGATTTAGTAGGATTTTTTTCTTTCATTTCTGAAGCTTGTCCTTGGATTGTTATTACGGGTCCGGAGATTCACCCCCGGACTTGGACTAAAGTAGGTCATGATTTAAACCAGCTTCTTACAAGGAGGGCCTGAGGCAGTTCCCGTTCAAACCTTTAGTTACTGGAACTTGATTAATGATATAATTCAGGAATCTAATGGCGGCAAAAGACTTCTGTCCTTAGCGGAAGAGTTTCTTAGACCCCTTTCGCGCATGCCTTCTCAAACATCTATTCCACCTAAGAACCCTAACCTCAAACGTTCCTCTCCTTGTCCATCTGTTGTAGTCGACATACCTCCTCCACCCCACACATCCTTCCCTTTATCCTTCTCTCCCCTCCGTTCGTGATTGCCCTCCCGAACCCGATACACCTCCTCAATCTCCCAAGCTTGCGTTCCCCATCATCCCCCAGCCACCTAATAATTCTCTCTCCTCCTCTGAAGAATCAGAGCTAGAAGAACAAAATGCCCGTTATCATGCTCCTGATTGGCCAGGACAAGCCACAGGTGCGGTTGCTACCTCAGCCTCTGCCCCTCCGCCTTACCACACCCCTCTTCTTGGGTCCTCCTCTCTCTACTCTCCTGTACTCCCCCCTCCCGTTCACGCCCAGTCTCTGCTTCACACAAAACAACTCACTCAACAAATTAATGATTTAAAACAGGTCCTTACGCTCCAGAAAGAGTTCTCCGATCTCTCCCTTCAACTATCCTCTCTACAAAAAACTGTGGGAGAAACTCTTTTCCCAAAAAACCCTAGACAGCCCACAAAAATAAAGCCTAAACAAAAAATAACAAAAAATTTACCCCATATTTTCCCTGTTGTCACTCGCAAAAATGCCAATAATATGCCGTCCCTCGAAGAGCCGACCTCCGCAGAGGAACCTGAAGGCTCACAAAATGAAAGTGAGGGTGAAAATAGCGGCGATGATGTCCAAGCCCCTGCTGCTCAGGGTCTACAAGATCCTGCCACCCAGGCCACACACTCAAACTTCAAATGGCTAAAATTTAAGACCCTTAAAGAACTTAACTCCGCGGTCAAAAATTATGGCCACACCGCTCCTTTCACTATTTCCCTCCTTGAGGTTCTTCCTGGAGACGGATATCTTACTCCTAGCAAATGGTATCAAGTAGCCCAAGCAGTCCTCTCGCGCGGCCAATTTTTGTCTTGGAAGGCTGATTTTACCGACCGCTGTCATCCACTGCCCTTAAAAATCAGTCTAAACCTAATGATCCTGCCGCTTGCTGGACCTTTGAAAAACTGACAGGGCAGGGCAAATATGTCTCTGAACAAAAACAAATAGCTCTCCCTACAGGTCTCCTCGCTCAAGTAGCTGAAGCTGCCCTAGGGGCTTGGCGATCTGCCCCCATAAAAGGCTCTGTTACTACCCCCCTTACAAAAATTGTATAAGGGAGTAATGAAGCTTATAATGAATTTGTGAATTTGTCACTGAAGCAGCAGAAAAAATTCTAGGACCTGGAGAAACTGATAACAAAATTATTAAACAATTGGCATACGAAAATGCTAATTCCGCCTGCCGCGCTGTCCTTAGAGGACAAATAAAGGGAAAGAGTCTTGATGATATGCTCCAGCATATGTAATGATGTCGATCCCATAACCCATAAATTAACTCAAGGAATTAACTTAGCTATTGGAGCCACTCTTCAATACAATTGCTTTAAATGTGGCCAACCTGGTCATTTTTCAAAACAATGCCCCCAATTAACTCAATCCCACCCCGCGGCCAATACAGCCCCGGCCCCTCTCACTGTATGTCCACGGTGTAGACGTGGAAAACATTGGGCTAATCAATGCCGTTCTAAAACTGACGCCAGAGGAAAACCATTGCCCTCATTTCAGGGAAACGGGATGAGGGGCCAGCCCCGGGCCCCAAAACCCATTCAGTTTCAGCCGGCCATGGGGAACAGCCAGCACAAACCTCAGCTTCCCTCTTCAGGGCTTCTTCAGGAAGCGCGGGACTGGACTTGTGTGCCTCCGCCTACACAATTTTAGATCCTCTAGATGGTGCACAAGTCCTCCCCACTGGGATATTTGGGCCCCCTCCCAAAGATACCTTCTTCTTAATAATTGGAAAAGCCTCCTCCAGCTTATAGGGACTCAATGTTTTCCCATCTTTCGTAGACAATGATTATACGGGTGAGATAAAAGTCATAGCTACGGCTACACAAGGACCCTTGGCCATTTACCCTGGCCAAAGAATAGCTCAGGCTCTCCCTCTACCTCTTAACAGATCAAATCCTTACATCGTCCATAACTAGAGGAAATTCACACCCCGGTTCTTCAGATGCCTATTGGGTACAACAAATAACCACCAGCCGCCCCACCTTAAAGCTTAAACTAGATGGGCACTGGTTCGAGGGAATTATTGATACCGGGTAAGATGCCACTGTTTTGAGCTCACATTCCTGGCCCTCTGCTTGGCCCCTCCACCCCTCCATGACTCATCTCCAAGGTATCGGTCAATCCAAACATACACTCCAAAGCTCTAAGTTACTTACTTGGGAAGATTCAGAAGGCAACACAGGCACAGTACAGCCTTACATAGTTCAGGGACTCCCTGTTAATCTTTGGGGGAGGGATGTCTTCTCTCAAATGCAACTAATAATGTGTAGCCCCAATGAGGTAATTACCTGACAAATGCTCTCACAAGGATATCTTCCTGGACAGGGCCTTGGAAAAAACGGCCAAGGCAACCCCTTACCCATTCTCCCTCCTGTTAAAACTAACACTTTTGGTTTAGGATATAAAAATTTTTCATAAGGGCCCTTGCTCCTCCTGCACTCCAGGCAGATAAAATTACATGGAAGTCAGATTTGCTTGTCTGGATTGACCAATGGGTCCTCCCCTCCCATAAATTACAGGCGGCATTCGCGTTAGTGCAGGAACAGTTAGCCGCTGGACATATTGAGTCCTCCACTTCTCCATGGAACACCCCCATATTTGTCATCCAAAAAAGAACATCGGGGAAATGGCGATTACTCCAAGATCTCCGGGCCATTAATAAAACAATGGTACCCATGGGTGCTCTACAACCTGGCCTTCCATCCCCAGTTGCTATACCTAAAGGTTTTCACAAAATAGTTATTGATCTAAAAGATTGTTTTTTCTCCATTCCATTACACCCTGATGATTGTAAACGCTTTGCCTTTACCCTTCCCGTCACTAATTGTACCGGGCCCTCCCCTCGCTTCCAATGGCGAGTCCTGGCCCAAGGCATGGCAAACAGTCCCACCCTCTGCCAAAAATATGTTGCCCAGGCTATTGATCCTTTTAGATTGTCCCATCCTGACCACTACATTATTCACTATATGGATGACATTTTGTTGGCAGGTCCTTCTGAGTCAACGCTGGCCGACCTCTCACAAAAATTAGTCAGGGCTCTTGGGGCTGGAGAGGTGGCTCAGGGGTCAAGCCTCCGCCTTGCAGGCGGAAGGTCCCGAGTTCGGATCCCAGATCCCACGTATAGACGCCAGGCAGAAGCAGGGCGGCCTGCGCTTCTGGTCCTGGTAGGGCGGAGCCTGTGAATCCCGGGGCAGAAGGAGATGGAGGAGTCCATGGTGGTTCGCGAATTCGTCCGTGGTTCTACACATACACAGACACACGCACATGCACACAGTTGAATAAATAATAATAATTAAAAAAAATTTAAAAAAAAAAATTAGTCAGGGCTCTTAAAGATCTTGGCCTTCAAATCTCCCCAGAAAAAATACAAACTCAACATCCCTTTTTATTCCTAGGGTTTGAATTATTCCCCCATAAAGTTATTTCTCAAAAGCTTCAATTAAGAAAAGACAAATTACTAACCCTTAATGATTTTCAACGACTATTGGGTGATATTAACTGGCTAAGACCTTATTTAAAAATTACTACAGGGGAATTGAAGCCACTTTTTGATATATTAAAAGGAGACTCTAACCCTCTATCCCCCAGACACCTCACTCCTGAGGCCATGCAGGCCCTCTCCTTGGTAGAACAAGCTATTAATGACCATTTTTCCTCCTACTATAACCCCACCCTCCCTTTATACTTTCTTATATTATCTACACCCTTTTCACCTACGGGATTATTCTGGCAAACTCATCCCCTATACTGGGTCCACCTTTCAGCTTCACCCTCTAGAGTTCTAACAACCTATCTCCCTTAGTGTCCCAAATAATTAAACTCGGGCGAGAACATTCCATAAAACTGTTTGGCAAAGAGCCTAACCATTTAATTGTTCCCTATAGCCCACATCAGATCCAGTGGCTCACTCAAAATGATTCAGAATGGGCCATAAGCTGTGTTTCCTTTCAGGGAAACATTGATAATCATTATCCAGCTCATCGCCTGTTACAGTTCCTTCAAAAAACTCCTTTCATTTTTCCTAAACTTGCACATGCCTCCCCCATCCCTAATGCCATCTTTGTTTTCACTGATGGGTCTTCAAACGGAATGGCTGCCTACTCCATAGATGGAGTTATGTATCAATCTCCCACCATCCACTCCTCCACTCAACTTGTTGAACTTACCGCTATTGTTCAGGTTTTCACTACTCTATCACAACAACCTTTTAATTTGTATACTGATAGTTCATATGTTGCTCAGTCTATACCTCTATTAGAGACTGTTCCCTTTATTCGCCCCTCCACTAACGCGTCCCCCCTTTTTTCGTTATTACAACAACTCATTCACAAACGCACACAACCCTTTTTCATTGGGCACATTAGGGCTCATTCTGGTCTTCCCGGACCCCTATGTCAGGGGAATGACCTTGTCGACCAGGCCACACAACAACCTTCCTTGACTTCCTCCCTAACAGCGCTTGCCTTTAAACAACAAACATTTATTACAGCACTCACCCCTCTTCAACAGGCACAACAGGCTCATAACCTCCATCATCTCAATTCCCTCACCCTTCGCTTAAGATACAAAATATCTAAAGAACAGGCCAGAGAAATTGTCCGTAATTGCAAGGCCTGCCTATCTTTTCTCCCTGAACCTCATGTGGGAGTTAATCCTAGGGGACTTATGCCAGGCGAACTTTGGCAAATGGATGTCACCCATTTTAAAACATTCGGAAAAAACAAATATATTCATGTCACCATTGACACCTTTAGCGGTTTTATTTATGCAACTCCCCAATCGGGGAGGCCACAAAACATGTTATTAACCACCTTGTAGCCTGTTTTTCAGTCATGAATTGTCCTAGAGTCATCAAAACTGACAGTGGCCCAGGATACTCTAGTACTCAATTTAGAGCCTTCTGTGCTCAATTTAACATTAAACACATCACGGGAATCCCATACAACCCCCAAGGCCAAGGCATAGTTGAAAGAGCCAATCAAACTTTAAAAAATACGCTTCAAAAACTACTATCTAACGGGGGAATTCTTTACTCCCCCCTAAACCACAGAACCCTGCTAAACCATGCATTATTTGTTTTAAACTTCCTTACCCTTGATGAACAACAACAATCTGCAGCTGACAGGCTCTGGCATCCTTCTACGGCTGATGACTATGCTCAGGCAATATGGAAGGACCCCATTGACAACAAATGGCACGGGCCTGATCCTGTGCTTATATGGGGAAAGGGCCACGCCTGTATATATAACAGACAGGCCAATAGCGCTCGATGGTTTCCAGAACGCTTTATTAAACCTTATACCCCTACAAGCCCCCTCAATCTTCCAAAATCATCACAACGCCTATTAATCAATCCCAGGGTGGTGCCTGAGAAGACTCTCTTCTTTTGTCTCCACAGAAAAAATGAACACCTATCTTCAGCCACCTTGGACCCTGTTCGCAGTTCTGCTTATCCTACCTGTCGGAGAATCTGGCCCCTATCAACTATGGAACTATACATGGGTAATAACCAACCAAGCAGGTGACGTAGCTAGCTCCTATTCCCAGATTGCATCTTCCCCACCTTGGCCCAACCTTGAAGTAGATCTTTGCAAGTTAGCTTTAGGAGCTGACCCCTCCTGGGGAACTCCAGACCACTACCTACCTCAACCAAAGCCCGTCAATACCCAAACCCGCTACAGTTCGGTTCCTGGGTGTTATAACCTCTGGGCTCGGTCTTTTCTAACCATGGCCCCCATCTATGTCTGCCCAGGCACCCACCGAGATTGCTCCTGGAATACTCGGTGCGGTTATTCCACTGATTATTACTGTGCTTCCTGGTCCTGTGAAACCACTGGAGATACTTATTGGAATCCTAGTTCCTCTTGGGACTATATAACTGTTAAAAGAAAAAACCCTTCTCCATACAAATTAAATTCCGGACCAGTTCCCGTTAACTTTGCTTGTCAACAATGGTGTAACACCCTCCTCATTACCTTCACCCCCTCTGGCAAAAAACAATTATGGACTGACAGAGGATTCGAATGGGGCCTCCGTCTATATATTTCTGGCAGAAACCCTGGCCTAACCTTTAGAATCAAACTATTACAAGGGCTCCCTAATCAACACAAGGCATCCATTGGACCAAATGCCCAACAACACCAACACCCCCCATGAACTCCACCCAATAGATACACCCCTACTCCCAACACCCTTTCCCTTACGCATTCCTATTTCCAACCTACCATTCCTAATGGTCCTATGTCCTCCACAAACCTCATCCTGTCTGTTCTTAATGCTTCAGCCGTTACCTTAATGCACCACAATGATTCACCTATAAAGAATGTTGGATGTGCCTCTCAGCAAACCCTCCTTTTTATGAAGGAATAGCCTTTTTTGGCGATCTCACTTATACAAATGACAGCAACCAGTTATCCTGGGACATTGTCGAGCTCACTGTCACTGATGTCTCTGGAATAGGAACCTGTCTCCTGGGCAAAAATATGATTCCCCCCGTTCAATTGACGGACATATGTAATGACACCTTGGTTGTCAATTCTCAGTTCATGTACTTACAAGCCCTTGCTCATAGTTACTTGGCCTGCTCTACAGGCTTAACCACTTATGTTGAGACTTCCAAATTTCTACAGGTATGTGTTGGTGCGACTGTTTCCCAAACTCACCATTTATGACCCTAACGAGTTCCTTACATTCTGGCAAAGGGGTACAGACCCCCATTCTCGCCATAAGAGAGAGCCTATATCTGCTGTAACTCTAGCTGTCCTCATTGGTCTTGGCCTTACTGGAGCAGGCACTGGTATAGCATCCCTCGCTACCTCCCAACATCAATATAACCAACTTAGCATGGACATTAGAGAAATAAGAGACAGTCTCCGAAATCTCAAAGACTCACTGGCATCCCTCTCTGAAGTAGTTTTACAAAATCGAAGAGGATTAGATCTAGTATTCCTTCAACAAGGAAGCCTCTGTGCAGCCTTAAAAGAATAAGGCTGTCAGCTTAGTCTCTCCCCATCTTGAAGCTCAGGGAAATTTGCGGAAGAGGGGGCGGTAAGAGTGTAAGAGCAAAAGGATGGGAGGAGCAATGATATGTAAGATACTCTATACTAGTTAGGGCTGAAGCAATCATAGTTGGACTTTGCATGCCCTGCGCATTGTCCAACACACTGTTGACCTCACAAAGTCTAGCATCTGCTAAAGGCACCAAGATCCTTGGAGGCAAAGGATTGGCAGCCACAGCAGTGTTCCTATACCTAAGGGGAACACGGGAAAGGGTTCAGGGAAAGGCCACTGGGTTCTTGTACGTCATCGGAGAGGAGGGCCCAGAGGAAAATCAGACATGCACAAGAAAGGACTCTCTGGGAATTAGGGTGGGAGGCACTGGGGGATGGGGAGGGAGAGGGGTGAGGAGGGGGAGCAGGGGGTACGGGAGGAGGAGGAGGGAGGGAGGGAACTGGTGTACCTAATAAGTTTGTATGAGCTGAAATAAAAAAAAATTCTAAATTAAAAAAAAAAAAAGAACAAGGCTGTGTCTAGACAAAACCGGTCTTGTAGAAGATAGTTTACAAAAAAATTACTGAGAGCCTAGAAAAAAGAAAAAGAGAAAGAGAAAAACAAGAATCTTAGTATCAAAATTGGTTTTCCACCTCCCCTTGGCTATCTACCCTCCTCTCTAGTATTTTAGGACCTCTTATTGGATTACTTTTGCTTCTTTCTTTCGGCCCATGGGCTTTTCAAAAATTAACTCGTTTTATAAAATCTCAAGTTGACTCTGCCCTCTCTCCACCCTCCATTATGGTCCAATATCACCGGGTCTGTACAGAAAATACTGATGACAATGAAACATCCCTAGATATAACTACCAAGAGGCTTAATTTCTCTGCCCTTACTACTGATAAAACCTCATGGTGGAAATGTTATTAACCACTCTTCTCTTGAGATTATTCCATGATATAGGTCCTGCCCGCCGCCTCTTCAACACACTGGTCCCGTCGACAGTCATCAACAGCTTCGACCCCATATGTGACCTCTGAGACCTTGTCTAGCTGCAGCTATATCACCCTTGGGCCTTTAAGAGGAGGTTTTTGAGCCCAGGTGGCCGCTCCAAAGACGGGCAACTTCCTCAGCTCCTAGACCAACCTAAGACAGGGATTCTGAGGGTGACAGAGCCACCCCATGACGGGTGAGGCTAGGAGCAGTGAGGTTGAACCTAAGACAGGAACGGCCACGAAATTGGCTCCGGGACACACAGACAATATTCTTCCCAAGCCTGCCTCGGCCCAATAGCTGTCTAGCTGCCCCCCCTTTACTATATAGAAAAGGGGGATATGTTAGAGGCCAGAGTCACTAAAGGGCCAAAAGGAACTCATAAAACTTGTTTGACATGTGCCCCCAGGACCCAGCGTACCAGGACATTCCAGAAGAGCCGTAAAAACGCTCCGGATCCAGATAACCGATATCGCAACTGCCAAATGCCGGGTGACTAATATCGCGACTGTTAAACGTCACAATTACCAGGTGCCTCTACTGATGCTTACCAGGCGCCTCCACCGATGCTTATCTCTTTTCCCTTGCCCCTCTTCCTCCTCTAGCCTGAGCATATAAGCTGTACCGTAACCCTAAATAAACGAGATCTTGACAACTCTTTGCTTGGTCTCCCTCTTTCTTTCTCGCCCATCGTTCCCTGCAGGCTCGATCCTCCTTGGACCCACGAATAACTGGTCCTGCTGGACAGGACAGTGATCCATGCTAGACTTTGGGGGATCATTGATATGTCAGTCATTGCTCAGGTCATGCAAAGTCCTATTATGGTTACTTCAGCCCTAACTTGTGTGGAATATCTTGTGTATTGTTACTCCTCCCCATCTTTAGGCTCTTATATCTTACCACCTCCTCTTCTGCAAATTTCCCTGAGCTTTAGGATGGGGGGAGATTGGCTAGTCTGGTTCCAGGTGATTAATGTAGGGTTCTGATGTTCTGAATTATGGTTTATTATTTTCAGTTTTGTTGTTCCTGCACCGCCCTTGGCTCCATCCTGATGGGTATTGGATGTCATCTCCTAGCCAGAGATAAAAGGCTGTTAAACTAGAGTCTTATTATAAGAGTAGATTCAAAGGTAGGTGGAATAAGAGTAGGAGATCCCAGGAGAGAGGGGTCAGCTCTCCCATTTGCAGGATGGTTACCATCTATCTGCCAGACTTTATGCCCTCCCTGACTGGTGAGATCAAACCCCCTCAGTTGCAAGTGACCAGGAAGGACAGTGAGTAAGCTTAATCAGATGTCTCATTATTTACTTGCAGTACTTGTTGGTGACCTATTTTCTCTGCTGTAGCCTGATCCCCTCTCTCCTTGTTTCTGGGGGGGGGGGCTCTTTCCCCTTCCCTCCTGTTTATTATCTTTGCAATTACTGTAGGTATTACAGAGATTTGTCTTTGAATATGTCTCTAAGTGGGTTTGGTACTAGGATTCACCGGTTAGGGAGTACATACGGTGCTTAATTTTCTGTGTCTGGGATACTTCACTCAATATGGTTTTTTCTAATTCCATCCATTTCCCAGCAAATTTCATTAATTCATCTTTTTTGATGGCTGAGTAATATTCCATGGTATAAATACACCACATTTTCCTTGTCCACTTATCAACTGGTTAGGTATATGGGTTGATTCCATGACTTTGCTGTTGTAAATAGTGCTGCTATGAACATGGTCATGCTTGTGCCATTGAGGTGAATTTTTGCTGTATGGGGGATTATTCCCAAAAGTGGAATAGCTGGGTCATATAGCATTTCAATCTTTAACTTTTTAAAAAATCGCCAGACAGCTCGCCAGAGTGGTTGTATGGGCGTGCATTCCCACTAGCAATGTAGGAGAGTTCCCCTCTCTCCACATCCTCTCCAGCATTTGGTGTTGTTTGTATTGTGGATTTTTGCCATCCTGATTGGGGTGAGATGATATCTCAGGGATGTTTTGATTTGCATTTCCCTGATGGCTAAGGATGTAGAGCATTTTTAAAGATACTTGTTAGACATTTCAATTTCGTCCCTGGTAAAGTTTCTTTTGAGTTTCCAAGCCCATTTTTTAATAGGCCCAAGTTTATTTATTTTTTATTATTTTTCAATTAATTAATTAATTTTTTTCCACTCATACAAACTTGAGAGATACCCCATTCCACTCCCTCCTTCCAACCTCTCCCTGGATCCCCTTGCTCCCTCCCCCTTTTCCCTTTCCTTCCCCCCTTTTTCCCAGTGCCCTCTTCCCCCCCCACCCCATTCCTGGAACATCCTTTACTGTGCATGTCAAACTTCCCTCTGGGTCCTCTTCTGATGAAGTGTAAGGACTCAGTAGCATTGCTTAGAGCTCTTTTTTGTGTTCCCCTTTAGTATAGGAATACTTTGTGGCTGTTAATCCCTTGCCTCTAAGGATCCTAGTGCCTGTGATCTGTGCTAGCCTTTGGGGGTTCGATGATATGTTGGTAAATGTACAGATCATGCAAAGTCCTATTATGATTACTTTGGCCCTAACTTGTGTGGAGTATCTTGCATATTGCTCCTCTCCATCTTTAAGCTCTTACAATCTTACTGCCCCCTCTTTCGCAAATTTCCCCGAGCTTTGGGATGGGGAGAAATTAGGCTGGCCTGGTTCTTGGTGATGCTCTGATGCTCTGAATTATGGCTTTTTTTTTTCTTCCAGTTTTGTTATTCCTGCACTGCCCTTGGCTCCATCCTGATGGGTATTGGATGTCACCTCTTAGCCAAAGATAAAAGGCTGTTAAAATAGAGTATTATTATTTTTTCCTTTTTTTAAATTTATTTTTTCCATGCATACAAACTTGATAGATTCCCCATTCCCCTCCCTCCTTTCACCCCTCCCTGGATCCCCTTGCTCCCTCTTTCCTTTTTTTTTATTGTTTTATTTTTTTTATTAAAAATGTAATTATACATTTAAAAATTTTTTTACCAGTTCCCTCCCTCCCCCCTCCTCCCCCCGAACCTCCTCCTCCCCTTCCTCTCCCACCCCATCCCCCAGTGCCTTCCCCCCAATTCCCAGAGAGTCCTTTATTGTGTACGCCTGACTCTCCACTGGGTTCTCCTCTCCGATGACATATAAGGACCCAGTGGCATTTCCATAAGCCCTTTCTCTTGTTCCCCTTAAGCATAGGAGCACTACTATGGCTATCAATCCCTTCCCTCCAGGGACCTCGGTGCCCTTAACAGATGCTAGACTTTATGAGGGCAACAGTGCGCTGGACATTGCGCAGGGCATGCAAAGTCCAATTATGATTGCTTTGGCCCCAACTATTGTTGAGAATCTTGCAAATCGTTGTTCCTCCCATCCTTTTGCTCTTACAATATTACTGCCCCCTCTTCCGCAAATGTCCCTGAGCTCCAGGATGGGGAGAGATTAGGCCAGCCTAGTTCTATGTGATTGATATAGAGTCTCTGAAGTTCTGGATTGTGGTTTGTTGATTTTCTTTTGCAGTTTTGCTGCTCCTGCAATGCCCTTCACTCCATCCTGCTGGGCACTGTATGTCATCCCCTGGCCAGAGACAAAAAGCTGTTAAACTGGAGTCTTGTTATAATGGCACATTCAAGGGTAGATGTAATAAAAGTAGGAAACCTCAGTGAGGGAGGGGTCCATCACCCATTTGCAAAATGATTACTTTTTATCTGTTAGACTATATGCCCTCCCCTTCTGGTGAGATCAGGAAAGAACGTCTGTGAACTTAACCAGGTTTCTCATTACTTACTTGCAGACCTTGATGGAGGCCTATTTTCTCTGCTGTAACATGGTCCCCTCTCTCCTTGTTTCTAGTGTGGCCCTCCTACCCCATCTCTCTTGTTCATAATCCTTGCAATTACTGTGTTACATAGGTTTACTTTTGAGTGTCTCAATGTGGGCTGGGTGAATTTGGTACTAGGAGCCACCTATTAGGGAGTACATACGGCGCTTAATTTTCTGGGTTTGGGATACTTCACTTAATATAATTCTTTCTAATGACATCCATTTCCCAGCAAATTCCAGTAATTCATCATTTTTGATGGCTGAGTAGTACTCCATTGTATAGATGTACCACAGCTTCCTTATCCACTCGTCAACTGTTGGACATTTAGGTTGATTCCATGATTTTGCTATTGTAAACAGTGCTGCTATGAACATGGTCGAGCTTGTGCTATCGAGGCGAACCTCTGCTGCATGGGGGGTTATTCCCAAAAGTGGGATAGCAGGGTCATATGGCATTTCAATCTTTAATTTCTTTAAGAATCTCCAGACGGCTCTCCAGAGTGGCTGTATGAGCCTGCATTCCCACCAGCAATGTAGGAGAGTTCCCTTCTCTCCACATCCTCTCCAGCATTTGTCGTTGTTTGTATTGTGGATTTTTGCCATCTTGACCGGGGTGAGATGATATCTCAGGGAAGTTTTGATTTGCATTTCCCTGATGGCTAAGGAAGTGGAGCATTTTTTCAGATATTTGTTAGACAGTTTAATTTCATCTCTGGTAAAGTTTCTTTTAAGTTCCAGGGCCCATTTTTTAATTGGGCCATTGTTTTCCTTGGAGTTTAGTTTTCTAAGTTCTTTGTGCACTCTGGACAGTAGAGCTCTGTCAGATATGTGGTTAGTGAAGATTTTCTCCCATTCTATGGGTTGCCTTTGAGCTCGTGTTACAATCTCTTTATCTGAACAGAAGCTCTTTAATTTCACAAGATCCCAACTGTTGAGAGTTGGTAGCAGTGACTGTGCCATTGGATGTCTGTTTAACTCCCTCTTCCCTTTTTCCCTTCCTTTGCCCCCCCTCCCTTTCTCCCAGTGCGGGCCCCCCCCCTTCCTGGAGCATCCTTTAGTGTGCATGTCAGACTTCCCTCTGGGTCCTCCTCTTCTGATGAGGTGTAAGGACTCAGTAGCATTGCCTAGAGCTTTTTTTTGTGTTCCCCTTTAGTACAGGAACACTCTTGTGGCTGTTAATCCCTTGCCTTTAAGGATCTTAGAGCCTGTCATCCATGCTAGACTTTGGGGGGTCAATGGCATGTTAGTCATTGCTCAGGTCATGCAAAGATCTACTAGAATTACTTTGGCCCTAACGTGTGTGGAGTATCTTGCATATCGTTGCTCCTCCCCATCTTTAGGCTCTTACAAGCTTACCGCCCCCTTTTCTGTAAATTTCCCTGAGCTTTGGTATGGGGAGAGATTAGGCTGGCCTGGTTCCTGGTGATTAATGTAGGGTCTCTGATGTTTGAATTATGGTAATTCTTTTTTTTTTCTTCTTCCAGTTTTGCTGTTCCTGCATGGCCCTTGGCTCCATTCTGATGGGTATTGGATATCACCTCCAAGTCAGAGATAAAAGGCTGTTAAAATAGAGTCTTATTATAAGAGTAGATTCAAAGGTAAATGGAATAAGAGTAGGAGACCACGGTGAGGGGGTGTGTGTCAGTTTCCCATTTGCAGGATGGTTACCTTCTATCTGCCAGACCTATCTGGTGAGACCAAACCCTCTCAGTTGCAAGTGATCAGGAAGGAAAATCTGTGAGCTTAACCAGATTTCTCATTACTTACTTGCAATACTTGATGATGGCCTATTTTCTCTGCTGTAGCATGATCCTCTCTCCTTGTTGCTGGTGGGGCCCTCCTTCCCCTTCCTTCCTGTTTATAATCTTTGCAATTTATCTTTGAGTGTGTCACTAAGCGGGTTTGGTGCTAGGATCCACCTGTTAGGGTGTACATACGGTGCTTAATTTTCTGTGTCTGGGATACTTCACTCAATATGATTTTTTCTAATTCCATCCATTTCCTGGCAAATTTCATTAATTGATCATTTTTGATGGCTGAGTAGTATTCCACTGTATAAATGTACCACATTTTCCTTATCCACTCTTCAACTGTTGGGCATTCAGTTTGATTCTATGACTTTGCTATTGTAAACAGTGCTTGCTATGAACATAGTCGTGCTTGTGCTATGGAGGTGAATTTTTGCTGTATGGGGGATTAGTCCCAAAAGTGGAATAGCAGGGTCATATGGCATTTCAATCTTTAACTTTTTAAAGAATTGCCCAGGCCCATTTTTTAATTGGGCCATTTATTTCCTTGGTGTTTAGTTTTCTAAGTTCTTTGTGCACTCTGGATAATAGAGCTCTATCAGATATTTGGTTAGTGAAGATTTTCTCCCATTCTGTGGGTTGCCTTTGAGTTTGTGTTAGAGTCTCTTTATCTGAACAGACGCTCTTTAATTTCATAAGATTCCATTTGTTGAGTGTTGGTTCTAGTTACTGTGCTGTTGGATTTCTGTTTAGAAACTGTTGGTTTAGTCCAATCAGCTTGAGGGAGTTCCCTACCCTTTCAACTAAGGTTTTTATAGTGTCTGGCCTTATTTTGAGGTCCTTGATCCATTTGGAATTAAGTCTCGTACATGGTGACAAGTATGGGTCCAGCTTTAATCTTCTGCATGTGGACATCCAGTTTTTTTTTAATTTTTATTTTTTATTTCAGCTCATACAAACTTATTAGGTACACCAGTTCCCTCCCTCCCTCCTCCTCCCCCCATACCCCCTGCTCCCGCTCCCCACTCCTCTCCCTCCCCATCCCCCAGTGCCTCCCGCCCCAATTCCCAGAGAGTCCTTTCTTGTGCATGTCTGATTTTCCTCTGGGCCCTCCTCTCCGATGACGTACAAGGACCCAGTGGCCTTTCCCTGAACCCTTTCCCGTGTTCCCCTTAGGTATAGGAACACTGCTGTGGCTGCCAATCCTTTGCCTCCAAGGATCTTGGTGCCTTTAGCAGATGCTAGACTTTGTGAGGTCAACAGTGTGTTGGACAATGTGCAGAGCATGCAAAGTCCAATTATGATTGCTTCAGCCCTAACTAGTATGGAGTATCTTACATATCATTGCTCCTCCCATCCTTTTGCTCTTACACTCTTACCGCCCCCTCTTCCGCAAATTTCCCTGAGTTTCAAGATGGGGAGAGACTAAGCTGGCCTAGTTCTAGCACCATTTGTTGACGATGTTTTTCTTTTTCCATTGGATTTTTTGGGCCCCTTTTTCAAAGGTCAAGTGGCTGTAATGGTGTGGGCTTATATCTGGGTCTTCAACTCTTTTTTTTTTAAATTTTTAAAAAATTATTTATTCAACTGTGTGCATATGCATGTGTATGTGCGCGCGCGTGCGTGTCTGTGTATGTGTAGAACCACGGACGAATTCGTGAACCACCATGGACGCCTCCACCTCCTTCTGCCCCGGGATTCACAGGCTCCGCCCTACCAGGACCAGAAGCGCAGGTCGCCTCCGCTTCCGCCTGGCGTCTAATACGTGGGATCTGGGATCCGAACTCAGGACCTTCCACCTGCAAGGCAGAGGCTTAACCCCTGAGCCACCTCTCCAGCCCCCTGGGTTTTCAACTCTTATCCATTGATCTATGTGTCTATTTTGGAACCAGTACCAGGCTGTTTTTGTTACTATGGATTTGTAGTGTAGATTAAGATTTGGTATCATAAAACCTCCAGTAGTTTTTATGTTACTCAGGATTGTTTTTGCTATCCTGGGTTTTTTGTGCTTCCATATGAATTTTGAGATTGTTCAATTTCTTTAAAGAATTGCTTGGGGATTTTGATTGATATAGCATTGAATTTGTATATTGCTTTTGGTAGGATGGTCGTTTTCATGATATCGAGTCTGCCAATCCAGGAACATGGGAGGTCTTTCCACCTTCTGGTGTCTTCTGTAATTTTTTCCTTTAGGGTTTTAAAGTTTTCATTGTATAGGTCTCTTAATTCCTTGGTTAGGTTTATACCAAGGTATTTCATTTTTTTAAGGGCTATAGTAAATGGGATTGTTTCTCTCAGGGCTTTTTCACTTCTTTCATTCTGGGCATATAGGAAGGCCACTGATTTTTGTACATTTTTTTTTTGTATCCTGCCACCCTGCTGAATTTCTATATTAGTTCCATGAGTTTCTTTGTGGAGTTTTTGGGATCATTCAGGTACAAGATCATGTCATCTGCAAATAGAGATAACTTGACTTCTTCCTTGCTGATTTGAATCCCTTTTATTTCCTTCTCTTGTCTTATGGCTCCAGCTAAGACTTCAAATACAGTACTGAATAGAAGTGGTGAGAGTGGACAGCCTTGTCTAGTTCCTGATTGAAGTGGGAATGCTTCAAGTTTTTCCCCATTGAGTATAATCCTTGCTGTTGGCTTGTATACAGCTTTTATTATGTTTATAATGGTTCCTTCCATTCCAACTGTCTCTAGGGTTTTGATCATAAAAGGCTGTTGGATCTTGTCAAAAGCTTTTTCTGCATCTATCAAGAATATCATGTGGTCTTGAATGTTGGACTGGTTTATATGGTGAATTACATTTATTGATTTGCATATGTTGAACCAACCTTGTGTGCCTACTTGATCCTCATGAATGATCTTTTTGATGTATTTTTGAATCTGTTTTGATAAGACCTTGTTGAGAATCTTTGCATCTGTGTTTACCAAAGAGATTGACCTATAGTTTTCTTTTTTAAGTGTATCTTTATTAGGTTTTGGGATTAAGACCATATTAGCTTCATAGAAAGAATCTGGTTTCCTTTGCTATTTGATGGAATAATTTAAGGAGTATTGGTGTTATTAGCGCCTTAAATATCTGGTAGAACTCTGTGCTGAATCCATCTGGCCCAGGATATTTTTTGGTGGGAAGATTCGAGAGTACTTCATCGATTTCCTTATGTATTATAAGACTATTTAAATAATTCACAACTTCCTGATCAATTTAGGTAAGTTGTGCTTACTTAGGAATTCATCCATGTCTTTTGTGTTGTCAAATTTCACAGAATATAAGTTTTTAAAAGTGACATTATAGTTCTCTGAATTTCTTGGGTATCACTCCATTTTCATTTCTAATTTTGTTAATTTATGTTTTTTCTGTCTTGCTTTTGGTTAATTTAGCTAGGAGTGTATCAATCTTATTGATTTTGAAGCAAAAAACCAGCTTTTTGACTGGTTGATTCTCTGTATCATTTTCCTTATCTCAATTTCTGATAGGAAATAAATTTTTTTAGAACCTTTTTATGTGTGTGTGTGTGTGTGTGTGTGTGTGTGTGTGTGTGTGTAGAGGGTATGTACCACAAATGTGAAAATAGAAGTCATTTTTTTACCTTTATCTTTATATATAATAAACTGTGGAAATAAAAAAAAACTTTGGAAATAAATGAGCATTGAAAAGAGAGAAAGGAAGAGTTTCGCACTCTGAACTTGGAGTTCACAGGGCAGGCAGCTTACCGTCCACATGATGGAGTTTTTCTAGGCCCTGCTGCTTCTGCCAGGGTCTTGCTTTTGGGATTTTGGAAAACCCACTATTTTGTACATTTACTTCACTCTGATAAAATGTTTAATAAGTTAAAGGATGGTGCATTAGTCAGGGTTCTCTGCAGGAAGAGAACAGATAGAATAGATAGAATTTATTTGATTTGACTTACAAGATAAAAATCATGGTAGCCCAACAAGGGCTGCCTGCAGCTGCTCAGTTTAGGAGCCAAATAGCTCAGCTATCCCAGCTGGATGCTGGAGGATTCCTGGAGAGTCTCTGAACTTCAGTCAGATTGGAGGGTGAAGAAGCTGGGTTCTATCAGCAGAAAATGATGGCAGCAGGGAA
The DNA here is from genome assembly GCA_023101885.1 of Typhlomys cinereus. Taxonomy (NCBI): domain Eukaryota; kingdom Metazoa; phylum Chordata; class Mammalia; order Rodentia; family Platacanthomyidae; genus Typhlomys; species Typhlomys cinereus. The sequence continues at coordinate 1,034,903 of JALPQD010000595.1, forward strand.
AATGAGCTGCCGCAAGGCAAGAGAGAGAATCAAGCTCTTCTTTCCTGTGCTTCTTTTATCTGATCTGCTGCTGGAAGGCAGGCAGCAGCCACTGTGTGCTGGGTCTTCCACGTCAGCTAGAGGATCACATGCAGGCTTGCTCAGGGGCTTTGATCAGCTCTTTACAACTGTACCCAAGCTCACCTGCAGCTGTCAAGTTGGCACCTCTCTCTCTCTCTCTCTCTCTCACCTATGTAGCTAACTATCACAGATGGTCAGATGGCTCAGTGGATGAAGACACCTTTCAGTGAACCTGGCGACCTGAGCTCCATCTTGGGAGCCCACATAGTAGAAGGGGAGAACCACTTCTAAAGGTCATTCTGTTCTCTACACATGTACTGTGATATTCTCTTTTTTCCCCTTTCTCAATAATAAATAAGTAATACATATCTGAAAGTGCTTATTTTTGTGTCTTGTTTAAGGGTGGGGAGAGAGAGAGAGAAACAGAGAGAGAGGAGAGGAAGGAGGGAGAGAGAAGCATCCACATATACCATGTGGATTTTGGCACTCACACTCAGGTCTTCAGGTTTCAGAGTGATCTCCTTTACTGCTGAGCCATTTCACCTGAAAGTGTGTAGAGACATAAATACTGCCGGGTGGAAAATCAACTTATTCAAGTGTCTGAATGAAAGGTAGGTTTGGTGGCCACTCTTGTCATAAGGCGTTTAGGAGAACGAGACAGGAAGATCAGATTCTGGTCAACTCCAGCAATACAGTGAGAGACCAAGGACAGCCGGGGCTACAGAGTCTCAAAAAACAAAAAACCAAAAACAAAACCCATCTTTGAGCTATTGGTTTCTGAAAGGTTTATCCCATCTAAAGCATTAGAAGTCCGGTTTCTTTGTTTTCTGAGAGTTGGGGCAGAATTGGATTTTGATAAGCTCTTATTAGTGTCCATTAAGCCAATCAAAACAAAGCTTCTTGAATTTGTCTTTATAATCTGATTTATTGATACTCCCTGGAAGGCAGAAAATACTCAACATTGCACAATGAGATTTAATTCCATCTGCAGGCTGGCTGCAGATGAACGACTCCCTCCCCAGCAGCCAGGGGCATAAGGGACTTTTCTTCTTTTCAGTGGGTCCAGAAATCTGCAAGCGACTTACTTCACAAATGATCCAAAATGGGTGTGTAGTGGTGTAGTGCAAATCTGTAATCCCAACACTTAGGAGCAGAGGTTGCCAAGATTCAGCCTGCAACCTGAACATGGCCAGACCCGATCTTTAACACACACACACACACACACACACACACACACACACACACACATAGCCCACAGAAAGTACATAGAATGAACCTATTCTCTGTCAGGCCTTACCCACATCCTGCTTCAGACTTAAATACAAATTCACGTAACCAAACTAGGTTTAATCCTGGGACTCTCAGAGAAGGAAACGTGGGATTCATTGTAGTTATGTTTGAAGATATCGAACAGTTAAAAGCAAACATGGGTCTGGCGGCAGCCATCAGGTGAGCCGAAATGGGCGCGTACAAGTACATCCAGGAGCTGTGGAGGAAGAAGCAGTCGGATGTGATGCGCTTCCTGCTGCGGGTCCGCTGCTGGCAGTACCGCCAGCTCTCGGCGCTGCACCGGGCGCCGCGCCCCACGCGGCCCGACAAAGCCCGCAGGCTGGGCTACAAGGCCAAGCAAGGTTATGTCATATACAGGATTCGCGTGCGCCGTGGAGGCCGCAAACGCCCAGTTCCTAAGGGCGCAACGTACGGCAAGCCAGTGCATCATGGTGTGAACCAGCTGAAGTTTGCCCGGAGCCTGCAGTCTGTTGCTGAGGAGAGAGCCGGACGCCATTGTGGGGCTTTGAGAGTCCTGAATTCCTATTGGGTTGGTGAAGATTCTACCTACAAATTCTTCGAGGTTATTCTTATTGATCCATTCCATAAAGCTATCAGAAGAAACCCTGACACCCAGTGGATCACCAAGCCTGTCCACAAGCACAGAGAGATGCGTGGACTGACATCTGCAGGCCGGAAGAGTCGTGGCCTTGGAAAGGGCCACAAATTCCACCACACTATTGGTGGTTCCCGCCGTGCAGCTTGGAGAAGGTGCAATACTCTCCAGCTCCACCGCTACCGCTAACATAAGTAAATGTTTGTAAAATTCATACTCAATAAACAATTTAGGACAGTCACATCTGCTTAAAAGTGTTATTTGTCTGTTAAAATTAGTCTGCAGATTATTTCATGAATGCTTTGTGGAAGTATAGCAGTTAAAGTGCAATAATGTTTGAAGACTACAAGTAATGGTGTACTTTGTTTCTAATAAGATTAACTTTCCTTGCATTTTGTTAGGGTTCTGTATACAGTGTTTGCAATATGCTATGTGGTATCATGTAAAGAGGAGTGCTGCAACTAGCCCTGTAGATTTGTTTGGTGCATGTGATGAACCTACAGCTTTATTGGGATGATGCAATGTTCTGGTTAGTTTTAAAGTGGCTGCTTGGAGTTTGAGTGGGTTTTGCTTAGAATCTGTAAGCTGAGGCTTTCCTAACCCTTGAATATGTAGAAAACTGATGGTGACTATAGCCCCCATTTAAAAATTAAAGCTTCTGAAATGGCACCATTTTCAGAATTGGCTAAATTTATTTTAAGAGGTTTGTCTTACTAAAGTTTAAGTTGCCTAAGTCAAATTAGCTGAGTTTTAGTAAGAGTGAAATACATGTACGGTGAGAGCTGGCTCACTCAGTTTTGTGGGATCTAAGGTCTGGATTTAATGTCCAGTAGATAGTGGTATTTATACTTGTTTTTAGGCTGATTGAAATTAGACATTGAGCCAGTTACTTCCCTTAAGGTTTGTAAGCAATTAATATAAATGCCAATATTGGAAGATGGGAGATCAGTGGCTATTCAGTAAATACCAAATGAGCTTGCAAAAAAGTTATGTAGATTTTCAACTGTTAAAACAGCTTGGGACCACCAAGAAGTCTAGTGAGTCGATGAAGTCTAGCTATTGTCAGCAGACAATGTGTTTCCATGGTTTCCTATCTAACTTTGTGTTGTCTGCAGTCACTTTCCTCATCTGAGGTCAAATACTTCGAAGTTGACAAAGAAGTGAGCATCATACATACTACCACATTGTTTTATTTCTGTGCCATGGGTAGACTATTTACCCAGCTGAATTCAAGTATGGAAGAATCAAGAATTGCCCTTATTACAGATTCTGTGGTTTGCTGTCTTGAAAATAGATGGCTCAGTTTCAATCCTAATTGATGCTTTCCTGTCTTGGGGTTTAAAGAGATGATTCAGTAGATTTTCAGACAGTACTCAGGGCAGACCCAAAATTTTTAAGACCTAAAGCTCTATAGTTAACAAAACCATATTGTGTGTAGAGATTGTTCAACAAAAGGAATAAATGTCTGTTAAACAAAAAAAAAAAAAAAAAAATAAAAGCAAACATGGGAGCTGGCAAGATGGCTGCGGGGGTGAGGGTGGGGGATGGGGTGGGGTGGAGTGGAGGTGAGGAGGCCCTTGCTGACAAGCCTGATGTCCTGCATTTGATGTCCTACATGGTGGAACATGGTGGAATGACAGCACAACTCCCACAATCCCACAAGCTGTCCTTGGACAAGGCACCATGCTCCAACACACATGCACACATAAGAATGCTAAAAAGCAAAGCATGGCATCAGGCACCATAACACACCTGTAAATCCAGCATTTGGTGAGTAGACACAGGGGGATCAGGAGCTCAAGGTCATTCTCCCATGCAGAGTTCAAGACCAGCTTGGGCTACAAGAAGTTATCACACAAAAACCTCAAAAGAGAAAATAGATTTTTCCAGATTTTATGTGATATATCTCTCTACTAATATTAATCTTGTTATATCTCAGCTATTCTTATAACTTTTAGGAAACACTGAGTTTATCTTTTTCTTTCCCTCCCTCCCTCTCTCCCTCCCTCCCTCCCTCCCTTCCCTCCTTTCTTTCCCTCCCTCCCTTCCCTCCCTCCCTTCTTCCCTTCCTCTCTTCCCTTCTTCCCTCTCTCCCTTCCCTCCCTCCCTCCCTCCCTTCCCTCCCTCCCTTCCCTCCCTCCCTTTCTTCCTCCCTCCCTCCCTCCTTTCTTTCTTTCTTTCTCTCTCTCTCTCTCTCTCTCTCTCTCTCTCTCTCTCTCTCTTTTTATTGTTGAGACAGGGTCTCACTATGCAGAGCTTCAGACTGACTTCAAACTTGAAACCCTCATGCTTCAGTCTCCCAAGCACCAGAATTGCAGGTACGTGTCACCAAGCCCTGTTATATACCTTTTAAAAATGGCATTTATTAACACATTTGTGAAAATGACCCAAAGGTCAAACTGTTTTGCAGTTTGTGAAAATAAGAAGCAAAGTGACTTACTATTTATCCTGAATTTTACAGTTAACCAAGGATCTTGGGAATCATATTTAAATTGATCTATTATACACCCTAATTACTGCTGACATGAAAAGGCTTTTTGGAATTATAGTTCCATTTAAGTTTGACATGCACAGTAAAGGATGCTTCAGGAATGGGGGAGGGAAGAGGGCACTGGGAGAAAGGGAGGGAGGGGGAGAAAGAAAGGAGAAAAGGGGGAAGTGAGCAAGGGGATCCAGGGAGGGGTGGAGGGAGGGAGGGAGGAGAATGGGGTATCTATCAGTTTGTACAAGTGGAAAAATAAAATTAAAAAAAAGAATTATAATTCCATTTGATGGAATACTTAATATTATTTTTAGCTGTACTATCATAGGTGAGGCATTTATCATTCCTATAGATGTATTTATATTTTTATCAAACAGGTTGTATATATTCATAAATACCTAGTATTATTTTTGTATGTTTTAGAACTTTTCCTAAATGCTGTTGTGTAGCATGGATTTCTTTGCAACTTATTTTTGTCTTTTGAACTTAGATTGCTTAGCGCTTTCTTTTTTCTGACAGAGCTGAGAATCAAACCTAGAAACTAGTGTATGCTAGACAAGAGCTTATCACTAAATTAAACTCCTAGTTGTGATTTTACATTTATTCCCATTTTTATATTATATTTTATTTGTGTGTGTGTGTGTGTGTGTGTGTGTGTGTGTGTGTGTGTAAGTGGAGGCCAGAGGACAATTCTCTGGAGTCAGTTCTTTTAGTTTTGTAACTTGTTGCTGTATAAATACTGGGCCCACTAAAGGCACTAGGATCCTTGGAGGCTAGGGACTGACAGTCACAGTAGTGTTCCTAAGCTTAAGGGGAACACAAGAAAAGGTTCTGGGAAATGCCCCTGGGTCCTTGCACCTCTTCGAAGAGGAGGACCCAGAGAAGAGTTTGGTATGCACATTAAAGGATGCTCCGGGGATTGGGGGGAGGGGAGGCACTGGAGGATGGGGAGGGAGGGGAGGCACTGGAGGATGGGGAGGGAAGGGAAAGGGGAGGGGGGAGCAGGGGGATCAGGGGGAGGTGGAGGGAGGGAGGGGACCGGTGTACCTGTTAAGTTTGTATGAGGGGAAATAATAATAATAATAATAATAATAATAATAATAATAAAAATAAATACTGGGCCCAAACAATTTAGGAGAACAAAGGGTTTCATTCAGCTATGGTCCAACATGTCAGGAGAGTGACAGTGGCAGGAACTGAGGGAGCTGCCACATCTCTCCCACAGCAAGAGCAGAGGGCAGGGACGGATGCCGCAGGCTGGTTCATCCTCCAGCTTGCTGAGGCTCAGTTCTCTCCTTTTTTACCTACCCGCCCAGCGAACAGCCCCACCCACAATGGGCTGTGTGTGTTTTTCACATCAATTAATACAATCAAGACAATCTTCTATCGGCTTGTTCAGAGGCCTGTCTTACCTAGATAATTTCTCATAGATATAGGTGTCCACGGCTGAGACTAACCATCACAGTTCTCCTTCCACTCTATGAGTTGTAGGAACTGGACTCAAATTTTCCAATCACCTGCTGAGTCATTTCTCTGGCCTGTGCCTGGCTTTCTTTAATATGGGTTCTGTTAGCCATAGATGGGCCATTTTATGAAACTTCCCTACCCTGACTGGAAGGTGGTGATTTCCAGAACTCTACCAGCTATTTCCTCCCTATCTTTCTTAGACAGACCCCTGACTTCCCCACCCTGCACTGCCCTACTGGCAACTCCTTAGCAGTGCTTGAATGCCTAAGAGAAAGAAGCCCCCTTTCATCTTGGGGTCCTCTGCAGTCCCTCCACCCCATGCTGTCTGTGGCTGGTCTACTTATTCTCGTGACCTTAAGCTATCTCTTTTATGCTAATGCTCTCCCACTTTAAGACTACACTATGGTTCCTTTGACCACAGGTTCTAATAAATCGTATATTTTTTGTCTTTCTCTTGAGTTAGCTTCTCTTTCTCAACAGACTTCCACGAGGACCTTACATACTGTCATGAAGTTGCTTGTGATCCTCCATCTGTTGATCCAACAGGTTCAGGAGGTTTGATCTCAGACTCTCATATTTATGTTTTGTTTTTCCCATCTAAAGCTCATACTTAGTGAATCTCTTCAGCCCTCTGACCTTATGTTTTTTTTTAAAGTTACTTTTTTTTATTCAATTATGCGTGTGTGTGTATGTGTGTGTGTGTGTGTGTGTGTGTGTGTGTGTAGAACTACCGGTGAATTTGGGAACCACCATGGACTGCCTCTACCTCCTCCTTGTTTACTCTGCCCTGGGATTCACAGGCTCCGCCTTACCAGAACCAGAAACGCAGGCTGACCTGGCTTCCGCCCGGTGTCTGTATGTGGAGTCTAGGATACGAACTCTGGACCTTCCGCCTGCAAGGCAGAGGCTTAACCTCTGAGCCACCTCTCCAACCCCTGACCTTATGTTTTTAAAGATAAATTTTATTTGGAAACAATAAATTCACCCAAAAGTTGCAAAGACAGCCAGGGAGTTACTGTGTTTTGATTTGTCTTACTGGTTACATAACTTGTCTTTCATGTCTAGAGTTTAAGGTTCAACCCCCAATACTTCAAAACAAATGAATGAGCAAACAAAAAAACCTATGATATCTATCTATCATCTATCTATCTATCTATCTATCTATCTATCTATCTATCTATCTAATGTAAATTATGAACTTTTTTTCAGATTTCACCTGTTTTTCTGCTAATACTCTTTTTTTCTGTTCCAGAAACTCACTAGATCCCTCGATGCATTTAGCTGATGGCAATTTTCAGATATGTGATACATGACATCCTAATTCATACAACCCAATGAATTACAATTCCAGCATTTTGATAATACAATGAATTTATTATCCCATTGGTAGCTATTTAGTTTATTTCCAAATTCTCAAACAATGGTGTGTCTTGTTTTCCTTTACAGTGTTAGGAAGCAAAGAGCATCTATTTGTACTTCACAGTGGAGTTAAACCCCGCTGGTTAAAACTGGCAGGGCCTTACTGGTCTAGCCTCCCCTTTCTTCCAGCCTAAGCCGGAGACTCATGACTTGCCTAGTCTTCTTTTCTCCCCTGTTTCTGAAAGCTGTTCATCCCTTTCCTATTTCCCAGTGTTGTCTTTTCTGCTCAATCCATTTCCACCCCTAGCAGTGACTTGGAATGTTGTGTAGTTTAAGAAAAGAAAGGAATTACTAAGGAAAACTTGGGCCTGGAGTGAAATAGATTTGTGTGTCACCAAGAGAGAGGGGAGCCATTTTCTTCAGTGATGTAGACGCTGGTAAGTTGCCAATGTGCCAGTTACCGAGGCTCACCATAGAGAGACCCTGAGCAGCCTGTTTCTGCAATTGGATATGTCATACTTTCTGGACTCTTCTTTCTAAAGCCCACACCCCTACTCTCGGTGTGTTGTACCCCTCATCTATCTAAGAGCCTCTCTTTCTCATAATCCTGGTGCTTAAGCCTGTATAAACATTATCTTTTTTTTCTTTTTCTTAAGTCTTTTATTATTATTATTTATTCAATGTGCGTGTATGTATGTGTGTGTGTGTGTGTGTGTGTGTGTGTGTGTGTGTGTAGAACCACGGGGGAATTCCGGAACCACCATGGACCGCCTCCACCTCCTCCTTGTTTACTCTGTCCCGGGATTCACAGGTTCCGCCCTACCAGGACCAGAAATGCAGGCCGTCCCCACTTCCGCCCGGCGTCTATACGTGGGGTCTAGGATCTGAACTCAGGCCTTCCATCTGTAAGGCAGAGGCTTAACCCCTGAGCCACCTCTCCAGCCCCAACATTATCTTTATAAATCCCAACTGTGCTTCAAAGAAAAGGGTGAGACACAAAGAGAGGAGAGAGACTAGTAGGGAAGATGGGGTCAGCAGGATCGCGAAAGGGTAAGAGATTATATGCATGTATGAACTTGTGGAAAGAATCTCTCTGCTATTCATTTGTTAAAGAGTATCATTTCCCATGTGCCAGACACTGTTAGGGACCCAGGGACTTGTCCTCCCTAGATCTCAGTCCCCCGTTCTGTCCTGTCCCCCCCTCCCCCATTCATTCTCTTGGATCCAAGGCTGGAATGTAGGACTCTGGCCCAGCCTTGGCTCCTTTGTTTCTTCCCGGCTTCGTGGAATCCTCCCTTGGAGGTCTCATAGAGGACTTCAAAGCAACCTGCTTCAAAAATGAATCTATCCCCTGTACCCAAGACACCTCTTTTCTAGCGCTCCACAGCTTAGGGAAGGGCACCAAGAAATAGTTTCTTTTCCCAGCATTGACCTAAAAAAACTCATTTCTGTCCATCTTGAGTTACCTTAGTGTCCTCACGTTGACCAGAAGCATCGATGTGTTCGTCCTGCTTTATTCAATACCTTTTGGGACTCAGATTTGTTCTGTTTTTTCAGAAACAGCCGTTTTTTTGGTGGGGGGGAGGAATGGGGGAGACAGAGTTTTGCTAGGTAACCCAGGCGGGCCCCCCACTCAGGATCCACCTGCTTCTGCCTCCCAAGCATTAGGATGTCAGGCCTGAGCCATGTAATCCAAAAGTATACCGCAAACTTTATTATTCATTTCTTGCCTTGAGAGCAAGGGATTTAACCTTCGTATCTCCAGTTAAAAGGAAAAACAAAACAAACAAAACAAAACAAAACAAACAACAGCCCAACGCACAGTGGATGTAGTCCATATTTTGGAACCCGTAGGTGTGCGGGAAATCATCCAGACCTTGGCGTGTTTGAGGAGACGGAGGTGCCTGGACTTAGCAGAAGCGGCCGATCCTGCCCTCTAAAAGCCTATATCAGGTGGTGGTGGCGCCCCCTCCCCCCACTTCAGTGGCCCAACACCTATCAGACACTCTCTCCAGTCGATCCTTCCTGTATTTCTGAGATCAAAGGGGTTTTCCCGGCTTAGAAGATTAGATGTAGGGAAGAGAGGGGGCGGAAATGATTACTTTAAGAAGTGGTGGAGGTCAGAAGACTCCTGCCAGAGGCTCGGTGGGCCGAGGGAGAGGATCTAAGCAGAGCTGTGGCCTCTGTAGCAGATCTGGGTGTGGCGTTGGGTGGGGCCCGTAGGTGCGCCCTTGGCCCCGCCCAGCGGCTCAGCGGTAAATAGAAGCACTGCGCAGCGATTGTGGCGTAGTCTCCGTGCCGTGGGACCCTCGCCTGTGACGCCACGGCGGCAGCCAGCCTCATCTTCGCCCTGAACCCCCACAGTTCCAGTGTGCCGCTGGCCTCCCGGCGGACATGGAGCAAGAAAATGGAAAGATGAGCCAATGGCAGGCGGCCCCCCAGCCCCGCCTGGTGAGTATGGGGTCCGCCACAGGGGACTCAATGTGCTGATGGTGAGTGACGCAGAAGTGGAGAACCCGGGGGGAAAGGAGAAGGGCCGGAGTCAGAAAGGACAGAAGCTCGAGGGAAGCAGGTAGACAGGGATGATACCGTGTTTAATTAGTTAATATTCATCAAGGGTTAGGGCCTGTGCTGGGTGAGGACAGCGTGGAAGGGAAGGATTCCGTGTACCCCGAGAAGCGAAAACTAAGTTCGCAAGTCACTAGGGAAAGATAGGGAGAGAAAGCTTAATTTGCCAGAGCCTTCTAATTACAATGGTGATGGCGATTTATTTATTTATTTACTTTTGTGGTGCTGAAGATGGAACCCACAGCAAATGCTCCACTCCTGGGCTACAACCCCAACCCCATCACATTCCAATAATGAGTAATTGGCAGGATGAGTGCTTCTGCCTTGGAGGAAGTAAAGGTAGCTTATGAAGCCGAGGTGTGGTGGGGGATGGGAGATGGGGCATCCAGAAGGCCAGACGGGAGCTTGAAGTAGTCCAGGATGAACAGTGGGAGGTTTTGATGAGTTTAAACATCACCTGTCATATATATTTTAAAGAGTGCCCGAAGTTGGGCGTGTGGCAAATGCTTGCAATCCCAGCCACCGGGGGAGAGAGGCCCGAGGATCAGGAGGCCTTCAAGGTCATCTTTAGCTATGCAGTGAGTTTGAAGCCTAAGGCCAGCATGGACTACCTAAGCCTCCAAAGCAATAATTAAGAGGCTGTGAGGTAATTCAGGTAAGGATTAAAATGACCTTGGAAACTAGTCATACCAGAGTAAAAGAAACTCACTCATTTGGAGGCTTTTTGGAGAAAGAAACAGGAACCTGTGATGGTATTTGTTTGTACTTGAGGTTTCTACATCTGTGGCTTTGGTTTCTTGCTATGTTCCCAAATGCATAGTGTCTATACATGGTGACGACGTAGTAGTGTGTACTATAAACTAGAGATGATTTATGGAATCTATGGAATGCATGTAAGATGTAGGATGTAGTTTATCCAAGGGTCTTGATTGTCAGCACACACAAGTTCTGGGACCAGTACCTCATAGATACAGAGGGACAACTATACTTGGATCTAGGGTGTGAAGGAGCTATGCAAGACTAGCTACAGGTATCTCACCAGCACAAATGGGTGAAAACAGTGGTTATGTTTCCCAGGACAGTCAAGGATAAGAAGGGGGATGAAGGGGATGTTGGACCAGGATAATGTTGAGTTTGGGAAGCTATTTGAGGTGCCTTCAGGCTATCCAGTTCAAATGGACTTTTGGAGAAAAAGGCAGTTGAAGGGAGGGGGAGTGGTCTTCCCTGGAGCTATAGGTTTAAGAACAAATGCAATTTAACTAGAAATGGATCATTAGCATGAGAAAGAATTGCCACTGAGTGTAGACACTGGCTGGAGACAGGAGGAAATGGCTAAGGAGGCCAGAAGGAGAAAAGCCTTGAGTGTCCTGTGTTGTTGTTAGGTGGGCCAAGGGATTTCAAAAAAGATCATGGCCAGGCCCCCCACTGGATCTTGAGTCTTCGAAGTATTGTTGAAACTTAGTGATGATGTCACTGGCGACCTTTATGAGAGGTGGAGAGGTGGGGGAGTGACAAGGTGAAGTGGTGGAGAGGGTGTACTTAGACAACTCTGGAGTTTGTGAAGGACTAGAAAATGAGGGAGCTGTTCCCGGGAAGGTGGGAAGAGAGAGAGGCTGAGTGCCTCTGAACAATACCTGCCCTGGTCTTTTATCCAGTGCCTGGGTTGTATTTACTTTATCTTGATGTTTGCAGAGCATATAAAGTGAGAACCGCCCCCCCCAAAACCCAAGTCCTGAAGTTTTTAATCATGATTAGTAGGGTTTGGGGATTTTTTTTTGTTTATTTTGTTTTGAGTCACGGTTTTGCTCTGTAACCCAGGCTGCTTCAAAACTTGGAGCAATCCTTCCCCCTTAGTCTTGGGAATACTGATATTACATCAGGGAGCCGCAGTCCGACACATCACTTCTTCCTCTGTGGGCAGGGGTGGTTGAGACAGTCTCACTAACTTGACTAACTTGGAACTTGATGCCTCCTGTCTCTGCCTGCTCAGTGCTGGGATTATAAACACGAAGCACTAATCCCATACAGCCTGTGTTCTTCTAAAATTAAAAAAAAATCATAAAATCTATGTGACATAAAACAATTTTAAAATCTTTAAAATTTTATTTTATATTTGCAGAGATGAAACTCAGGGCCTTGTAGTGCTTTACACTAAGCCATATTCTGCCCCTCATTGTTTTTCTCTTTGTTGTTGTTGTTTGTTGATAGAGGCCCTTAAACTAGGGCCTTGTACCAGCCAAGCAAGCTCCCTTTTGACATGGAACCTTACACATCCCAAGCAGGCCTTGTACCTGTGAATTCCCCCTCTTAGTCTGTGGGCCACCAAACCTGGTTCTGACTCTTCATTGTAGTTTTGTCTGATATTTTCTTAGTGATCATTGGTACTGAATATTTTTTTTATGTAGTGACCATTTGCATATCTTTTTTGAAGAAATGCCTGTAAAATTTCTCTGTGAAGCAGGACCTCCCCTTTTAGCCTAGTCTAAATTGGAATTTAGAGCAATCCTCCTGCCTCAAACTTCTCAAGTACCAGAGATTATTTATTACCTACGCACATAAGTTTTGAGTCTCTTGAGTGTTTTGTTGCCTGCCCCTGGTGATTTCTTCTTTGAGTTTTAATAGTTTGAGTTCTTACATTTAGATCTTCAGGTCACTTGGTCGAATGTGTTTTGGTGATGCTGGGATAGAACTCAGGACTTGTGTGCATGAGGCAGGTTCTCAGTATGATTCCATTAATTCAGGTTAGTTTTTTTGTTTCTTTGTGTGTTTTTGCAACAAAGAATTGATTAGCCTGGAATTTGCTATATAGACCAGGCTGGCCTTGAACTTGCAATGATCTTCCTGTCTCTGCTTCCCTAGTGATGACATTACAGGCACGTGCATGGGAATTTATACATGGGATTAGATAGAGGTGAGCTTCCTTCTTCTGCGTGCAGATATATGGTTATGTGGATTTCTAAATACAAATGATTAAAATTTTGTCATTTCTCCAAATAATGGACTTGGCATTGTTTGCCAAGCATCAGTTGATAATATGTGTGTGGTGTATGTCTTTGCTTTATAGATCTATCTTTGTGCTAATTTCATACTGTTTTGTGTTCATGTTCTTTGAGACCTGGTAACATGTGTCCCAGTCTGGCTTCCAACTAGCTATGAGGATGCCTTTAACTCATCTCCTGCCTCTACCTCCCAAGTATTGGATTAATTGGTGTGTACCACCAAGTCCATCTGTATTCTTTCTCAAGATTGTTTTGGGGGTTCCTTAGATCCTGTTTGAATCTTAGGGTGATCTTTCTGTTTTCTGAAAAAAATGGATGAAATCTTGTTAGGCCTAGGCTTAGTAAATTGCCTAGCTCCGAATACCCCTGCCTCTCAAAGGCTTGGATTACAGATGTGTACCACCACCCCAACATAACTTCGTACCTGAAAAGAATAAGCTTAAAACTAGCTGAGGGAAACAAAAGAAAATAAATGAATCTAAAAATTGTTTTTTAAGGAATGATGAACACAGTTGCCAAGCTTTCAGCAAGCCTGACTCAAAACAGAAAAGATTAATGAGAGAAGAGAACATGGGGGTGAAAATACAGAAATGAAAAGGATTATAATGGGATTATAGATGATGGTTGTGAACACAAACCTTAGCCACAAATTGGATAAACCTGGATAAAACATGCTGGAAAGAGGCTTTCTCAAAAATAGAAGAGTTGGTGATAAAGCACTTGTGTTTTCAGCACTATGGGGGTAGGGAGAGGTAAAGTGGTTGAGGATAACCTGAATTTACAAGGTAATTCAAGGCCAGATTAAGCTCCATAATCTAACCAAGGAGGGTAGAGCATGCCTTTAATCTCAGCACTGGGGAGGCAGAAGAAAGACCATTGTAAATCAAGAACAGCCTGGGTTACCTGTGACAGAGAGAGAGAGAGAGAGAGAGAGAGAGAGAGAGAACAAATCCTATGATCTGTCTTAGAGAATTCCTCTTGTGTACTTGAGATGAACGTATTGTTCTGTTGTGTAGAATGATCTTGTATATATATGTTAGATCTAGTTGGTTTATTTTGTTGTTTAGGGTCTCTCCTTCCATGTGGTTGTGCTATCCGTTATTGAGAGTTTGTCAGTATAGCCATCACTATTTTATTTATTGAATTTGTTCTTTGACATGTTCATATGCATATAAGGCACTCTACTTATTCTCCTCCCTCACCCTCTATTCTCTTCTCATCAAATCTCTCTCTCAGGCTCATGTGGAACAGGTTCATCTCATCTCCTATCTGCCTCTTTGTTGCTGGGATTACAGGCATGCACAACTATACCTGACTGGTCTTTGCATCTAAAACAGCTCTCTTGTACATTGTGTATAGTGATACCACATTAAAAAGATCCTTTCTGCCCTCTAGGTTTTTGAGGCAGTTTGTGTTGTCCAGCGAGACCTCAAACTCAGGTTTTCCTGCCTCAGTCTCTCCTGAGTGCTAGGATCACTTGAGTTCCACATCCATCCAAACTAGCCAGTGTAATCTATGTTCAAAGCATTTACTGAGGAAGAAGAACTTAATGCTGTCAGTTTGTCTTTTTTGTTGAGTTGATTTTTATTTTGTACGTAAGCTTTGGAAATTCTTTTCAATTTCTTGGTTAGTGAGTCTATATAACTAGTTCCAGGTTGGTCAGTGTGTAAAACACCGTTATGGCGAGATGATGGATTGATGGATAGATGGACAGAAGGATGATAGATAGATGGATTTCTTCATTTCCTTTTATGTATGTTTTGTAACTATTTCATTTGTGAGTGTCCTGAGGATGCCACTTGATATCCTAAAGTGGCAACCCTAAGACCACTGACGACCCAGCAGGTAAAAAGGCATTTGCTCACAAATCTGACAACTGGAGGTCCATCCCTAGAGCACACTTGTTGGAAGAACAGAACCAATTTCTTAAAGTTGTCCTCTTTACCCATGCTTGGGAGCATGTGTCTGCCTCTTCTCTCTCAAATAAAATATTTAAACAAATACTTTATATTAATAAATTTACCTAAGTTGTAAAGTTACATTAATTTTGGCCTTATACCAGCTTAACTTCAATAGCATGCATATGCATTCTAATTACATGTTATGGTGTTAGTTTTTGTAATTGTTCCTTTAGAGGTCCTGTCATTTCATTTCAGTTGAAGGACTGCTATTATTTTTTTTTTTCCCTGCTGCATTACTGGGATTTGAACCCAGGGTCTGCTACCTGACACACATGCATACACTCTAGCAGTCCCAGTTACAAATGTCTTTTTTTTTTTTTTAATAAGACAGAATTGGAGTTTGCTAGAAGCTTGTTTGTTTGATTTTTGTGCTATTTGCAGATAGGATTTTATGTAATGAAGGATGATCTGATTTTGCTTCCACCTTGGATTATAGTCTTTTGTTCCTTGTCAGTCTTAAAAAGAGATTTTAAAAATGTTTATTTATTTTATGTGTGTGTGTGTGTGTGTGTGTGTGTGTGTGTGTGTGTATGCGCATGTGTATCAGAGGGCACTGTGTGTCCTTGTGGAGGACCAAGGGTGACTTTGGGAATCATCTTGGATTGCTTCTGCCTCCTTGCTTCTACTCTGGGATTTCCCAGCTCTGCCCACCAGAATCTGGAAGTACAAGCTACCTGGAGTTTTTACATGGGTTTATGTGGGATCTGGGATCCAAACTCAGGATCTTCTGCTTGCAGACAGTCTTAACCTCTGAGCCCCTTCTCCAGCCCTTAAAAGGAGATTTTTAAGTCTAGGTTCAAGCACTAGGAATGTAGGAAGAGAGTTTTTTTAGAGAATGGATAAGATACACCCTAGTGTGGGTGTGGACCTATGCTGGGAGGATTGTCTAAAATCTTTTTATAAACTGTTTTATGTATTTGAGAGAGAAAGATGGGAAAAGAAAGAAGACACATTCATGCATGCCATGACACATGGGTTGAAGGTCAGAGTATAACTTTCAGAAATCAGTTCTCTTATTCTGGGGACCAAACTTGGATCCCAAGATTTGTGAACAGGCACTTTACCTATTGAACTGTCCTGCCAGCCCAAGTCTTTTGTTCGAGTACTTTATTTAAATTCTGGTAGGACACATGTGCTGAGCTTTGTATTCTTTTAGAAGCAGCTAACAGGTTGCTTTTATAAAAAAAACTTCAAACTTCAAAAGGTGATAATGGTACTTTTGTTTCTAACCTAAAACACCAAATCTCTTTTTGAGACAGGTTCTCATGTAGCCCAAGATGGCCTTAAACTTACTTTGTAGCCAAAGATGATCTCAATGCCTAATCCTCTTGTTCACGTCTAAAGTGCTGTGTGTTCATAGGCATGTGCCATCATGTTAAGCACTAACCTCTATATTTAAATTAACATTTTAGGGGCAAAGAACATGCTCTGTCCATTTTATAGTAGGGTGACCAGAAGTTAATTCCCAGGTTCTCTCTAGCTGCTCAGGGCAGTAGGAGACAAGCCTGAGATTTAAGCCCATCCCCAGGCGCGCTCCCTGGTACCTCTTGAATCCTGTGAACCATTATGGTCTCCAAGCAATTTGGACGTAGGGTAATCCCACCACGGGGTACTGGAAAGCCTGGGTTTACTAGTAGAAGACCTGGGACTGGGGAGGAGAGACAGGTGGAACTAAAAATGGAGCTAGGTTGAGTTTTCCCCGCCTCTTTCTCTTGTAGGACAATGAGGAGTCAACACCCCCATCTTCCAGAAACAGTGGCGTGCCTGCTTCTTGGAATCATCAGCCGCCAGACAATCAAAGCTTCCCACAGATGTTGAGGTCCTATTTGATATCTGCAGAGGTACCCCAGCAGAATATAGGTCAAGTGGAGTCACAGTTTCTTATGCCACTCCCGGAGCAGGCTGTGACCTACAGCTCCCAAGTGACGCCCACCCTTTCCCAGATTTACTGTCAGACAGCGCCCACCTCCCAGCCGGGGGCAATAGTTTGCAAGGGGTCCTACACGATGCAGTTAGGAAGGCCCAGTGTCCCAGGAGTATCTCTGACTTTCAGTGGGAATCTGGTGCCCCACAGTGGCCTGCCAGTCTCTGCCTCCAGCAGAATTGCAATGATGCCCCACACCAGCGCCTCGGCTGTGCCTTATTCTAGTTCCACAACAGTCCCTTCCACCACAGCCTCTTTAACACACAAAATGCAGTTGGCACGGACCATACCTTCCACTGACACCCAGGCTATACTACCCTCGACTGAACAGATGCCGCACTCCGGAAATACCTATGACCTTGGGGTGCCCCTGACTGGGTCCCAGTCGTTGATAACTTTAGAATCCCAGGACTCATTTGTGGACCAGTCAAATGACCATGCAGGCCCCTTATCGGAACAGTCCACACTGGTTCCACAGAGCACAGAGAGCGTTGCGGCACCCTCAATTTTAAGACCCTACTTCTGCCACTATGACAACTGCGGAAAAGCTTATACCAAGCGCTCCCACCTTGTGAGTCACCAGCGCAAACACACAGGTAGGTGAAGGTGGAGAGGGTTGGGTTTTTTTTTGGGGGGGGGGGCTTTTGATTTGTGCTCCAATGCTGATTCGTAATTGTTTGGGATTAGGCCATTCTCTTTCAAGCCTGGCACTGAGCTCTCCTGGTCCTACCAGCTCGCTATCCAGAATGATGTGCCAGAAGGGGTACGGGTGCCTGTATCTTTCCCAGCCTTCAATGCTTGTCTTTAGAGTCAGATCTCTTCCTTTCCTCTGTTTAATTTCTCTTGTCACTTGTCAGGTGAGAAGCCCTATAAATGCGAATGGGAAGGCTGCACATGGTCCTTCTTCCGTTCTGATGAGCTTGGACGACACATGCGCATACACACCAGATACCGACCACACAGATGCCATGAGTGTGGCCGCCAGTTCATGAGATCCGACCATCTCCGGCAACACCAGAGGACTCATCAGCATCAGCGGGCACCAGGTTTCCTAGAGTTTCAGGTCAGCAGTGGACAGACGGGGGGTCCTTTTGCTCCTGGACAGGAGCTTTAGGTGAGACTCTTCTTCCTCCTTTTGGCTTCTCTCACCCAAGAGCCTCTGCTGTGTCTGATCAGCTCATCTCTTGGGTAGGTAAAAGTTTAGATGGGATACGAAGATTTAGGAAATGGTGTTTAAAAACCCAGGTAAAGTCTCTGGACTTCTTTGAGGATCCCTCAAGACTCTCAAAAACAGTCTCTCACGCCCTCACTTCTCAGGGACCACCTGCTTCTGCCATTTAGCCAGCTGGAAGATGGAGCGCAGAGACAAGAGGGCTTAGAAGGCTCTTACCACCCGTCACTCGCCAGACTGATACAAAACCCACCTTCCTGGTGGGTTTCCTGCAGTTTCCAGAAGCAGACTCTGTTGGCATCATGGAATGATCACTCTCTAGCAAAGGACCTTGGGAAAAGTCATTGAGCCACCAAGCTTTATTTCACCATCTTCTAAGAAATAAAAATGGAACAGTGCTAGACCATGTTGGACATGTCATATGCACCATGTCAGACTTTTCTGGCTCCGACCATCCACTTGCCTCTCGGAGTTTCTGTCTCTTCCCACCAAACGTGAATGAAATGCCTGTCCACAGGGACATGGGATCTGGCATTCTCGTAGCCACTTGTAGCCACAGCAGCCTACACCTGGGAAGGTGATGCTCATTGGGTAAAGTCTGACTCGTAGGCAAGTGGGAAGGGGAGAGTCAGGCAGGGGAGCTCTACCTTCTCTCCCTCCCAAGAAGGGTTATGGTGCAGCTGTTTCTCCCACTAAGCACAGCCCGTGGCTTACTTCCCCCCAGCAGCTTGCTGTACACCTGCCTCTTTGAGGATGATTGGGGAAGCAGCACCGGCTCTACTGTGCATTCTACCTGCCCACTTGCGTTTTTCTCATTTCTATACCTTGGCTTTGAGCCTTGCAAATAAAACATCAGTATTTTAGTTCTTGTTTTAATCTTCTCTTTTCTGGGTAGCTTGGGAAATTGGGGAAGGAAAACATTAGACTGGGATTGAGAAAGACAAGTCCCACTGTGACTTTTCTCCCCACTTAGTCAGCTGCCACCCAATTCTAGAACACCGATTTCCATTTATGTTTCTTTTTAGATAGATAGGATCTCAAGGCCCAGGTTGGCTTCACTTTCTATGCAGCTGAGGATGACCTTGAACTTCTGGTCCTCGAGCTGCCACTTCCTGAATTACAGGCACAGTCATGCCCTGTTTCAGTTGGGGGTGGGACCCAACACACCCATGCTGTGTGTTGTATGCTGGGCAAGCATTCTACCAGCTACATCTTCAATCTCCCCACCCTCCTTTTTCTTTAACATTTTATTTTAAAGTGAACAAGGAGAGAGAGAGAGAGAGAGAGAGAGAGAGAGAGAGAGAGAGAGAGAGAGAATGTTCATGTCATGGCACATAAGTGAAGATAAGAGGGTAATTTTCAAAAGTCAGTTCTCTCTGTCCACCATGTGGGCTTTCAGAGATTGAATAATTCAGCTCAATAAGTTTGTGAGCAGGTGCCTGAGCTATCTTACCAGACTCCCAGCCTGCCCTTCTTTTTTTTGAAGGGTCATTTATAAATGACCTTGAACTCAATATGTGGCCAGAGTGGCTCAAACTGGTAACAATGCTTCTACTTCAGTCTCCCAAGTGCTGGGGTCCTGCTGTCCCTGGCAATGAGGGATAGTGACTTGGGGACAAGTTGGAGCCAGGATCAGACCAGGGTAGGCCTGCCTTGGAGGTGGGTCTCTTCCCTAAGAGACACTGCCTTTTGTAAGTATTGACCTGGGTACTAGCTAGGTAATGGCCACAAAGAGATAACTCTTAAGTCCTGTGCTCAAGGGACCATGTTAGGGCAGAAGTGTCCATATAGATGCAGTGGCCACAGGAAAGAGGAATTTCTAAAGAGGAAGGTCAGGAAGACTTTCTGATGAGTGAAAAGCAAGGTCACCTCGGGAAGAGAGGACACCAACAAGTGCTCAAGGTTCAGCCTCAACACAGAGTATGTGATGAACATAGACAGCCAAAGAATGCAGCAGGATGCCCAAGTGAGACCCAAAAGACCATGAACTTAGCCATGCCTTCCATTTTCTCGGGCACATACTCTTGGTCGTGCCCTGTGCTAAACACCAAGAATTCAGAGGTGTGGGAAGTCAACCTGTCTTGGTTATAACAGAGAACAGAGGACTATGATGGCAATTCCCGATGTGCCCAGTGCTGCCGGGGGGGGGGGGGGGCGGGGTGTGGAGCCAGAACTCCACAGGCTGAAACTTATTGCTGGGTCTCTGCTGTGATTATGTTGGCCCATAACCGCCATATCTTAGTGCTCTCTGTTGAAATTCAGAAACGGACATTATAAAAATGTAGACATGAGGGACTCTCTTGACACAGTCACTGACTTGAGAAGATTGAAATCTATGGTTCTAGAAGGTTTTGCTGTCAGCCATACATCGTCCCTTCTATTGAGATGGTCATTTTGGGAGACTGAGCCAGGCGCAGCTGCCATCTTTTGCTCCAAATGGCTCAACACAGCTGTGTGGGCAAGACCAGGAGACCAGATTGCTATTGGGGTGCAAGTTGGCTGGTAACACATTTCTTGCCAAGAACTGGCTGTACGGAGACACTAGGGTGGGCAATGGTAACCAAATGAGATCCCAACCTCTGTAGAGGTCATAATCCTAGTGGAAGCAGAGGTAGGATAACTGAGTTTGAAAAGAAATAGCTGTGTTGTAGATGTATTAGCAAAGAAGAATAGATGAAGCTGATCTATTGCAATGGCCCTCATGTATGAAAAATTTTTGTATACATGCAAATTTTTTGAGACCCTATCTCTGGGTAGTTTTGAATAGCTAAGGATGACCTTGAACTCCTGATCCTCTTTCATATCTACCTGTTGAGTGTTGAGATGACGGGGATGTGCTACCACACCCAGCTTATATGGTGCTGGGGATTGAACCCAAGACTTTGTGCATTCTAAGTAAGTACTCCCCAGTCAAAAGCTTATATGCAATTTGAAAGAATAGTTATTCCCTTTCAAATAATGGAGTAAAAGAATTCGCTAATGTATCTGAAGCTTTTTTTCCCTTCCCATATGCAATCACTTATCCTTAAATTTTGGTGAATTGTGTGTATGTGTGTGTGTGTGTGTGTGTGTGTGTGTGTGTGTGTACCCATGCTTGTGCATGAAGGGCAGGGGAGGTTATTGAGCACACTCGAGATAGCTTCTCACTGAATCTGATTTAGGTTGGTACCCAGCAACCCCAGTCATCTTCTTATCTCTGCCTTCCCAGAGTTCTGGGATTATAGATGCACGCGGGACCACACCGGCCTCTTGTGTGGGTTCTAGGGATTTGAATTAGTCCCATGCTGGTATAGAAAGTGAGTGCTGTTACTCATCAAGCCATCTCCCA
Organism: Typhlomys cinereus; assembly: GCA_023101885.1. Classification (NCBI taxonomy): domain Eukaryota; kingdom Metazoa; phylum Chordata; class Mammalia; order Rodentia; family Platacanthomyidae; genus Typhlomys; species Typhlomys cinereus. The sequence goes on from JALPQD010000595.1 coordinate 1,056,107, forward strand.
GGTCACTTTGAATTTTTTAAGGGCAGAACCTGAAGCTACCTCTTTCCTATTTTTCTATGGTTGTCCCACTATTGAGACACTATCCTAATCCTTCTGTTTAGTCCTCTGTATATGTCCTTGTGTTCTGACGAATGGAATTGAACTATTTCCAGCCCTGTGTGATAAGCGCCAGGAATTATGCTGACCTTGGGCCCCTGTCTTCACCTCTCACCTCCTGAGTACTGAGGTCCCAAGGGTGCACTACTACACCCAGCTTCTTTGGTTTGCTGCTGGGGCTCAAGCCCACAATTTAGTGTGTACTAGGCAAGTGTTTACTTACAGCTTGCTGCATTCCTAGTACTGTGTAATCGATGCTGGCTTCAGACTCATAATCTTTCTTCCTCAGTCTCCTGAGGTATGTACCACCAAACCCTGCTGATTAATCTATGGGGTTGTACACTGTTGTTTTCTTGTTACAAGTAGTGTACCCCTGAATAGCCCTGCCTAAGTCTGCAACTACACATATTAAATTTATTTTTTATTAATAATTTTTATACAAATTTGATAGGTACCCCATTCCCCTCCCTCCCTCCACCCCTCCCTGTATCCCCTTGCTCTCTCCCTCCTTTTCCCCTTCCTTTCCCCCCTCCTTCCCTTTCTTCCAATGTCCCCTACCCCCATTCCTGGAGCATCCTTTAGTGTGCATGTCAAACTTCCCTCTGGGTCCTCCTCTCTGATGTCAAATTTCCCTCTGGGTCCTCCTCTCAAACTCAGTAGCATTGCCTAGAGCTCTTTGTTGTGTTCCACTTTACATACAAAATTTCTTTGAAGCACTTTTTCAAAGAGAGAGAGTGTGTGTGTGTGTGTTAGAGAGAGAGAGGGAGGGCATTGTGTGTGCCTGTGAAGGCCCAGGATAGACTTTTGGAATCACCCCGGATTGCTCTCTACCTCCTTTTTGCTTTGCTCTGGGGTTTCCGGGGCTCTGCCTTTCAGGGCCAAAAATGCAGGTCACTGCCATAAAACCTGGCATTTTTTGCCATTTGACCCTGCGATTCCACTTTTGGGAATAACCCCACATACACCAAAAATTCACCTCGATAGCAGAAGCACAACAATGTTCATAGCAGCACTGTTTACAATAGCAAAGACATGGAATCAACCCAAATGTCCAACAGTTGACGAGTGGATAAGGAAACTGTGGTACATCTATACAATGGAGTACTACTCAGCCATCAAAAATGATGAATTACTGGAATTTGCTGGGAAATGGATGTTATTAGAAACAATTATATTAAGTGAAGTATCCCAGACCCAGAAAATTAAGCACTGTATGTACTCCCTAATAGGTGGCTCCTAGTACCAAACCCACCCAGCCCACCTAGAGACAGTAATTGCAAGGATTATGAACAGGAGGGATGGGGTAGGAGGGTCACACCAGAAACAAGGAGAGAAGGGACCATGTTACAGCAGAGAAAATAGGTCTCCATCAAGGACTTCAAGTAAGTAATGAGACATCTGGTTAAGTTCACAGACTTTCGTTCCTGATCATTTACAACTGAGAGGGTATGATCTCAACAGAAGGGGAGGGAATATAGTCTGGCAGATAAGAAGTAACCATTTTGCAAATGGGTGATTGACCCCTCCCTCACTGTGGTTTCCTACTTTTATTACATCTACCTTTGAATATACTCTTCTAACAAGACTCTAGTTTAACAGCTTTTTGTCTCTGGCCAGGGGATAACATACAATGCCCACCAGGATGGAGTGAAGGGCATTGCAGGAGCAGCAAAACTGCAAAAGAAAATCAACCACAATCCAGAACTTCAGGGACTCTATATCAACCACTTAGAACTAGGCCAGCTTAGTCTCTCCCCATCCTGAAGCTCAGGGAAATTTGCGGAAGAGGGGGTGGTAAGAGTGTAAGAGCACAAGGATGGGAGGAGCAATGATATGTAAGATACTCCATACAAATTAGGGCTGAAGCAATCATAATTGGACTTTGCATGCCCTGCGCATTGTCCAACACACTATTGACCCCACAAAGTCCAGCATCTGCTAAAGACACCAAGATGTTTGGAGGCAAGGGATTGGCAGCCACAGCAGTATTCCTATACCTAAGGGGAACAGGGGAAAGTGTTTAGGGAAAGGCCACTGGGTCCTTGTATGTCATCGGAGAGGAAAGCCCAGAGGAGAGACTGGCAGACACATTAAAGGATTCTCCGGGGATTGGGGGGGGAGGAACTGGGGGATCAGGAGGGAGGGGTGAGGGGAGGGGGAGCAGGGGGTCGGGGGGGAGGAGGAGGGAGTGAGGGAACCGGTGTACCTACTAAGTTTGTGTGAGCGGAAATAATAAAAAATGTTAAAAAAAACAAAAGACAAAAAACCAACCAACCAACCAAACAAACAAAAAAACCTAGCATTTTTATGGGGGATCCAGGATTTGAAGTTAGGTCCTTCTGCTTTGAAGGCAGAGGCTTAACCCCTGAACCATCTCATTAGTAGGTTGTAAGCTGCTTGGCAGTAAGTTTGAGGCATCTGACAGGTTTGCAGAAGTACCAGCCTGCCCTATCAGAGTCCCTTTTGTGGCACAGTTATTGCGTGGTTATGGAGAAGGCAGTTGGTTAATCAACAGCAGGAAAAGGAAGGCAAGGGAGTTCAGAACAGGAGAAACAGTGGACGATGGAATCTAACAGGGACAGGTGAAATCCAAAGGGATATTTGAGGGATAGAGACCAGAAAGCTACCAAAGCCACAATGTTAGGATTGAATGAGGAAGCAGAGATGAGGATGGAGATGCAGGTCAGGATGTCCATCAGATGTCTTTGCAGGTGGAACAGTTTCAAGTGATGACAAAGTCATAACCATAGAAGTAGGTAGTTGGGAAAAGTTTTTGGGTCCGTTTTAGTTTCGTTGCAACAAAATGCCTGACCCATGCTACTTAGGGGAGGGTTTAATCAGGTCACATCAGGTTATAGTCATCATAACAGAAAATACCATAACAGGAATTGAAGCAGCTGTTCATATCCATCCACAGCAGGAGCAGACAGCAGTGAGTCAATGCAAGCATGCTTGCTTGCCCTCTCCATCCTTACATGTTCCTGAACCACCTACTAAAAGATGGAACTTCCCACATCAAAATAATCTTCACAGTCAAGCCTAGGATGCCAAGCCTACTCCAGAGAATTCCTCTCAGATGTGTCTGGAGGTCTGCCTCTCACGGGGTCATGTTGATAATACTGCGCATCAATGGAAATGTGTTCAAGGTGTTAATTGGATAATCCTTGAGTGGTACCCAAGATTATGGTTGAGTGGACAGAGAGCACAGGAACGAGTTCAGACGACCAGGATGGTGAGTTCAGAACTTTGCAGGGAACAGAAGGGGTGCAGCAAGGCCTCAGGGACAACCTCTTTGGCAAAGAGGGAGAATGGCATGTAAATAGCACTGTGAGAGATCCAAGGGTCTGTGGAGTGGAGAATAAGATGTCTCCACAAAACAGAGATGAGCAGGATGTGAAGAAGAAATGCAGAGGTCACAGGAGGCGATAGAGCAGGAGATCCAGAGTGATGCTCTGTCATGTGGGAGACAAGCTGGGCTGGAGGACAGAAAAGAGCGGAAGGCTATCTCCTTGGTATATTGACCCTGAACAGAGACGGAATTCCCATGTTATTCATTTTCATTCTTCCATCAAAAAATTCCAGGTCCTGGGCCATTAAGAGTGTTCAGAAGGTGACAGGCACTTGCTGCCAAGCCTGTCAACCCGAGTTCAATCCATGGAACCCATGAAGTGGAAGGAGACAACCTATTCTCACAAGTTTTCATCTTATTTCACATGCCTACCATGGCATGACCTTCACCTCCAGTAAAGTAAGAAATGGGGCTCCCTTGCCCCTTGTGAACTCTGTGTCCCTAAGTTCTTTCTGTTTTTCTCACCTAATCTTGCCTTATCCCTAAAAACAAAACAAAACAAAACCCGAAAAACAAAACCAAACAAAAACCTTCCTGGGTTTTTGGAAATGGTTTTGTTGATAGTTTTGTTCCTTGCAAGCATAAGGAACTAAGTGTGGTCCCCAGAATCTATGTTAAAAAAAAGCCAAGTGTGGTGACATGTGTTTTAATCCCAGTGCTGAAGAGGTAGAGACAAACACATCATCCCTGTGGCTCACTGGCCAATTAGACTAGCCTGCTCGGGAAGGTCCTTGGCCAGTAAGACACTCCATCTTTTTTTTTTTTTTTTAATTTTCCGCTCATACAAACGTAATAGGTACCCCTGTCCCCTCCCTCCCTCCACCCCTCCCTGGACCTCCCTGCTCCCTCCCCCCCTTTCCCCTTTCCTTTCCCCCCTCCCTCCCTTTCTTCCAGTGCCCCCTTCCCCCATCTCTGAAGCATCCTTTAATGTGGAGACACTCCATCTTAAAGAAAAGGATGACCTTGAATTTTTGATGCTTTGGCTTCTGCCTCCCAAGTTTTGAAATTACAGGTTAGCATACCCAGCCATAACACTACTTATCTAGAAACTTCTTCCTTCACACCCAGTTCTTTATTCATTTACTATTATTATTTTTTAAAGTACTGGGGATGGCAGTGTTACAGGTACAAATCAACCTATTAGCAGTTGCTTCATGTTAAGAAAATATAACTTTATCAGAGCTCATTGAGCCATCACCACAGAACAGACGATTCTAAGAATCTATAGGAACTATCTAAAATTGCTCTGTATCAACCACCTAGAACTAGGCCAGCCTAATCTCTCCCCATCCTGAAGCTCAGGGAAATTTGCAGAAGAGGGGGTGGTAAGAGTGTAAGAGCACAAGAATGGGAGGAGTAATGATTTGTAAGATACTCCACACAAGTTAGGGCCGAAGCAATCATAATTGGACTTTACATGCCCTGCGCAAAGTCCAACACACTATTGTCCCCACGAAGTCTAGCATTTGCTAAAGGCACCAAGATCCTTGGAGGCAAGGGATTGACAGCCAAAATAGTGTTCCTATGCTTAAGGGGAACACAGGAAAGGGTTCAGGGAAATGCCGCTGGGTCCTTGTATGTCATCGGAGAGGAGGACCCAGAGGACAGTCAGGCATGCACATTAAAGGATTCTCCGGGGATTGGGGGAGGGGAGGCACTGGGGGGTGGGGAGGAAGGGGTGAGGGGAGGGCGAGCAGAGGGGTGGGGGGAGGAGGAGGGAGAGAGGGAACCGGTGTACCTATTAAGTTTGTATGAGCGGAGATAAAAAAAAATTGCTAGACTAGAAGGAGAAAAAAACCCGGATCTGATTCCAAGCAAATGGACTTGCAGCCCATATTTTCTTCTGCGCCTTGGGACCAATAGGACAAGAAGACAGCTGAGAGCGGATTCTCAGAATCTCAGGGGTGCTTCCAAGTCCAGCAGCAACAGCAGCCTGGCTTTAGGAGGATGGCGGCCCTCCAGGCCTGGGGCTCCCGGGAAGCTGGATTCCCATGTTCAGCGTGACTGGCCCAGTTCAGGTAGAGGCACTGCAGGGGCGCCTAGGGAAAGGGCACCCCTCCAGCACTTAGAGAAATGATTCCACACCCTCCTGTCCTGCTCCCTACACCAAGCTCATCTTAAAGGGACCGAGTTTTTGAAAGGTCCTTCCATGCTCTGCCAGCTGTATTTGCTGGGACACCCTAGGCCTGCGCGCAAAGTACCCGCTCTCTCCACAGTGCAGTCCATAGTCTGGGTTCGCTGGCATCTCAGTTGTGGGGGGGGGGGGGTCAGTGATGAGTTGCTCCTGGCTGGCTCCACAAATGTTGCCCATCGCTTTCCTGGGGGGGGTCTTTATGTACCCAGGTTCTTGGGTTGGGAGTCGGAGATTGAAACCCAAACACATGTAGAGGATTAAGGCGGAGTTTATTAGAGGAGAGAAAAATTGGAACTCACAGTGGGCAATCTGTGAGGGGCAAGAAAGCCCTGGAGAACACAGGGACTTCAGGCATGGAATCCATGAAGGGCAAAGCTGGAAAAAGAACTCACAGATTTCAGATGTAGAATGCCATGAGAAGCAGGCACCAAAAATGGCTGCCAAGGTCTGGTATATTTATACACTTAGGAAGGGAAGGGGGAGAATGGCTTTTCCTCATTGGTTAACTTCATTTTCTGTAAATCTGATTAGAGCTTTTGGTCATCTACATTTTACTGGTCTGTTCATAATGGGGCCCAACTCAATTATCTTGTGTCTGACCTCATGGTAGGGCTTAGCTATAATGGAGAATTAATCTCCATATCCTTTCATGAATAGAAGGTTGGGGGAAGTTGTCCAAGAATGCCTGCCTTCAGAGAAACCCAGCAGTCCAGGATGACCATTCAAGACCTTCAGAGACCTGCCTAGCATGGCTGCTCTAGATCTGCTAAACTGCTGAGCTTTTCCCCCCAGCCCCTCCACTCTGTGAATCACATGCTTGCTATGCTAAGTGTTAAGACGACAAAACCTCAGCTTGGCACATCGGGAGGAGGAGGAGGATCCAGGTCATAAAAGCTACAGAGCCAATTGAGGTGAGCCTGGGATGCATAAGACCCTGTATTAAAACCAAAACCAAAACCAAAAAGCAAGCAAGCAAGCAAGCAAGCAAACAAACAAAAGATCAGGAAGAAGTGGAAAAGGAACATAGTGGAACAAAGTAGAAATGGGGCCACCTAAGATAAATGAATACAGAGGGGGCAGGGGCATGGGAAGGGCCAAGAGGATGGAGAGAAGCTATCAGAATGAAATACAAAAAAAATCTTACCTTGTAAGCTAATTTAAACAAAAAGAAGGACTGGATAGATGGCTCAGGGGTTAAGTCTTTGCCTTGAAAGCAAAAGGGAATGCAGGCTTATATAACCACTCTGCCGAGCTGTCTGGCGATTTTTAAAAATGTTAAAGATTGAAATGCCACATGACCCTGCTATTCCACTTCTGGGAATAATCCCCCATACAACAAAATTCACCTCGATAACACAAGTATGACCATGTTCATAGCCTGTGGGGGAGTTTGCTGTCAAGCCTGACAACCTAATTCTGTCTTTGGGACAGAGTAGGAATGTAGTAGAATAGAAATCCAACATTGGCAAGTTGTTCTTTGATGTGTGACCATGAAGCTTACAATTGCGAGATTGCCTCTAAACTGGCCTTTGGGCCAACAATCTACCAAGATAAGCCATCAAAACCTAGGGAATCCTGATGTCAGTATGCAACAGCAGTGAATGCAACAGTAGTGAAACTCAATCCTACCTTTTCAAACATCTTACTAGAGATTCAATTAAATGAATAAACTTAAAAAGAAAACACATTTCTGCATTTCAACACCAGGAAGTTGGAGTCACAACTGATACCATTTTAAAGAGAAAACATTCAGAATGAGCAAAAATGTCAACCCAGGCTGATTTACCCTGCAAAACTATCAGTCATGATCGAGGGAGAAAGAAAAATTTTCCAGCACAAAGACAACTTTAAGGGATACATGGCCACCAAACCAGGCCTTCAAAAACTGCTAGAAATGATACTCAAGCGTGAAGAAAAAAACAGGCATATCCAGGAGAACAGAAGGCAAATATAACACCATTAAAAGCGAAGCAATATACTTATAAAAGCTACTAACATAATAAATGTCTGGAATTAACAGTTTCTCCATTATAACACTAAATGTTAATGGACTTAATTCACCGATCAAGAGACACAGATTACAAACTTGGATTAAAAATCACAATCCATCAATCTGTTGCCTGCAGGAAACCCATCTCACCACAAAAGATAGGCACGCTCTAAAAATAAAAGGCTGGTCAACAATTCTACAAGCAAATGGAAGCAGAAAACAGGCAGGGGTAGCCATTATGCTATCAGACAAAGTGGATTTCAACCAAAAAAAAATTATAAGAGACACGGATGGATACTACATTTTAGTCAGAGGTACAATTCACCAGGAAGATTTCACAATACTGAACATATATGCACCCAATACGGGCCCCCCCACATTCATTAAGAAAACCCTACAGCGTCTAAAAGCAAGAAATCAACCCCAAACGATAATTCTTGGGGACTTCAACACCCGCCCCTCTCTACATGGGATAGATCAACAGGTCAAAAGCTTAACAGAGACACTTTGGAACTTAATCAAACCCTGAAAGAAATGGACCTCACAGATCTCTATCGAACTTTTCACCCACGCACCAAAGAATACACATTTTTCTCAGCAGCACATGGAACTTTCTCCAAAATAGATCACATATTGGGCCACAAAATGAATCTACACATATACAAGAAAGTTGAAATTCTAACCTGTGCCCTATCAGACCACCACGGCCTAAAGCTGGACATCCACAACACATCAAACAAGAGAAAATGCACTAACTCCTGGAAACTTAACACTATGATGCTGAATGAGAACTGGATTCAGGAAGAAATTAAAAAGGAAATTCAAGATTTCCTGAAAGTGAATGATAACGAAAATACAACTTACCAAAATCTCTGGGACACAATGAAAGCTGTTCTAAGAGGTAAGTTCATAGCTCTTAATGCCCACGTCAAAAAAATGGAAACATCAGAAATAAACAACTTAACAATGCAGCTTAAAGCTTTAGAGAAACTAGAGCAATCTGATCCTAAAAGCAGTAGAAGAGAAGAGATTAGCAAAATAAGGGGAGAAATATCTGAAATCGAGACTAAGAAAACGATAGAAAAAATCAACCAATCAAAAAGCTGGTTCTTTGAAAAAATCAACAAGATTGATACACCCCTAGCTAAACTAACCAAAAGCAAGAGAGAGAAAACCCAAATTAACAAAATTAGAAATGAACATGGAGTTATCACTACTGATACCCAAGAAATCCAGAGAATTATAACATCATATTTCAAAAACTTATACTCTGTGAAGTTTGACAACACAAAAGAGATGGATGAATTTCTAAGTAAACACAACTTACCTAAATTGAATCAGGAAGTTGTGAATTATTTAAATAGTCCTATAACATATAAGGAAATTGAGGAAGTAATCTCGAATCTTCCCACCAAAAAATGTCCTGGACCAGATGGATTCAGCACAGAGTTCTACAAGACATTTAAGGAGTTAATAACACCAATACTCCTTAAACTGTTCCATCAAATAGCAAAGGAAGGAACACTACCAAATTCCTTCTATGAAGCTAATATCGTTTTAATCCCAAAACCTAATAAAGATTCACTTAAAAAGAAAACTATAGGCCGATCTCCCTGATGAACACAGACGCAAAGATTCTCAACAAAGTCTTAGCAAATCGGATTCAAAAACATATTAAAAAGATCATTCATGGGGACCAAGTAGGCTTCATCCCCGGCACACAAGGTTGGTTCAACATACGCAAATCAATAAATGTAATTCATCATGTAAACCAGTCCAAAGTCCAAGACCACATGATACTCTCGATAGATGCAGAAAAAGCTTTTGACAAGATCCAACAGCCTTTTATGATCAAAACGCTAGAGACAGTAGGAATGGAAGGAACCTTTATCAATATAATAAAAGCTGTATACAACAAGCCCACAGCAAGGATTATGCTCAATGGGGAACAATTGGAAGCATTCCCACTTCAATCAGGAACAAGACAAGGCTGTCCACTCTCACCACTCCTATTCAATATTGTACTTGAAGTCTTAGCCGAAGCCATAAGACAAGAAAGGGACATAAGAGGGATTCAAATTGGCAAGGAAGAAGTCAAGCTATCTCTATTTGCAGATGACATGATCTTATACCTGAGTGATCCCAAAAACTCCACCAGGAAGCTCCTGGAACTAATTGAGAAGTTCAGCAGGGTGGCAGGATACAAAATAAATGTGCAAAAATCAGAGGCCTTCCTATATGCCCAGAATGAAACAAGTGAAAAAGCCTTGAGAGAAACCATGCCATTTACTATAACCCCTAAAAAAATGAAATACCTTGGTATAAACCTAACTAAGGAGGTAAAAGACCTTTACAATGAAAACTTTAAAACCCTAAAGAAAGAAATTGCAGAAGACACCAGAAGGTGGAAAGACCTCCCTTGTTCCTGGATTGGCAGAATCAACATTGTAAAAATGACCATCCTACCAAAGGCAATATACAGATTCAATGCTATACCAATCAAAATCCCAAAGCAATTCTTCAAAGAAGTTGACCAAACAATCTCAAAGTTCATTTGGAGGCACAAAAGACCCAGGATAGCAAAAACAATCCTGAGTAACAAAAACACAGCTGGAGGTATTACCATACCAAACCTAAGTCTATACTACAAATCCATAGTTATAAAGACAGCCTGGTACTGGCTCCAAAATAGACACACAGATCAATGGATAAGGATTGAAGACCCAGATATAAGCCCACAAAGTTACAGCCATTTGGTCTTTGACAAAGGGGCCCAAAGAATCCAATGGAAAAAGAACAGCATCTTCAACAAATGGTGCTGGCAAAACTGGATCTCCACATGCAGAAGATTAAAGCTGGACCCGTACTTGTCACCATGTACAAGACTTAATTCCAAATGGATCAAGGACCTTGATATCAGGCCAGAGACTTTAAAAACCATAGTTGAAAAGATAGGGAACTACCTCGAGCTGGTTGGGCTAGGCCAACAGTTCCTAAACAGACATCCAATGGCACAGTCACTGCTACCAACTCTCAACAGTTGGGATCTTGTGAAATTAAAGAGCTTCTGTTCAGATAAAGAGATTGTAACACGAGCTCAAAGGCAACCCACAGAATGGGAGAAAATCTTCACTAACCACATATCTGACAGAGCTCTACTGTCCAGAGTGCACAAAGAACTTAGAAAATTAAACTCCAAGGAAACACTGGCCCAATTAAAAAATGGGCCCTGGAACTTCAAAGAAACTTTACCAGGGATGAAATTAAAATGTCTAACAATTATCTTAAAAAATGCTCCACTTCCTTCGCCATCAGGGAAATGCAAATCAAAACTTCCCTGAGATATCATCTCACCCCGGTCAGGATGGCAAAAATCCACAATACAAACAACGACAAATGCTGGAGAGGATGTGGAGAGAGGGGAACTCTCCTACATTGTTGGTGGGAATGCAGGCTCATACAGCCACTCTGGCGAGCCGTCTGGAGATTCTTAAAGAAATTAAAGATTGAAATGCCATATGACCCTGCTATCCCACTTTTGGGAATAACCCCCCAAGCAGCAAAGGTTCGCCTCGATAGCACAAGCTCGACCATGTTCATAGCAGCACTGTTTACAATAGCAAAGTCATGGAATCAACCTAAATGTCCAACAGTTGACGAGTGGATAAGGAAACTGTGGTACATCTATACAATGGAGTACTACTCAGCCATCAAAAATGATGAATTACTGGAATTTGCTGGGAAATGGATGTCATTAGAAAGAATTATATTAAGTGAAGTATCCCAAACCCAGAAAATTAAGCGCCGTATGTACTCCCTAATAGGTGGCTCCTAGTACCAAACTCACCCAGCCCACATTGGGACACTCAAAAGTAAACCTATGTAACACAGTAATTGCAAGGATTATGAACAAGAGAGATGGGTTAGGAGGGCCACACCAGAAACAAAGAGAGAGGAGACCATGTTACAGCAGAGAAAATAGGCCTCCATGAAGGTCTGCAAGTAAGTAATGAGAAACCTGGTTAAGTTCACAGACGTTCTTTCCTGATCTCACCAGAAGGGGAGGGCATATAGTCTAGCAGATAAAAAGTAATCATTTTGCAAATGGGTGATGGACCCCTCTCTCAGTGAGGTTTCCTACTCTTATTACATCTACCCTTGAATGTGCTATTACAACAAGACTCCAGTTTAACAGCTTTTTGTCTCTGGCCAGGGGGTGACATACAGTGCCCAGCAGAATGGAGTGAAGGGAATTGCAGGAGCAGCAAAACTGCAAAAGAAAATCAACAAACCACAATCCAGAACTTCAGAGACTCTATATCAATCACATAGAACTAGGACAGCCTAATCTCTCCCCATCCTGGAGCTCAGGGACATTTGCGGAAGAGGGGGCGGTAAGATTGTAAGAGCAAAAGGATGGGAGGAGCAACGATTTGCAAGATTCTCAACAATAGTTGGGGCCAAAGCAATCATAATGGAACTTTGCATGCCCTGCGCAATGTCCAGCGCACTGTTGCCCTCATAAAGTCTAGCATCTGATAAGGGCACCGAGACCCCTGGAGGCAAGGGATTGACAGCCATAGTAGTGATCTTATGCTTAAGGGGAACAAGAGAAAGGGCTTATGGAAATGCCACTGGGTCCTTATATGTCATCGGAGAGGAGGACACAGTGGAGAGTTAGGCACACACAATAAAGGACTATCTGGGAATTGGGGGGGAGGCACTGGGGGAAGGAGAGGGGGAAGAGGGGGGAGGGAGGGAACTGGTAAAAAATTTTTAAAATGTATAATTAAATTTTTAATAAAAAAAAAAAAAAAAAAAAAAAGAGAAAACATTCAGGTGTGGTGACACATTCCTGTATTCCAGACTCAGGAAGCTGAGACAGAAGAATTTCAGTTTCAAGGCCAGCCTGGGCTACATTGTGGTCTATGACCAGCTTGAGCTACATGGCAAAACTCTGTCTCAAACAAAAACCAAAACTAAACTAAACTAAACTAAACTAAACTAAACTAAACTAAACTAAACTAAACTAAACAAACAAGAAACAGACCTTAAGTTGAACTAGACCCTTCTTGTTCTGAGCTCATGGATTGAATCTAAGAGATCTTTCTGGGGACATCCAAGGATTCTAGCTTTCTTGACCATGCTGAAAAGCACTGGGAATCATAGGAATTGTCCTATGAATGTTCATGTCTTTCATAAATTCCTATGCTGAAACCTAATGTTGGAAACCCCCTGGAATGACTGATTAATAGTGGTGTGACCCTCAAAAAGTGGGTGAATCGAACTGAACTATCCTGGACAAGCCCTCAGAATGTCACAGGTCTTGGGTTGTTCACAGATTCACCATGGAACACAGGTTAAAAATTTAATAAAGAAAGGTTTATTTAAAAAGAAAATGGTGAGAGAGGTGGCTCAGGGGTTAAGCCTCTGCCTTGCAGGTGGAAGGTCCCGAGTTCAGATCCTAGACCCCATGTATAGATGCCTGATGGAGAGCAGCCTGCGTTTCTGGTCCTGGTAGGGCAGAGCCTGTGAATCCTGGGGCAGAGTAAACAAGGAGGAGGTGGAGGTGGTCTATGTTGGTTCCCGAATTCGCCTGTGGTTCTACACACACACACACACACACACACACACACACACACACACACACAGGCCCACAGGCACACACACACACACACACACACACATACACACACACACACACACACACACACAGGCCCACAGGCACACATACACACAAATTAAAAAGAAAATGGTATACCAGGGCTCACATAAGGACTGGGTGCTCAGAGTGTGAAGCCCCCTGAGCTGAAATTTCAGAGCATTTAAAGGCAAAAACATAAAAAGGGGACATGTAAGCCCACATGGGTGTATGTGCAAATGCAAGCAAGCTGAAGCAAACTGATTATAAAAATGGGAAAAAGCAGTTAGCTTTTAGCATTTTACAATCTATCTTGTTAGCACACATGCTTCTTACAGACCTCATATATCTTAAGCCAAACATTAAACTTTGACCCAGGGACATTCCAGGAAACTGGGTAAAGAGGGAAATCCAGGAAACAGATTGGAAAGAAGCCTCTGTACTCTTTTGTGGGTGACTGCCTGTCAGCAGTTTTTCTAGCTGAAGAGTTTCTTACTTCTGTTTTCTAGAGGTATTCAAAATTCTCCTTCTACAGAATCAACAATCAGGAAAATATAAATCAAAGGTACAATGAGATATTTATTATCTTACATCCAGGAGGAAGGTTACTATTGAATATAAAAAAAACAAGAACCTACTAAAAAGATGATATTGAGAATATAGAAAAGTAGAACCTTAGTACACTGTTGGTGGGAATGTAAAACAGAATAACCAGTACAAACCAGTATTAAAAATGACTGAAAAAGAGTAGGGAAGCATTATTTGTTTTTTTTTTAATTTTTAATACATTTTTTATTATTTTTTCAGCTCATACAAACTTAATAGGTACATCAGTTCTCTCCCTCCCTCCTCCTCCCCCCGTACCTCCTGCTCCCCCTCCCCTCACCCCTCCCTCCCCATCTCCCAGTGCCTCCCGCCCCAATTCCCAGAGTCCTTTCTTGTGCAGGCCTGACTCTCCTCTGGGCCCTCCTCTCCGATGACGGACAAGGACCCAGTGGCATTTCCCTGAACCCTTTCCTGTGTTCCCCTTAAGCATAGGAACACTACCGTGGCTGTCAATCCCTTGCCTCCAAGGATCTTGGTGCCTTTAGCAGATGCTAGACTTTGTGATGCATGCAATGTCCAATTATGATTGCTTCGGCCCTAACTTGTTTTTTTTTTTATGTTTGCTGTTATATTTTTTTATTAATACATTTTTATTATTATTTCAGCTCATACAAAATTATTAGTACACCAGTCCCCTCCCTCCCTACTCCTCCGCCCAACCCCCTACTCCCCCTCCCCAAGCCTCTCCCCCCCACCCCGCAGTGCCTCCCGCCCCAATTCCCAGAGAGTCCTTTCTTGTGCATGCCTGATTTTCCTCTGGGCCCTCCTCTCTGATGACATACAAGGACCCAGCGGCCTTTCCCTGAACCCTTTCCCGTGTTCCCCTTAGGTATAGGAACACTGCTGTGGCTGCCAATACTTTGCCTCCAAGGATCTTGGTGCCTTTAGTAGATGCTAGACTTTGTGAGGTCAACAGTGTGTTGGACAATGCGCAGGGCATGTAAAGTCCAATTATGATTGCTTCAGGCCTAACTAGTATGGAGTATCTTACATATCATTGCTCCTCCCATCCTTTTGCTCTTACACTCTTACCACCCCCTCTTCTGCAAATTTCCCTGAGCTTCAAGATGGGGAGAGATTAGGCTGGCCTAGTTCTAGGTGTTTGATATAGAGTCTCTGAAGTTCTGGATTGTGGTTTGTTGATTTTCTTTTGCAGTTTTGCTGCTCCTGCAATGCCCTTCACTCCACCCTGGTGGGCATTGTATGTTACCCCCTGGCCAGAGACAAAAAGCTGTTAAACTAGAGTCTTGTGATAAAAGCACATTCAAAGGTAGATGAATAAAAGTGGGAAACCACAGTGAGGGAGGGGTCTATCACCCATTTGGAAAATGGTTACTTTTTATCTGCCAGACTATATGCCCTCCTCTTCTGGTGAGATCACACCCCCTCAGTAGTAAATGATCAGGAACAAAAGTCTGTGAACTTAATCAGATGTCTCATTACTTATTTGGGGCCTTGATGGAGGCCTATTTTCCCTGCTGTAACATGGTCCCTTTTCTCCTTGTTTCTGGTGTGGCCCTCCTACCCCATCCCTCCTGTTCATAATCCTTGGAATTACTGTCTCTAGGTGGGCTGGGTGGGTTTGGTACTAGGAGCCACCTATTAAGGAGTACATACGGCGCTTAATTTTCTGGGTCTGGGATACTTCACTTAATATAATTGTTTCTAATGACATCCATTTCCCGGCAAATTCCAGTAATTCATCATTTTTGATGGCTGAGTAGTACTCCATTGTATAGATGTACCACGGTTTCCTTATCCACTAGTCAACTGTTGGACATTTGGGTTGATTCCATGTCTTTGCTATTGTAAACAGTGCTGCTATGAACATGGTTGTGCTTGTGCTATCGAGGTGAACCTCGGCTGTATGGGGGGTTATTCCCAAAAGTGGAATCGCAGGGTCATATGGCATTTTAATCTTTAATTTCTTTAAGAATCTCCAGACGGCTCGCCAGAGTGGCTGTATGAGCCTGCATTCCCACCAGCAATGTAGGAGAGTTCCCTTCTCTCCACATCCTCTCCAGCATTTGTCGTTGTTTGTATTGTGGATTTTTGCCATCCTTGACCGGGGTGAGATGATATCTCAGGGAAGTTTTGATTTGCATTTCCCTGATGGCTAAAGAAGTGGATCATTTTTTAAGAAATTTGTTAGACATTTTAATTTCATCCTTGGTAAAATTTCTTTTAAGTTCCAGGGCCTATTTTTTAATTGGGCCATTGGTTTCCTTAGTGTTTAGTTTTCTAAGTTCTTTGTGCACTCTGGACAGTAGAGGTCTATCAGATATGTGGTTAGTGAAGATTTTCTCCCATTCTGTGGGTTGCCTTTGAGCTCCTGTTACAATCTCTTTATCTGAACTGAAGCTCTTTAATTTCACAAGATCCCAACTCTTGAGAGTTGGTAGCAGTGACTGTGCCATTGGATGTGTGTTTAGGAACTGTTGGCCTAGCCCAATCAGCTCGAGGGAGTTCCCTATCCTTTCAACTATGGTTTTTATAGTCTCTGGCCTGATATCAAGGTCCTTGATCCATTTGGAATTAAGTCTTGTACATGGTGACAAGTACGGGTCCAGCTTTAATCTTCTGCATGTGGAGATCCAGTTTTGCCAGCACCATTTGTTGAAGATGCTGTTCTTTTTCCATTGGATTCTTTGGGCCCCTTTGTCAGAGACCAAATGGCTGTAATTTTGTGGGCTTATATCTGGGTCTTCAGTCCTTATCCATTGATCTGTGTGTCTATTTTGGAGCCAGTACCAGTCTGGTTTTGTTACTATGGATTTGTAATATAGACTAAGGTTCGGTATGGTAATACCTGCAGCAATGTTTTTGTTACTCAGGATTGTCTTTGCTATCCTGGGTCTTTTGTGCCTCCATATAAACTTTGAGATTGTTTTGTCAACTTCTTTGAAGAATTTGGTTTGGGATTTTGATTGGTATAGCATTGAATCTGTATATTGCCTTTGGTAGGATGGTCATTTTTACGATGTTGATTCTGCCAATCCAGGAACAAGGGAGGTCTTTCCACTTTCTGGTGTCTTCTGCTATTTCTTTCTTTAGGGTTTTAAAGTTTTCATTGTAAAGGTCTTTTACCTCCTTGGTTAGGTTTATACCAAGGTATTTCATTTTTTTAGGGGCTATAGTAAATGGTATTGTTTCTCTCAAGGCTTTTTCACTTGTTTCATTCTGGGCATATAGGAAGGCCTCTGTATTTTGCACATTTATTTTGAATCCTGCCACCCTGCTGAACTTCTCAATTAGTTCCAGGAGTTTCCTGGTGGAGTTTTTGGGATCACTCAGGTATAAGATCATGTCCTCTGCAAATAGGGATAGCTTGACTTCTTCCTTGCCGATTTGAATCCCTCTTATGTCCCTTTCTTGTCTTATGGCTTCAGCTAAGACTTCAAGTACAATATTGAATAGAAGTGGTGAGAGTGGACAGCCTTGTGTAGTTCCTGATCGAAGTGAGAACGCTTCCAATTGTTTCCCATTGAGCATAATCCTTGATGTGGGCTTGTTGTATACAGCTTTTATTATATTGATAAAGGTTCCTTCCATTCCTACTGTCTCTAGCGTTTTGATCATAAAAGGCTGTTGGATCTTGTCAAAAGCTTTTTCTGCATCTATCGAGAGTATCATGTGGTCTTGGACTTTGGGCTGGTTTACATGATGAATTACATTTATTGATTTGCGTATGTTGAACCAACCTTGTGTGCCAGGGATAAAGCCTACTTGGTCCCCGTGAATGATCTTTTTGATATGTTTTTGAATCCGATTTGCTAAGACTTTGTTGAGAATCTTTGCGTCTGTGTTCATCAGGGAGATCGGCCTATAGTTTTCTTTTTTAAGTGAATCTTTATTAGGTTTTAGGATTAAAATGATATTAGCTTCATAGAAGGAATTTGGTAGTGTTCCTTCCTTTGCTATTTGATGGAACAGTTTAAGGAGTATTGGTATTATTAAATCCTTAAATGTCTGGTAGAACTCTGTGCTGAATCCATCTGGTCCAAGACATTTTTTTGTGGGAAGATTCGAGATTACTTCCTCAATTTCCTTATATGTTATAGGACTATTTAAATAATTCACAACTTCCTGATTCAATTTAGGTAAGTTGTGTTTACTTAGAAATTCATCCATCTCTTTTGTGTTGTCAAACTTCACAGAGTATAAGTTTTTGAAATATGATGTTATAATTCTCTGGATTTCTTGGGTATCAGTAGTGATAACTCCATGTTCATTTCTGATTTTGTTAATTTGGGTTTTCTCTCTCCTGCTTTTGGTTAATTTAGATAGGGGTGTATCAATCTTATTGATTTTTTCAAAGAACCAGCTTTTTGACTGGTTGATTTTTTCTATCGTTTTCTTAATCTCGATTTCAGATATTTCTCCCCTTATTTTGCTAATCTCCTCTCTTCTACTACTTTTGGGATCAGATTGCTGTAGTTTCTCTAAAGCTTTAAGCTGCATTGTTAAGTTGTTTATTTCTGATGTTTCCATTTTTTTTTTATGTAGGCATTAAGAGCTATGAACTTACCTCTTAGAACAGCTATCATTGTGTCCCAGAGATTTTGGTAAGTTGTATTTTCATTATCATTCACTCGCAGGAAATCTTGAATTTCCTTTTTAATTTCTTCCTGAATCCAGTTCTCATTCAGCAACATATTGTTAAGTTTCCAGGAGTTAGTGTATTTTCTCTTGTTTGATGTGTTGTGGATGTCCAGCTTTAGGCCGTGGTGTCTGATAGGGCAAAGGTTAAAATTACAACTTTTTTGTATATGTGTAGATTCGTTTTGTGGCCCAATATGTGATCTATTTTGGAGAAAGTTCCGTGTGCTGCTGAGAAAAATGTGTATTCTTTGGTGGGGAATGAAAAGTTCGATAGAGATCTGTAAGGTCCATTTCTTTCAGGGTTTGATTAAGTTCCAAAATGTCTCTGTTAAGCTTGTGACCTGTTGATCTATCCCATGTTGAGAGGGCAGTGTTGAAGTCCCCAAGAATTATCGTTTGGGGGTTGATTTCTTTCTTTAGACGCTGTAGGGTTTTCTTAATGAATGTGGAGGGGCCCGTATTGGGTGCATATATGTTCAGTATTGTGAAGTCTTCCTGGTGAATTGTACCTGTGACTAAAATGTAGTATCCATCCGTGTCTCTTATAATTTTCTTTGGTTTGAAGTCCACTTTGTCTGATAGCATAATGGCTACCCCTGCCTGTTTTCTGCTTCCATTAGCTTGTAGAATTGTTGACCAGCCTTTTATTTTTAGAGCGTGCCTATCTTTTGTGGTGAGATGGGTTTCCTGCAGGCAGCAGGTTTATGGATTGTGATTTTTTTAAATATATTTTTTATTATTATTTCAGCTCATACAAACTTAATGGGTACACCAGTTCCCTCCCTCCCTCCTCCTTCCCCCGTACCCCCTGCTCCTCCCCTCCATCCCCCTCCCTTCCCATCCCCCAGTGCCTCCCGCCCCAATTCCCAGAGAGTCCTTTCTTGTGCATGCCTGATTTTCCTCTGGGCCCTCCTCTCCGATGACATACAAGGACCCAGTGGCCTTTCCCTAAACATTTTCCTCTGTTCCTCTTAGGTATAGGAAAACTGCTGTGGCTGCCAATCCCTTGCCTCCAAACATCTTGGTGCCTTTAGCAGATGCTGGACTTTGTGGGGTCAGTAGTGTGTTGGACAATGCGCAGGGCATGTAAAGTCCAATTATGATTGCCTCAGCCCTAACTTGTATGGAGTATCTTACATATCATTGCTCCTCCCATCCTTTTGCTCTTACACTCTTACCACCCCCTCTTCCGCAAATTTCCCTGAGGTTCAGGATGGGGAGAGATTAAGCTGGCCTAGTTCTAGGTGGTTGATATAGAGTCTCTGAAGTTCTGGATTGTGGTTTGTTGATTTTCTTTTGCAGTTTTGCTGCTCCTGCAATGTCCTTCACTCCATCCTGGTGGGCATTGTATGTTATCCCCTGGCCAGAGACAAAAAAGCTGCTAAACTAGAGTCTTGTGATAAAAGCACATTCAAAGGTAGATGTAATAGAAGTGGGAAACCACAGTGAGGGAGGGATCTATCACCAATTTGCACAACGGTTACTTTTTATCTGCCAGACTATATGCCCTCCTCTTCTGGTGAGATCATACCCCCTCAGTAGTACATGATCAGGAACAAAATTCTGTGAACTTAATCATATGTCTCATTACTTATTTGATTCCTTGATGGAGGCCTATTTTCCCTGCTGTAACATGGTCCCTTTTCTCCTTGTTTCTGGTGTGGCCCTCCTACCCCATCCCTCCTGTTCATAATCCTTGGAATTACTGTCTCTAGGTGGGCTGGGTGGGTTTGGTACTAAGAGCCACCTATTAAGGAGTACATATGGCGCTTAATTTTCTGGGTCTGGGATACTTCACTTAATATAATTGTTTCTAATGACATCCATTTCCCGGCAAATTCCAGTAATTCATCATTTTTGATGGCTGAGTAGTACTCCATTGTATAGATGTACCACTGTTTCCTTATCCACTCGTCAACTGTTGGACATTTGGGTTGTTTCTATGACTTTGCTATTGTAAACAGTGCTGCTATGAACATGGTCGTGCTTGTGCTATCGAGGTGAACCTCTGCTGTATGAGGGGTTATTCCCAAAAGTGGAATAGCAGGGTCATATGGCATTTCAATCTTTAATTTCTTTAAGAATCTCCAGATGCCTCGCCAGAGTGGCTGTATGAGCCTGCATTCCCACCAGCAATGTAGGAGAGTTCCCCTCTCTCTACATCCTCTCCAGCAGTTGTTGTTGTTTGTATTGTGGATTTTTGCCATCCTGACTGGGGTGAGATGATATCTCAGAGAAGTTTTGATTTGCATTTCCCTGATGGCTAAGGAAGTGGAGCATTTTTAAAGATATTTGTTGGACATTTTAATTTCTTCCCTGGTAAAGTTTCTTTTAAGTTCCAGGGCCCATTTTTTAATTGGGCCATTGGTTTCCTTGGTGTTTAGTTTTCTTTTTCTTTTTTTTTTATTTCAGCTCATACAAACTTATTAAGTACACCAGTTCCCTCCCTCCCTCCTCCTCCCCCCGTACCCCCTGCTCCCCCTCCCCACCTCTCTCCCTCCCCATCCCCCAGTGCCTCCCACCCCAATTCCCAGAGAGTCCTTTCTTGTGCATGTCTGATTTTCCTCTGGGCCCTCCTCTCCGATGACGTACAAGGACCCAGTGGCCTTTCCCCAACCCTTTCCCGTGTTCCCCTTAGGTATAGGAACACTGCTGTGGCTGCCAATCCTTTGCCTCCAAGGCTCTTGGTGCCTTTAGCAGATGCTAGACTTTGTGAGGTCAACAGTGTGTTGGACAATGCACAGGGCATGCAAAGTCCAATAATGATTGCTTCAGCCCTAACTAGTATAGAGTATCTTACATATCATTGCTCCTCCCATCCTTATGCTCTTACACTCTTACCGCCCCCTCTTCTGCAAATTTCCCTGAGCTTCAAGATGGGGAGAGACTAAGCTGGCCTAGTTCTAGGTGTTTGATATAGAGTCTCTGAAGTTCTGGATTGTGGTTTGTTGATTTTCTTTTGCAGTTTTGCTGCTCCTGCAATGTCCTTCACTCCATCCTGGTGGGCATTGTATGTTACCCCCTGGCCAGAGACAAAAAGCTGTTAGAGTCTTGTGATAAAAGCACATTCAAAGGTAGATGTAATAAAAGTGGGAAACCACAGTGAGGGAGGGGTCTATCACCCATTTGGAAAATGGTTACTTTTTATCTGCCAGACTATATGCCCTCCTCTTCTGGTGAGATCACATCCCCTCAGTAGTAAATGATCAGGAACAAAAGTCTGTGAACTTAATCAGATGTCTCATTACTTATTTGGGTCTTTGGTGGAGGCCTATTTTCCCTGCTGTAACATGGTCCCTTCTCTCCTTCTTTCTGGTGTGGCCCTCCTACCCCATCCCTCCTGTTCATAATCCTTGGAATTACTGTCTCTAGGTGGGCTGGGTGGGTTTGGTACTAGGAGCCACCTATTAGGGAGTACATACGGCGCTTAATTTTCTGGGTCTAGGATACTTCACTTAATATAATTGTTTCTAATGACATCCATTTCCCGGCAAATTCCAGTAATTCATCATTTTTGATGGCTGAGTAGTACTCCATTGTATAGATATACCACTGTTTCCTTATCCACTCGTCAACTGTTGGACATTTGGGCTGATTCCATGACTTTGCTATTGTAAACAGTGCTGCTATGAACATGGTCGTGCTTGTGCTATCGAGGTGAACCTCTGCTGTATGGGGGGTTATTCTCAAAAGTGGAATAGCAGGGTCATATGGCATTTCAATCTTTAATTTCTTTAAGAATCTCCAGACGGCTCGCCAGACTGGCTGTATGAGCCTGCATTCCCACCAGCAATGTGGGAGAGTTCCCCTCTCTCCACATCCTCTCCAGCATTTGTCGTTGTTAGTATTGTGGATTTTTGCCATCCTGACCGGGGTGAGATGATATCTCAGGGAAGTTTTGATTTGCATTTCCCTGATGGCGAAGGAAGTGGAGCATTTTTTAAGATAATTGTTAGACATTTTAATTTCATCCCTGGTAAAGTTTCTTTGAAGTTCCAGGGCCCATTTTTTAATTGGGCCAGTGTTTTCCTTGGAGTTTAATTTTCTAAGTTCTTTGTGCACTCTGGACAGTAGAGCTCTGTCAGATATGTGGTTAGTGAAGATTTTCTCCCATTCTGTGGGTTGCCTTTGAGCTGCGTTACAATTTCTTTATCTGAACAGAAGCTCTTTAGTTTCACAAGATCCCAACTGTTGAGAGTTGGTAGCAGTGACTGTGCCATTGGATGTGTGTTTAGGAACTGTTGGCCTAGCCCAATCAGCTCGAGGGCATTCCCTATCCTTTCAACTATGGTTTTTATAGTCTCTGGCCTGATATCAAGGTCCTTGATCCATTTGGAATTAAGTCTTGTACATGGTGACAAGTACGGGTCCAGCTTTAATCTTCTGCATGTGGAGATCCAGTTTTGCCAGCACCATTTGTTGAAGATGCTGTTCTTTTCCCATTGGATTCTTCGGGCCCCTTTGTCAGAGACCAAATGGCTGTAACTTTGCGGGCTTATATCTGGTCTTTAATCCTTATCCATTGATCTGTGTGTCTATTTTGGAGCCAGTACCAGGCTGTCTTTACAACTATGGATTTGTAGTATAGACTAAGGTTTGGTATGGCAATATCTCCAGCTGTGTTTTTGTTACTCAGGATTGTTTTTGCTATCCTGGGTCTTTTGTGCCTCCACATAAACTTTGAGATTGTTTGGTCAACTTCTTTGAAGAATTGCTTTGGGATTTTGATTGGTATAGCATTGAATCTGTGTATTGCCTTTGGTAGGATGGTCATTTTTACGATGTTGATTTTGCCAATCCAGGAACAAGGGAGGTCTTTCCACCTTCTGGTGTCTTCTGCTATTTCTTTCTTTAGGGTTTTAAAGTTTTTTTTTTTTTTATTTCAGCTCATACAAACTTATTAGGTACACCAGTTCCCTCCCTCCCTCCTCCTCCCCCCGTACCCCCTGTTCCCCCTGCCCACCCCTCTCCCTCCCCATCCCCCAGTGCCTCCCACCCCAATTCCCAGAGAGTCCTTTCTTGTGCATGACTGATTTTCCTCTGGGCCCTCCTCTCCGATGACATACAAGGACCCAGTGGCCTTTGCCGAACCCTTTCCCGTGTTCCCCTTAGGTATAGGAACACTGCTGTGGTTGCCAATTCTTTGCCTCCAAGGATCTTGGTGCCTTTAGCAGGTGCTAGACTTTGTGAGGTCAACAGTGTGTTGGACAATGCGCAGGGCATGCAAAGTCCAATTATGATTGCTTCAGCCCTAACTAGTATAGAGTATCTTACATATCATTGCTCCTCCCATCCTTATGCTCTTACATTCTTACCGCCCCCTCTTCCGCAAATTTCCCTGAGCTTCAAGATGGGGATCGACTAAGCTGGCCTAGTTCTAGGTGTTTGATATAGAGTCTCTGAAGTTCTGGATTGTGGTTTGTTGATTTTCTTTTGCAGTTTTGCTGCTCCTGCAATGCCCTTCACTCCATCCTGGTGGGCATTGTATGTTACCCCTTTTTATCTGCCAGACTATATGCCCTCCTCTTCTGGTGAGATCACTCCCCCTCAGTAGTAAATGGTCAGGAACAAGAGTCTGTGAACTTAATCAGATGTCTCATTACTTATTTGGGTCCTTGGTGGAGGCCTATTTTCCCTGCTGTAACATGGTCCCTTCTCTCCTTCTTTCTGGTGTGGCCCTCCTACCCCATCCCTCCTGTTCATAATCCTTGGAATTCCTGTCTCTAGGTGGGCTGGGTGGGTTTGGTACTAGGAGCCACCTATTAGGGAGTACATACGGCGCTTAATTTTCTGGGTCTGGGATACTTCACTTAATACAATTGTTTCTAATGACATCCATTTCCCGGCAATTTCCAGTAATTCATCATTTTTGATGGCTGAGTAGTACTCCATTATATAGATGTACCACAGTTTCCTTATCCACTCGTCAACTGTTGGACATTTGGGCTGATTCCATGACTTTGCTATTGTAAACAGTGCTGCTATGAACATGGTCGTGCTTGTGCTATCGAGGCGAACCTCTGCTGTATGGGGGGTTATTCCCAAAAGTGGAATAGCAGGGTCATATGGCATTTCAATCTTTAATTTCTTTAAGAATCTCCAGACGGCTCGCCAGACTGGCTGTATGAGCCTGCATTCCCACCAGCAATGTGGGAGAGTTCCCCTCTCTCCACATCCTCTCCAGCATTTGTCGTTGTTAGTATTGTGGATTTTTGCCATCCTGACCGGGGTGAGATGATATCTCAGGGAAGTTTTGATTTGCATTTCCCTGATGGCTAAGGAAGTGGAGCATTTTTTCAGATATTTGTTAGACAGTTTAATTTCATCTCTGGTGAAGTTTCTTTTAAGTTCCAGGGCCCATTTTTTAATTGGGCCATTGGTTTCCTTGGTGTTTAGTTTTCTAAGTTCTTTGTGCACTCTGGACAATAGAGCTCTATCAGATATGTGGTTAGTGAAGATTTTCTCCCATTCTGTGGGTTGCCTTTGATATCGCGTTACAATCTCTTTATCTGAACAGAAGCTCTTTAATTTCACAAGATCCCAACTGTTAAGAGTTGGTAGCAGTGACTGTGCCATTGGATGTCTGTTTAGGAACTGTTGGCCTAGTCCAATCAGCTCGAGGGAGTTCCCTATCCTTTCAACTATGGTTTTTATAGTCTCTGGCCTGATATCAAGGTCCTTGATCCATTTGGAATTAAGTCTTGTACATGGTGACAAGTACGGGTCCAGCTTTAATCTTCTGCATGTGGAGATCCAGTTTTGCCAGCACCATTTGTTGAAGATGCTGTTCTTTTTCCATTGGATTCTTTGGGCCCCTTTGTCAAAGACCAAATGGCTGTAACTTTGTGGGCTTATATCTGGGTCTTCAATCCTTATCCATTGATCTGTGTGTCTATTTTGGAGCCAATACCAGGCTGTTTTTATAACTATGGATTTGTAGTATAGACTAAGGTTTGGTATGGTTATACCTCCAGCTGTGTTTTTGTTACTCAGGATTGTTTTTGCTATCCTGGGTCTTTTGTGCCTCCATATGAACTTTGAGATTGTTTGGTCAACTTCTTTGAAGAATTGCTTTGGGATTTTGATTGGTAAAGCATTGAATCTGTATATTGCCTTTGGTAGGATGGTCATTTTCACGATGTTGATTCTGCCAATCCAGGAACAAGGGAGGTCTTTCCACCTTCTGGTGTCTTCGGCTATTTCTTTCTTTAGGGTTTTAAAGTTTTCATTGTAAAGGTCTTTTACCTCCTTAGTTAGGTTTATACCGAGGTATTTCATTTTTTTAGGGGCTATAATAAATGGTATTGTTTCTCTCAAGGCTTTTTCACTTCTTTCATTCTGGGCATATAGGAAGGCCTCTGATTTTTGCACATTTATTTTGTATCCTGCCACCCTGCTGAACTTCTCAATTAGTTCCAGGAGCTTCCTGGTGGAGTTTTTGGGATCACTCAGGTATAAGATCATGTCCTCTGCAAATAGGGATAGCTTGACTTCTTCCTTGCCGATTTGAATCCCTCTTATGTCCCTTTCTTGTCTTATGGCTTCAGCTAAGACTTCAAGTACAAGTATTGAATAGAAGTGGTGAGAGTGGACAGCCTTGTCTAGTTCCTGATCGAAGTGGGAATGCTTCCAATTGTTCCCCATTGAGCATAATCCTTGCTGTGGGCTTGTTGTATATAGCTTTTATTATATTGATAAAGGTTCCTTCCATTCCTACTGTCTCTAGCGTTTTGATCATAAAAGGCTGTTGGATCTTGTCAAAAGTTTTTTCTGCATCTATCGAGAGTATCATGTGGTCTTGGACTTTGGACTGGTTTATATGATGAATTACATTTATTGATTTGCGTATATTGAACCAACCTTGTGTGCCGGGGATGAAGCCTACTTGGTCCCCATGAATGATCTTTTTAATATGTTTTTGAATCCGATTTGCTAAGACTTTGTTGAGAATCTTTGCGTCTGTGTTCATCAGGGAGATCGGCCTATAGTTTTCTTTTTTAAGCTGAGTCTTTATTAGGTTTTGGGATTAAAACGATATTAGCTTCATAGAAGGAATTTGGTAGTGTTCCTTCCTTTGCTATTTGATGGAACAGTTTAAGGAGTATTGGTGTTATTAACTCCTTAAATGTCTGGTAGAACTCTGTGCTGAATCCATCTGGTCCAGGACATTTTTTGGTGGGAAGATTCGAGATTACTTCCTCAATTTCCTTATATGTTATAGGACTATTTAAATAATTCACAACTTCCTGATTCAATTTAGGTAAGTTGTGTTTACTTAGAAATTCATCCATCTCTTTTGTGTTGTCAAACTTCACAGAGTATAAGTTTTTGAACTATGATGTTATAATTCTCTGGATTTCTTGGGTATCAGTAGTGATAACTCCATGTTCATTTCTAATTTTGTTAATTTGGGTTTTCTCTCTCTTGCTTTTGGTTAGTTTAGCTAGGGGTGTATCAATCTTATTGATTTTTTCAAAGAACCAGCTTTTTGACTGGTTGATTTTTTCTATCGTTTTCTTAATCTCGATTTCAGATATTTCTCCCCTTATTTTGCTAATCTCCTCTCTTCTACTACTTTTGGGATCAGATTGCTCTAGCTTCTCTAAAGCTTTAAGCTGCATTGTTAAGTTGTTTATTTCTGACGTTTCCATTTTTTTGACGTAGGCATTAAGAGCTATGAACTTACCTCTTAGAACAGCTTTCATTGTGTCCCAGAGATTTTGGTAAGTTGTATTTTCGTTATCATTCACTTTCAGGAAATCTTGAATTTCCTTTTTAATTTCTTCCTGAATCCATGTCTCATTCAGCATCATAGTGTTAAGTTTCCAGGAGTTAGTGTATTTTCTCTTGTTTGATGTGTTGTGGATGTCCAGCTTTAGGCCGTGATGGTCTGATAGGGCACAGGTTAGAATGTCAACTTTCTTGTATATGTGTAGATTCATTTTGTGGCCCAATATGTGATCTATTTTGGAGAAAGTTCCGTGTGCTGCTGAGAAAAATGTGTATTCTTTGGTGGTGGGATGAAAAGTTCGATAGAGATCTGTGAGGTCCATTTCTTTCAGGGTTTGATTAAGTTCCAAAGTGTCTCTGTTAAGCTTTTGACCTGTTGATCTATCCCATGTTGACAGGGCGGTGTTGAAAGTCCCCAAGAATTATCGTTTGGGGGTTGATTTCTTGCTTTAGACGCTGTAGGGTTTTCTTAATGAATGTGGAGGGGCCCGTATTGGGTGCATATATGTTCAGTATTGTGAAGTCTTCCTGGTGAATTGTACCTGTGACTAAAATGTAGTATCCATCCGTGTCTCTTATAATTTTCTTTGGTTTGAAATCCACTTTGTCTGATAGCATAATGGCTACCCCTGCCTGTTTTCTGCTTCCATCTGCTTGTAGAATTGTTGACCAGCCTTTTATTTTTAGAGCGTGCCTATCTTTTGTGGTGAGATGGGTTTCCTGCAGGCAGCAGATTGATGGATTGTTATTTTTAATCGAAATTTGTAATCTGTGTCTCTTGATCGGTGAATTAATTCCATTAACATTTAGTGTTATAATGGAGAAACTATTGTTAATTCCAGACATTTATTATGTTTAGTAGCTTTTATAAGTATATTGCTCCATTTTTAATGATGTTATTCTTGCCTTCTGTTCTCCTGGATATGCCTGTTTTTTTCTTCATGCTTGAGTATCATTTCTAGTATTTTTTGAAGGCCTGGTTTGGTGGCCATGTATCCCTTAAAGTTGTCTTTGTGCTGGAAAATTTTTCTTTCTCCCTCGATCATGACTGATAGTTTTGCAGGGTAAATCAGCCTGGGTTGACATTTTTGCTCATTCAATACTTGAAGTATGTCTCTCCAAGCTCTTCTTGCTTTTACTGTTTTGACTGGGAAGTCATTTGTTATTTTAATAGGTTTACCTTTAAAAGTGACTCCCTTGAAGCTCTCAGCACCAGTTCTTTATCTTGAATGTGGAGTGTTTTAACTATTATTTGCCGTGGCGTGCTTCTATTTTGGTCGTATCTGTTTGGGGTGCGGAGAGCCTCTTGTATATGGATGGGCCTCTCTTTTTTTAGATGAGGAAATTTTTCCTTGATGATCGTTTGAAAAATTTCCTCAGGGGTGGTATTTTGAGATTCTTGCTCTGGTATTCCATGAATACGCATGTTAGGCTTCTTCAGGGTGTCCCATATCTCATGGATATTTCTCTCAAGTATCTTTTTGGCTTTAACAACCTCTTCCATTGAGCTGGTTAATACTCCCACTTTATCTTCAAGGTCTGAAATTCTATTTTCTGCTTCGTTAGTTCTGTTGATAATACTCTCTGTGGCGTTCTGGGTTGAAGATATCTTGTCTTTTAGCTCAGTTTTAAACTCTGCTTGAGTTTGTTTTAACTGCTCTATGCCACTTTTTGTTTCTTGCACTGTTTTTCTCAACTCCTCCAGATGTCTGTTGTGTTCCTCTTCAAAGCGATTGATTCGATTATGTAATTCCTCCCTGATTTCCTCTTTCATAGTATTGAACATGGTAATGATCATATTTTGAAAGTCTTTATCCTGGGTTGGGCTTTCTTGGCCTTTTTCCGTGGGTTTGTTCTTGTTGGAGTCTAACATTATGGGATTAATTCCTTCAGTGGGAAATTTGTTTACTTGATTGTTGCTTCTCATGGATTTGCACTTTGACTTTGGCATTCTCATTTTAACTCTTAAGATGTCTCAATTTCACTAAACTGAATTATTTGGCCTGGGGTCCTGGTGGGCGGGCGCGGGTGGAGACTTACCTAGGTCGTGGGGTGAGGCCCGGCTGGACCGCAGGCGCGTCCCGACCGGACGGAGCGGGGTGGGGTGCAAAGGGGGGATGGGGGCGACGGTTGGAGCTATTTAACCCGAGGGCAGCTGGGGCGGGCTCCAGGCGCAGGGGGAGGTCCTCTTCGTCCTTCGGCCCCATGCACGCGGCTCCGGCTGGATGGTGGGAGTCGGAGCCGAGTCCCTGTGGCCCGACCTGGGGTCCTGGTGGGCGGTGCGCGGGGCGGAGACCTACCACCTAGGGCGCGGGGTGAGGCCCGGCTGGTCCGTGTGCGTGTCCGGGCGGCGGAGTGGGCTGGGGAAGGGGGAAGCATTATTTGTACATCTATGTTCATGGCAAAAATGTGAATGGTACCTAAATATACTTTATTAGGTGATTTGTGAATATAGACCATAGAACAAATGGAAGAAAATGCTCTTAGGAAAAAAATAAAAGGAAAATGGAAAATACTCTCAAATGCTACAACATGGATAGACAAATCAGTCACAGAAAGACAAACACTAGATTCTACTTACAAATGGTCCTTCAGAGTAGCCAGATTTTTTTTTTCATTTTTCTGCTCATATAATAGGTACCCCTGTCCCCTCCCTCTCTCCACTCTTCCCTGGATCTCCCTGCTCCCTCCTCTCCTTTTCCCCTGACTTTCCCCCTTCCCTTCCTTTCTCCCAGTGCCCCCTCCCACCATCTCTGAAGCATCCTTTAATGTGTATATCAAACTTTCCTCTGGGTCCTCCTCTCTGATGAGATATAAGGACTCAGTAGCATTGCCTAGAACTCTTTTTTGTGTTCCCCTTAAGTATAGGAACACTATTGTGACTGTTAATTCCTTGCTTCTAAGGATCCTAGTGCGTTTAGTTCATGCTGAGACTTTGAGGGGTCAATGATATGTTGGTCATTGTGCAGATCATGCAGAGTCCTATTATAATTGCTTTGGCCCTAACTTGTGTGGAGTATCTTGCATATCATGACTCCTCCCATCCTTGTGCTCTTACAATCTTACCGCCCCCTCTTCCAAAAATTTCCCTGAGTTTCAGGATGGGGAGAGATTAGGCAGGCCTGATTCCAGGTGGTTGATACAGTGTCGAGTAGCCAGATTCAGTTGAACTCCTGAGGCAGAGGTAAGAATGGTGTTTTCCTGGAGGGGAGGGGCCAAGAGTTATTATTTAGTGAGTACAAAGCTATCAGATGAAAAGGATTGTGGATAGAAAAAGAAAAAAAAAACCTAAAAATAAGAAAAGAATTGGGATTCTGGATGTGGTCTCACTTACCCTTCTTACCTTATTCCCCTCAGGGAGAAAGAGGTAGGAGGACTGCTATGGGTTCAAGGCTAGCCTGGTCTACACAAATGAGTTTCTGGCCAGCTAGGGATACACAGATAGACAATCTCAAAAATGAGTAGTAGAGATGCTCTTCTATTTTCTTCTCTCTCTTTTTCTCATCTTTTGTCTCTGGGGATGTGTTTAATAGCAGCACCAAACTATAAAAATACCTAAGATAAAAATTAACAAAAGTAAAAAAATAAAGCTAAAAGAGCCCTATATGGCTGCTTGAGAATGTAATCTCAGGTCTCTGGAAGCAGAGGCAGCAGGCTTACATAAGCTCTAGCCAGGGTTTCACAGTGAGACCCTCACTGGAAAGAAAAAACAAAAACGAAAGAAGCATTAAGTTGGAAGCAGGTGAAGTGGCCACACTTGTTATCTCAGCACTGGGGAGGCTGAGGCAGAAGCACTTCCAGTTCCAGACTGACCTGAGCTACATAGGCAAGACTGTCTCAAAAACAAAACAAGATCAAACCAAAATTTGTCCTACCTTGGGGCTATACTTTATATCTATCAAACTAGACTGCATGCTTTTCTGACTACTTCGACTTTTTCAGGCTGCATTAAACATGTTAATGCAGTAAAAAAAATACTAGAGAGAGGGGCATCAATATGAACAAACCAGAACCCCTCACTCCCAATCCCAACAATGCTATGCACTGAAACCCTCATAGAAATCAACTCTAAGGGCACCTGATTCTTGTACTTTCATCCCAATCATATCTGTCCTCCTTGCAGCACAATTCCTGTGCTTCCTCCAGTTACTTGATCAAGGTAAGAACTTCTCTTGGCCATATAACTCCCTTTTGACTAGAATAGGGCATGCCCTATCTCCCTGGCAATCCCAGAAAACAATGGCATGATGTAACTTCTGGTATTCACTACATTAAATTTCTTTTTGCCTAGAATATTTAATGCTCCTGGCCTTTAGGATTACAGGATCAGTCTCAGGAAAGACTGTTTTTACCGAATCTGTCCTACCTTGGGGCTATACTTTATATCTATCAAACTAGACTGCATGCTTTTCTGACTACTTCGACTTTTTCAGGTGTCATGGTCTGTAGATTCCCAAGGGCTCCCAAAAGGACCTTCAACAAAATAACAAGGCTCCTAAAGAAGCCACCATTTGTCTGATGGACAAACGTGTCCCTAAAACATGGAACCTTTCTGTGTGCTTCTGCCTTGGCCCTACACTATCCCCATTGAACCATCCCATTTATATGTTTTCTCTCCAGACCATTAACCTGTGCCTGGTTATTTGCAAGTACAGATTTACCAGAAGTGAATATAGAGTATATGGCCAAGGTCTGAGCAAAGGTGACAGTCAGCAGCTGGATCCAAGGCAAACTGGGAAAAACCAACTCTATTACCCAGCTCTAGCCTCGACTTTTATAGTATCTGGTTTGAAGGGAGCTGGATTTAGATTCCTGCCTTTGGCTGGCCACCTGCTCTGGGGCAGAGTCCAATGTTGACCAATCAATACCTGCTTAGTCTCTGCATCTAAGTCCGGGAGGAGGAGGGTGTAGGCAAAATTGATGGACATTTCTAGGGAGACGCCCAATGCCCTTGAGGTCATTTCCTGGGATCCCAGTATCTGGGGTTAGCTACCATTAGACCAAAGTGGTCATTAAGGTAGTGCTCAAAGATAGCTTTACTGTGGCATCTTGGGATATAGACGTAACTTCTGGTATTCACTACTAGTTACCCCAGAATTAACTTCGGATTC
Organism: Typhlomys cinereus; assembly: GCA_023101885.1. NCBI lineage: Eukaryota > Metazoa > Chordata > Mammalia > Rodentia > Platacanthomyidae > Typhlomys > Typhlomys cinereus. Next base: position 1,088,366 of record JALPQD010000595.1, read on the forward strand.
GAGATTTCAATTCAGATGGTTTTCTTCTTGTGAACTGAACACACGCAACCTGAATTTGGAAATCTCCACAGCAGCTAGGTTCTACACATTCCATTTCTGTGACGGCTGCACATTAGAGTTACTATAGTGTGAACTACAGAGACTTCACTTTAGAAATAATAATGGGCTTTTGTCATTTGCTGCTGTACCTTTTTTTTTTTTTTTTGAGATTTTGTCTCTCTCTGTACCTAGGCTGGACATGAAGTCGTGATTCTCCTGCCTCAGCCCCTCTGAAGTGCTGGAAATATAGGTGTCTGCTACTGCACCTGGCCTGTTTTTTGCTTCTTATCTTATTGCTGTGTTTTTGACATGAGTTGTAACTATGTTGCCAGGTTGGTTGTAATCCCTGGCTGGGCTCCATGCATTTTCTGGTCTCAGTCTTTCCAGTACTGGTGACTACTGGCGTGTTCCATCTCCCCCAGTGATAATAGCAGGTGTTATGGGTTGTTGGAGACATAGTCTTGTCATGTAGAACCAACTGGCCACTAGCTTGCACTGGTCCGAGCCCTGATTGCTGAGCACTGGGATTGTAAGCATGGGTCACAAGCCTAGGCACACAGTAGCAGATCTTGATGTCCATTTCTTTTGCATTCCCCAAGACAGTTTCACAGCAGTAGGGATTGACTAACATCTGTAGTCACGTATCTGGTCTCCCTTAGATCTGCTCCCAGTTAGACTATAGCTCCTGCCTCTACTCCATCCATCCTAATAAACCCAAAGATTTAGTGACCTTATAACAACTAGTCTGATACAGGGCCTTACCTTACTTCTGAATGCTTGAGTTTTTGCCAGTGCTACTCAGATTGATAGAACTTTTGAGGTTCCCAGGCCAGGCTGTGAACCTAGGAGACCCCAATTCTGCAATTAAAACTACATGTTCCTGAGATGTTTGTGGAGCTGCTTGTTCTCCACTCAATTTCCATCCACATCTCTCCAAGCAGTCAAGCCCAGGAGATCTGGAAAATAGTTTTGAATAAGTGATGGACTTTGTATACTTTTCTTCCAACTCCTTTTGAAAAATATAGCATATGCTACTTGTAAAAAACAATGACTTTGTAGCTGGAGAGGTGGCTCAGGGGTTAAGCCTCTGCCTTGCAGGTGGAAGGTCCTGAGTTCGGATCCTAGACACCACATATAGACGCCAGGCAGAAGCGGGGGTGGCCTGCATTTCTGGTCCTGGTAGGGCGGAGCCTGTGAATTCCCCGGGCAGAGTAAACAAGGAGGAGGTGGAGGCGTTCATGGTGGTTCCCAAATTCGTCCATGGTTCTACACACACACACATACATACACACACATACATACATATGCGCACACACGCATACACACACAATTGAATAAATAAAAAAATTAAAAAAATAAAAAAACCAATGACTTTGACATGCCATTTTCAACATGCCTGTAATGTACTTTGATTATGTTTAAATTCTTCCCGGTTAGCTGGGCTGGTTTCTCATCAGCCTTCCCTATGGCTTGTTTTCTTCCTCTTCCTTAATATCCCCCCTCTACCTACCTGTCTTCTTCTTGTTAAATTCTGCTTGTGGAAGAAAGTTTGTGATGTTTGTCTTTGTAGGATCCAGTCTGCTTTTTGAGATTCCTGGCTTCTTAGAAAGGAAATTTCTCTCTTAGTCCTTCAGCTCCTTTCTCTCATTCATGACCCCATTCCACCCAGATGTTTGGATCATAAGATAAAGTTATTTTACAAGTGTGGTAAAGATACTTGCTACCAATCCTAACAACCTGAGTTCAATCCCCAGAGCCCACTTTGTAGAAAGAGAGAACTTTGACCTCCACATGAGTGCTGTGACATGCATGCCCTACTCTCCCTCAAATAATTAAATGTAAAATTATATTTAAGTTAATGATCGAAACTTTAAGTAGGGCTGGAGAGATGGCTCAGGGGTTATTCCTCTGCTCCCAAACAATAGGACCTGAGTTCAGATCCCAGAACCCATGTATAAATGTCAGACAGAAATGACAGTAACCTGGTTTCTTCCCCCATTAGCTGGAAGTAATAGCAAACAGAAGAATGGTTGTGGTATTCTCTCAATCCTGCTTTAGAATTAAGGCAAGATAAATAAGAAAACAGAAGATATGAACAGCACAATAAACCAGTGAACTACTAGACATATTTAACACCCTACTCCGCAGTGTAGTGATTGGTGCCTAGCTGCATTCCAACACTTGAAATTCAGATCCTGGGAAAAACCCAGAACAAAGCAAAAAGAAGGTAGATTAATCCAGGATGATTCCTCAAGTCACCCTTGAGCCTCCACATTAATATCAGCTGATGCTGTAAAACACATGAAACTGTGGGGGCCAACTTAAATTTAATGATGCATATAAAGGGAAAACATTTATTCTGAAAGATCAGCTCACAATTGATTGGTTGCTGTTGGGCCTGTGGTGAGGAAGAGCATCACAGTTGATGCCATGAACACAAATACTTACTTCATTTCCAGGAAGCAAGAGACTGGGACCAACATGTCCCCAGAGAAATAAAGATTTTCCATAATCACCTGATTTTCTCCTCCTTTAACTCTGCATTCTCTTCTTTCTCCTTTTGTTCTTCTTTTGGTGCATGTGTGGTGTCTGTGCAAGCACGTGAGCTCATGCATGTGCAATGCAAAAGCCAGACAGAATATCGGAATCTTTTATTGCTCTCTACTGTATTGTACTGAACTAAGATCACTTACTGAGCTGGTTTACTTGGGCTGATTTGCCAGTGAGTTCTTAGGATCTGCCTTATTCCATCCCACCTCTGCAGTGCTGCACTTCTAGGCATGTGCTGTGTACTGGGAAATTCAAACTCAAGTCCATGAGCTTGCACTTTTACCCACAGGGTCATCTCCCTAGCCCCATAAGCCCTCAATATTTGAATTGAGTCAAATATTGACTGCCTTGTAGGTAGTCTAGGGAATCCCTAGAGAGGTTAAATAATGACAGTTCTTTGAAAATTGAGCTTTGAAGGAATACATTTCTGTTGGGCCTTGTCCCTAGACCCTTTCTGTGTCTGGCTGGATGACAGTTGTTTCTTTAAAAGAAAAAGCAAAAAATCTTTTATTTTGAGAAAGAAAGGCCATGACATAGCACATGAATGGAAGAGAGAGGACAAGTTTTGGAAGCTGGTTCTCTCCTTCAAGTTGCCAGGTTTCTTCACAAGCACTTTTCCCTGCTGAGCTGTCCTGCTGGCAAATTCAAGGCCAGCATGATGTACACATCAAGTTCAAGACCAGCCAGGAACACATACTGAGACTCTGTCTAAGAAAGTTGGGTTGAAGAGATGGTTAAGTCAGCAAAGTACTTGCCCCTCACAGGACTGCATGTCTGTGAGTTCCTTTCTGGCTTACTTGCCTTCACGGGATTCCATGTCTGGAATCCATGAGTTCCTTTTTTTTCTCTAGTAAACTCTGTCTTAACTCTTAAAAAAAAAAAAAAAAAAGAAAAAAGAAAAGAGGATCTAAATGTGATTCCATAGCAACTACATCAAAAGCTGATGTGATGGCATGCACTTTTAATTCAAGTTTTGGGGAGGAATCAGGAAGATTCCTGGGGTTTAACTCTTCATTCTAGCCTAATAAGAGGACCCTGTGTCCCTATGAGAGACCTGTCTCAGAAAACAAAGTTCATTCTTTCTCTCACTTAAAATTTTTTTTTTAAATTTTTTTATTATTATTTATTCAACTGTGTGCATGTGTGTGCGCGCGCGCGTGTGTGTGTGTAGAACCACGGACGAATTCGCGAACCACCATGGACGCCTCCACCTCCTTCTGCCCCAGGATTCACAGGCTCCGCCCTACCAGGACCAGAAGCGCAGGCCACCCCCGCTTCCGCCTGGCGTCTATACGTGGGATCTGGGATCCGAACTCAGGACCTTCCGCCTGCAAGATGGAGGCTTAACCCCTGAGCCACCTCTCCAGCCCCTTTCTCTCACTTAAATAAATTAAATAAATAAATAAATGAAAATATAACGGTGGTTGGGGGAGGCAGTAAGACAGCTTCATAGGTAAGGCACCTGCTCACAAAACTGGTGACCTGAATTTGATTCCCAGAAGCCCACATGGTAGGAGAGAACTGAGTTCGAAGGGAATGTTGTCTTCTGGCCTTGCATGGCCATGATATATGATATGCATTCTCTCTCTCTTTATTTTTCTTAAATAAATAAGTGAATTTAAAAAACAAAAAGCAACGTGGATGTCTTTTGAGAAACAAAACCCAAGATGACCCCTGGCCCTTCAAATACATGCTCATCCATATTTCAAAGCCAACACACAAAAAAAGAAAACATCCACAAGAACAATATTGCCTCAACATCATTGCTTTTATGAGGGAAGCTTTTATTTTGGAAGGTGCTACTGCTTGCACTGATACTTTGTGTAACAGTTCACCTGAGTGGTTGCTGATAAAATCATCATCAAACAGCTTAAGGGAACAAGTGGTTTATTTTCTCTTAGGATTCCTGGTTACAGTTGTTTGTCCTGCTTGGCAGGAGAGCTAACACACCAACACAGGGCTGAGAGAACAGGCCATGCCATCTCCAAATAATGGCCAAGAGATAATTCTTACTTGCCAGATCAGCATGTCTGGCTAAGTATACACAAGGATTTTCTCAAACAGTTCCCTCCATTTTATTTCCCTGCCTGGGTACTAGTCCCATCCACCATGGACTGGACCTTCCCCATCCACTAGACAATTTCCTGCAGGTTCACTCTGGATTTAATGCAACTACTAATTCTCTACAAATGTGCACAGAGCTCAAACCCTCAACTGTCAAGTCCACACCTGTATCTAACTAGGCCACCTTGTTCTTATTGCTTAAATACACGTTTGAAGTTCAGAATGATAATTTGGTTCCTTTTATTTAAGGGCTTTTCTGTTCATGATTTTGTCCATCTTTCACCGATGGTTCTGGTATTTTTTCCTCAAAAAATATATGTATTTTACATCAGGTTTTACTTGTTCTCTTCTGAATTTGAGTCTTAGAAACCTTTTTCTAAATTTCAGGATGGAGTGAAGGGCATTGCAGGAGCAGCAAAACTGCAAAAGAAAATCAACCACAATCCAGAACTTCAGGGACTCTATATCAACCACCTAGAACTAGGCCAGACTAATCTCTCCCTATCCTGAAGCTCAGGGACATTTGCGGAAGAGGGGGCGGTAAGATTGTAAGAGCACAAGGATGGGAGGAGCAATGATTTGCAAGATACTCCACACAAGTTAGGGCCGAAGCAATCATAATTGGACTTTGCATGCCCGGCGCAATGTCCAACACACTATTGACCTCACAAAGTCTAGCATCTCCCAAAGGCACCAAGATCCTTGGAGGCAAGGGATTGACAGCCACAGTAGTGTTCCTATGCTTAAGGGGAACACAGGAAAGGGTTCAGGGAAATGCCACTGGGTCCTTGTACGTCATCGGAGAGGAGGGCCCAGAGGAGAGTCAGGCATGCACAAGAAAGGACTCTCTGGGAATTGGGGGGGAGGCACTGGGGTATAGGAAGGGAGGGGTGAGGGGAGGGGGAGTAGGGAGTTGGGGGGAGGAGGAGGGATGGAGGGAACTGATGTACCTATATTAAGTTTGTATGAGCGGAAATAATAAAAAATGTATATAAAATTCTCATTATAGTAAAAATTACTTGTTTTATTCTAGTATTTGTACTTCACATTTTACCTTTATTATTATTATTTTTGCTTTCTTAAAAAAACACAAGTATTTTATTTGTATTTTTGGAAAAGACAGTTTCATCACCAGAAACCCTGATTTTCTCAAGCAATAGAAAAAGGTTGAGCCACCACAGCTTGTGGTCCACGCCTACAATCCCAGCACTAAGAAGGAGGAGGCAGGAGGGTTCCTGAGAGTTGGAGTCTAGAGTGGGCTACAAAGACTGAGCCTGCTTCAAAGCAGACAAACCACCATTCATTTTTGTTTTTTTGAAATAGAAGAAAACAAATATGTTCAGCCAACACTCGGCTCATTCAGAGCGGAGGGAGCAGCTAAGTGGAAGTTAGATACAGGAAGTTCAGAATCACCAGTGTCCATTTTTCTAGTTCTGTAAGGCTCCAATCCACCAGCTCAGTTGAATAGTGGATCCAGTTGGAAGACACAGAGCCCAGGGACATTGTGCTGGAACACAGGGGTGGGTATCTCTCTACCTGGGAGGCTGAAGTTTCTCATGCAAAGAGCATCAAGTTCTGGCTGCGTTAGATCCAGTTCAAGGAGCTGTGAGGGGGGGGCTCTACCTTTGCTTCATTTCCTGCTATCTGCTAAGCCTTCTCCATTCTGAAGACAGCTTATTTAACCTTAGGGTCTCCCTATGCAGTCCTTTCTTGTTTGGAACTCTCTGTGTCCACTAGGTTGGCCTCCAATTTGCAAGCAGGAGTACCTCTGCATTCCGAGTACAGGGATTGCAGGTGTAAGATACTACTACCCTGTAAAGAAAAAAAATTATAACGATCTTGTTTAAATCACTGCTTGTAGTCTCTTTCTTGACTGGATGCTGACTAAGTAGTTCAAGAGCATGTTTGGCTCAACCTGAGAGGAAAATGTGGTCAGTATTCCCTGCTGCACATCTGATACCATTCCATGACCTGTCATGTCTGTTAATGAACTTGTTGTTTTAAATAAATACATAATTGGTGTCTTTAATGTGAAATCCTTGATGGATTGTTAAGAATTTTAGTGAAATTCGAAGATGATTGGGTTCTGTGAATGTGCAAGGAATATGTTACTATTTAATTTAATTGAATATAGACTTCTTGACCCCCAAATTTATGATCCAGCAGACTAGTTTTGGATAATGAGAAATAACAATTATTTTCTCTTCTTATGCATGTTATGTAAGACCTAACTTCAGTCTCAAATTTCCCTGGTCTCTCACCACCTCCCCCACCCTGTCTTATCATGTTGAGAGAAACTTCCCACTGCTGGGATCATCTCATTGTAAAAGGTTCCTATTACAGTTAATCTGTAATGTTGCAAGAAAAAAATGGCTTAAGGGAAAAAGGGATTCTATTCTGGCTTATGATTCTTGGTTACAATTCCTTGTCCAGATTGGCAGGAGAATTCATACCAGTCTCAGGATCTGTGGCCACACCACATCCATATAGTCACAGAACTGCTGAGAGAAGGACAGTCCTCACTTGCCAGGCCAATATGTTTGTTTTAGTAAACATTCTAAAGGATGCCAGCTTCCTGAACCAGCTCCCTCTATCTTATTCACCTGCCCAGTGAATAAACCCATCCACCAAGGGCTGGGCCTTCCCATCAATCAGACAATCTCCTGGAGACTTGGTAGGGGTTTCATTGACTACCAGTGCTTTGCAAATGTACCCAGAGCTTGGAGCCTTAAACTGTCAAGTTGACACCTGTCTCTAACTATGATGGTTTCATATCATCTGGCTTTAATACTCACCAGGGTTCTAATACCCTTTTTGGAGGCACAACAGACCAGTCTCAACTCCACCTCAGCTAGGCCAGGAAGGCTGCCTCACTGCCAGTAGCAAGAAGTTCCTTAGACAAAAGACTTCCTGATTCTTTAGAGCAGACCCCACTGAGCCATGGTGGGATGCCTTTTCCTGGCCTAGCAGTAGTGGGTACTCAAGAAATATTTACTCCTCCAGCTAGGTCTCATCATGCTGCTCAGAATGCTTGTGACCATGGTCCTGTTTGTGTGGCCTCAGACTGATTAGCTAAGTGTGTCACAGCCCTTCAGTATCTGGCTTATTTGGGAAAACAAGGGCATATCTTGAAGGAGAGAGCTGAAGGTTGAGATTCACTGCCCAAACTTAGGTGTGATCTTTTATCTCAAGAACAGGAAACACTTTACTAGGCCTTCCTTTAAGGGGAGGTGCTGTCTTGCTCACACTAGAATTTGTAGCCAGCCAGGGCATCAGGCTTGTGCAGGGATTTTCAGGCAAGAACTGCTGGTTATTAACTTGTCTAAGTCCACTGAGATTTAATACCACATACATTATGCAAACAATTTGCTCGCTTGCTTGATTGACTGACACAAGGTCTCCTGTAATCCAGGCTAATCACAGACCCAGTATGCAGACAAAAGTGTCCTCTGGCGACCACCTATGCATTATGGCATACATATATGTTTTCTCTCTCTCCTTCATCTATCTCGAATCAATAAATCAGTTACCCACGCCAACTCGCAAGCCTTTTTTTCCTCTTAGGAAAATGCATAAGTCACAGGCTTGTTGTGGGATCTGGAAGTTTATTTATTAAAAGCATGGATAACTGTTGGAATGCTGTCTTCATGGAGGAAACTTATATGGACTATGTTTGTGCTGTCATAGTTCTTGAAAGAGTTCTTATCATAGACCAGAGCACCAGTGCATCCAGAATCTTTTAATATGTCTTATTCCAGGGGCTGGAGAGATGGCTCAGGAGTTAAGAATGCCTCACAAGCAGAAGGTCCTGAGTTCAGATACCAGGTTCAGCCAGGCTGAAAGGGCTGCAGCCTGGATTTCTGGATCTGGTAAGCAGAGCCTGGGAAATATCACAGCAAAGCTAAATGGAGGTAGGAGCAATCTAGGACGGATTCTCGAAATCATCCTTGGTCCTCTACAGGGACGCTCAGTGCCCTCTGACACTTATACACACACAATAAATAAATAAATAAATAAGTAAGTAAGTAAGTAAATAAATAAATAGAAAAAATTCTCATTCCAGAGTATTAGCAGCCTAGCATCTTCCCCAGCACCTCCTGGCTCCACTCTGGCTATAGCCTGATGAAGGCACTGGCAGCTTTCACCATACATATTTAGAAGTGCACACAGAGGCCAATGTACAGAGCAAGATCTAGAAGGTCACATGGCTCACTGACAAAGAAAGAGTCCTTTCATAGGAGTGAGCAAAGGGTGCTTCTGTGTAGTAACTGATTTTCACAGAAAATGTGCATACTCTCCGTATGTGCCTTGGTGGACAAAAAGCAAACGTTCATGTTTACAACTAATGCTAGGCATCTATATGATGCTGACAAAGTTCCAGGACTGAAGAATATCCAAGTTCTGTAGAGAGCATATGTCAGTTTTGCACATTTTCTCATTTTTATGGATCGATAGTAAAGAGAAGACACTCCAAGTGAGGTATGGCACAGCTGCTGGTAGGTGGATGGCTTGAGCCTTGGAGTTTCATCCAATGATGGATGAAAATTATCAGTGGAGTTTCTCGTGCTTCTTTAGATGATCTGATCTTACAAAACTCCTGTTGCACCTGGTACACTGGTAGGGTCGTTCCCCTTTGTGCCTTCTCTTGTGTCGGAGGAGCTCATCTGAGCGGTAGAATTTCCCTGTGCATCCCTCCACATCACATATGTAGGGCCTCTCACCTGCATGAGAGAGAAGGAGAGAGTTGTCACACTTCAGGGGAAAGCAGAGGAGCAGAGATGTGGAAAATGAAGAAAGAAAAGTTTGAACATGGACTAGCTGGAGATTGAGATAAGCTGGGGAGACAAGAGGAAATGTTGAAGGATGGGGAAAAAAGAAAGATAGGAGGTGAGGAAGAGGTCAGCAGGAGTCAATGAGGGAATGAAGAGGAGGAAGAGGTGCCTGACATTCTTCTGGCCTAAGAGTAAATTTATGGATCGATAGTCCTAGTAATGGTAAAGAGAAGACACTCCAAGTGAGGTATGGCACAGCTGCTTGTAGGTGGATGGCTTGAGCCTTGGAGTTCAGGACCAATTTGGGCAACATAGTGAGCCCTTCATCTCTTAAAGAGGGGACAAACTTGAAGCCTCAACCAGGGCCCAAGTACATTGTTTCCATTATTCTCATCATCCCAAAACAGTAGAGGTAAAATGGATAAAAAAAGGGCTATAGCCCAGACTGGCTTTGACCCATGACCAGACTCTGTCACTAAAACTTCCTATTGAAACTTACCAACTATCTCTGAGGTCTCTTGAATTAAAAAAAGTTGCAACAACTCAAACCATAACAAAGTTTTGTAAAGTCGAATATGCAAAGTCACTTGCCCCTCCTTCTCACCTTAGACCCTCACTTACCAGTATGTATACGTTCGTGAACTCGCAGGTAGGAGGACTTTGAGTAAGATTTCCCACAGCCTTGATATGAGCAGATATAGGGTTTCAAAATACTAGGCTTCTGGATTGTCGATTTCTTTGAGAGTTGTTTTTGGACCAAAGGACATCTTGGAAAGCATTCTGGATGTTGTTCTTGTGCCAAAGGGGCACTTGAATCACACATGAATTCATGACCCCCATTGGGAGTTTGGTCATTAGCAAGGGGCAAAAGCTGTCCCTTGTTGCCCGTCTGTCCATTTTTGGTCGTCATAATCTGATCTCTGTAGATATTCTGGCCACTAGAGGTTGTCATCTGAACCCCATAGAGGGTCTGGTTGTCACTGGGGCTCATTTGAGGCTCATAGAGAGTAGAGTCAACCCTGAGGTACGTCGGATCTTCATAGAATGTCAGATTGCCATTGGGACTCACCTGAGACCCATAAAGGTTTGTGTTGCCTTCAGGGTTGGTCTGAGTCTCAGAGAAGGATTGGCCTACATTGAGAGTCGTTTGAGTCCCAGAGAGGATCTGGTCACCATTGAAGGTCATCGTCTGATCCCACAAAATCTGGTCATTCCTAGAAGTAACTGGATGGTTCTGAAATGAATTCTGATCACTATCAAAAATCACTGCTTGGTTCCCATAGGGAGGAGTTTGATTGTCCCAGAAGGTCTGCACCTGGCCTCCATGCAGGGCTGGACTGTGGCCCACATCCAGAGTTTTCTTACCACTGAAGGACTTCTTCTGGCTGCCTTCATTGGAGACACAAACCTTGCTTTCAGGGTGTGTTGCCTCCTGGCTACTGGTGAGCATTGACTTTGAGGGGTCATCGACATCCTTCATCTGAGAGACTGCTGTGGGCTTGGTCTGGCTTAAAAGCTCAGCTTGCTGGCTCTCAGGAGCAGTCTTACGGGGCTCTCCAAGGGGCTTTAGAAGGGTTTCACCGGCATGTGTTGCTGAGTTCTGGGTCAGGACTTCCCTGGAAATGTTGGAACATTCAGATGTCATCTCTGGGCTTTGGGCTGTGTCTTGATGGTTTCTCTCCACAAGGCAGGTCAGATGCATGAACGGATGTGGCTCTGGCTCAACTGGTGTTTTTACTTTGTTTTCAGAGGGGTAAAAGAAGTTTTCCATATAGTCCTCGATCTCCTCAAATAATTGCAAGTAGGGATCCATTTTTTTTCCTGAACTTAATCACTTGTCACCTTACAAAAAAATTACGGCAAGGGTCAATTCCAGTTCAAATCCTCATCCTTATGCCCTTTAACATCTCCACTGCTGTCCTTCCTGTCTAACCCATCATCACCCTTTGCTTACAAGCTTGAGATTGCCTCTAAACTGGCCTCTGAACTGACAATCTATGCAGATAAGCCATCAAAACCTAGGAATTTCCTGATATGAGGATGAACACCAGTGAAATTCAATCCTACCTTCCCTGACATCCTACTAGATATTCAGTTATACGAATAAATTTTCAAACGAATCATCACATCTCTATCACAACACTAGGAGGTTGAGTCATAACTAATACTATTTTAAAAAGAAAACAGTCAAGTGTGGTGACACATCCCTGTAATTGTACAACTCAAGAGGCTGAGGCAGAAAAATTTCAAGTTCAAGGCTAGCCTGGGCTGCACAGTGGCCTCAGACCCACCTGAGCTATGTGGTAAAACTGTTTCAAACAAACAAAAAAACAAAAAGCAAACAGAAACCAATGTCAAAGGAAATGAAGTGACTTGACTGAAATGCAGGAGCCTTAAGTTGAACTAGACCCTTCTTGTTCTGAGCTCTCACAGATTTGAATCCCAGGATCTTTCTGGGGACATCCAAGGATTCTAGCTTTCTGTTGACTATGCTTGAAAACACTAGGAATCTTAGGAATGGTCCTATGAATGAATGTTCATGTCTTTCATGAATTCCTATGCTGAAACCTAATGTTGGAACCCCCCCCAATGACTGATTAATAGTGGTGTGACCCTCTTAAATGTAACTCGTGCCCTCCAACGTGTAAGAGTGCTTCATGTTCAGCACTTGAGGACTTCACTATAAAGTGCTTGTTACCTATCCTGCCTCCCCCCAACCCCTGCACTTACTCAGCCAAGTTAAGTCATAAATTGTCTGACACAATATGTTCTCCTTTCCTATCTATGATGACATAAAACGCAACCTTTCCTGACCCAGAACAGAGAAACTGTATGATAGTTCCCCTTAGAGAAATATCAAGCTGTATTTGGAACTGTAGTTGACTATGGTAAGCTATTTCCTCCCCTTCTATACCCAATCCATGGAAGTTATATAAAACAATGCTTGGTGTAGAGTAGGGAGATAGCTTAATGCATAAAGTTCCTACTCACAAACCTGAGAACTTGAGTTAATTCCCAGAAGACCACATGCTAGCAGGAGAAAACTACTTTCTGAAAGTTATCCTCTGATTTGTCTCCACCCATATAGCGTGGCATGTATGTATCTCTTTCTCAAACAAACAAGATATTTTTTTCTTCTTTTTTTTTAATTAATTTTTTCCACTCATACAAACTTGATAGGTACCCCATTCCCCTCCCTCCCTCCACCCCTCCCTGGATCCCCTTGCTCCCTCTCCCCTTTTCTCCTTTCCCTGCCTCCCTCCCTTCCTTTCTCCCAATGGCCCCTCCCCCCCATTCCTGGAGCATCCTTTACTATGCATGTCAAACTTCCCTCTGGGTCCTCTTCTTCTGATGAGGTGTAAGGACTCAGTAGCATTGCCTAGAGCTCTTTTTTGTGTTCTCCTTTAGTATAGGAACACTATTGTGGCCATTAATCCCTTGCCTCTAAAGATCCTAGTGCCTGTGATTCATGCTAGCCTTTGGGGGAGGGGGGTCAATGATACAAACAAAATATTTTAAATGTAAAAGAAATCATGCTTGGAAAGAAAATGGATTTTTTCCCAAGGAGTATAATAGGACAACATTAAAGATTTAAACTCAATGGAAGCTGAAGCTATTTTATTAGAAAGTGTGGGCTGATTCCACCTCCACAAGACCACTGCCAGTATTGAGAAACTCTACATAAGCCAACTAGGGATTCCCGAAGTCAGTATGCAACAACAGTGAAACTGAAAAACTCACTAATTTGTAGAAATCATACAACACAATCTTAGTGAAACAATGGGTCAAAAAAAAAAGTTCACTGAGGGGTGTTAGAAAATATTTAGGAGCAAATGCGGCAAAAATACACAAGCCAGGCACGGAGGAAGAAAATCTCATAATCTAATCACTCAGGAGGGTGGGACTAAAGGATTAGGAATTCAAGGCAAAAACCAAAAGAATTAAAGAAAGAAAATGTAAACACACACCAATCATGGTGACATCACTTTTTAATCCCATCATTTGGCAAACTGAAATGGGAAGTTTGCTGCTTATTCCAGGCCAGTCTGGGATATATAGTAAGATAATTTTTAAAAAGCAAAAAGAAAAAAAACAGAGAGAGAGAGAGAGAGAGAGAGAGAGAGAGAGAGAGAGAACACAATACACTACAATTTACACAGCATAAGAGAGGCTAAGAGGGAAATTCGTAAATACAAACAAATCAATAAACTTACAACTTAAGAAACTAGAAGAATAAACTGAAAGCTAGCAAGGAAATAATCATGGTTATTTTGGAGTCAAGCAAAACGGAATATTGATTGAAAGAATCATTGCTTCTTTGAAAAGATCGATAAAATTGACATATATAGGGAAAAAAAAAACCCCAGCTTTGTTTTGATGTTTGTAAGCCTGTACTTAGAAGACAGGAAGATCACAAGTGTAACATTGGCTTAGGGAAAAAAAGTTGAAGGTCCTTTTTAGTAAAGGACTTGCCTAGCATGTAAGATATGCAGAAAAAGAGACACAGGACAGCCCTCCGTCTTACATTTCTCCCAACATACAGGAAGGAATAATATGGAAATGAAGTATCAGCTATCAGAAAAATTCAAATCAAAAGTACAATGAGTTATTATCTTACTTCTAGGAGAAAGGTTACTATTTAATGTAAACAAACAAGCAAGAACCTACCAAAATTATGTTGAGAACATAGAAAAGTAGAACCTTACTACACTATTGGTCGGAATGTGAAGCAGAGCAAGAGTACAAATCAGTAGGCAGTTCTTTTTTTTTATTAATACATTTTTTATTATTATTTCAGCTCATACAAACTTAATAGGTACACCAGTTCCCTCCCTCCCTCCCCCCCACCCCCTGTTCCTCCTCCCCACCCCCTCCCTTCCCATCCCCCAGTGCCTCCCGCCCCAATTCCCAGAGAGTCCTTTCTTGTGCATGCCTGATTTTCAGTAGGCAGTTCTTGTACAGATCAAAAATCAAATTATGATATGATCTATTTTCTAAAAACCTGATTGAAAAAGGTATGGAAGCATTATTTGTACATCTATGTTCATGACAAAAATGTAAAAAGTACCCAAATATCCTTCATCAGATGATTTGTATACATAGAAAAAAAGAAGAAAATGCTCTCTTAGGAAAAGAAATGAAAAGAAAAAAGGAAAATGCTCTCATATGCTACAACATGAATAGACAAATCAGTCACAAAAAGACAAACTCTAGATTCTACTTACAAATGGTCCTTCAAAGTAGCCAGATTCAGTTGGACTCCTGAGGCAGGTGTAAGAATGGTATTTGCCTGGATGGGAGGGACCAAGATTTATTATTAATAAGTACAGTGTATCAGATGAAAAGAATTGTGGATAGAAAAAGAGAAAGAAAAAAACAAAGAAAAGTGTTTGGAGCTAGATGGGGTCATACTTGTCTGTCTTACCCCTCTATTTACCCAGGAAGGCAGAAGGAGGAGGACTTCTGTGACTTCAAAGCTAGCCTGGTTTACAGAAATGAGTTACTGACCAGCTAGGAATAAATGCATGGTCAGACTGTCTCAAAAAAAAAAAAAATGAAATGAGTAATGGTGACATTTGTGCAATATTAGGAATATCCTTTTTTTCTTTTCTTTTCTTTTTTCTCATCTTTGATCTCTGAGGATGTGTTTAACAGGCAGCACCAAATTGTACACATAAAAATAGCTAAGATAAAAATATATCAAAGGTGAATAAATGAAATTAAAGATCCAAGTATGGCGGCCCAAGAATGTAATCTCGCGTCTCTGGAGGCATAGGCAGGAGATTCGCCATACATTCCAGCCAGGGTTTCACAGTGAGACCCTGAATGGAAAAAAAAAAAAACGAAAACAAAACAAAAAAACCTGTTAAGCTGGAAGCTTATGCGGCCACAGTTGTTATCCCAGCCCCGGGGAGGCTGAGGCAGGACCACTGCTAGTTCAGACTGGCCTGAGCTTTGTGTCGAAAACAAAAAAAAACAAAAATTAGAGAGAGGGGAACAATACAAACAAACCAGAGCCCCCACTGAAGACCTCATAGAAATCCAACAGTACCTCGGTCCCCATCATGTCTGCTCTCCTAAGAGTTCAACTCTGTGCCTACTGTCTAGCTGGCGGTCTGAAGCTCCTGTGGGCCACAGACCCCCGTTTTGGCTTGAAAGGGCCCTGCCAGATCTCCTCTCTGGGAATCCCAGAAAACGGGGGGCCATGATATAATTTCTGGTGCTCATTGCACTAGCTTTCTTTTTGCCTTGAGTCTCTAAAGCTCCCGGCCTTCAGGAAAACGGAGTCGGCCTCATAAAGTTATTTAACCGCATCCGTCCTACCTCGGGCCTAAACTTCAAACCAAACCAGACTGCATACTCTTTTCACTGCTATGACTTTTGTAGGTGCCATGGTCTAGGGGCTCCGGGGGGCCTCCAAAAGAACCTTCAGCGACAAGACAACACACTACGCCGTCTCCTGCCCAGGCCAGCGTTCTGCCTTGTCCCGCACCCTCATTCCCACCACATCACTGATCCTTTCCCTTTCTAAAGTTTTTCACCCTTCCGCCCACACTGTTAACTTGTGCCTGATCACTTGCAAGTACACACTTACCAGAAGCGAATCCAGAATGTGTGTCCAAAATCTGAGCAAAGACCGCAGGCAGGAGCCGGATCCAAGGCGAAGTGGGAGAATTAAATCAGATACCAGCTCCGGCCTCGGGTTTTATAGTGTCTGGTTTGAAGCAAGCTGGATTTAGAGTTCCGCCTTTGATTGGCCACGCCCTCTGTTGGGGCGGAGCCTAGCACAGGCCAATCAATACCTGCTTAATCCCTTCCTCTTAAGGCCTGGGGACAGGAGGGGCGGGGGGAGGGGTCCGGCATAGTTGATGGATATTTCCAGGGAGACACCCCAGTGGCCTATTAGGTCGTTTCCAGAGATCCTAGTGCCTGGGGAAACTGCCATTGGACCAAACTGGTCCCAACTATAGTCCTCATTGATGGGTTTTACGGTGGTGTCTTGGGGTGCTGAAACCTTCCAGTGATGGTCTCAAGAGAGTCAACTTTGGATCCTAGATTTGAATTGAAACGGTTTTGCTCGTGAGCTGAGTCCTTAACTGAACACACACACAAATCCCGAACTTCCAGATCTCCACAGAAGCCGGGTTCCACGTTCTATTTCTGTGAGACTCCAACTTCACAGTTAAAGCGACCTGTTCCAGAGTTACCTGTTGTGGGTTAGTGCAGGGCTGCTAGCTCTCCAACCAACTTCCAAGCCAAGCCCGGCGACTCAAAGATAATTGTGAATAAGACATAAGATAATTGTGTCTAATAGATGTTATGTTCCTTTCTTCCGACTCACTTTTGAAAACAATAACATGTATTAATTGTACAAAGCAGATTTTGAGGTGACATTTTTAACATGCCTATAATGTGCTTTGATTATGTTCAAACTCTTACCCATTAGCTGGGCTGATTTCTCTTCAGCCTTCCCTGCAGCTTGTCTTCCTCTTCTTCCTTAATGTCCCTCCTCCACCAACGTGTCTTCCTTTTCCTATTAAATTCTGCTCATGAAAGAAAGTATGTGATGTTTGTTTTTGTGGCATTCAGTCTTCTTTCTTGGGTTCCTGGCTTCTTAGAGGGGATTTCTTTCATACTTTTTCAGCTCCTTTCTGTCATTCATGACTCCATGGATTAAGACACGGGTATTCTACAAACGGGAAGATTTAAATCCTAAGCTTCATTAGATTCAAATACTAAGCTTCATTTAGCAACAAATTCTTTTTTTTTCTTTTTTTAAATTTCCGATTATGCAAACTTAACAGGTACACTGGTCCCCTCCCTTCCTCCACTCCCCACCCCCCTGTTCCCCCCTTCGCTCCTCTTCCCTCCTCATCCCCCAGTGCCTCCTCCCCCTCATCCCCAGAGCATCTTTTTAAAAAATTATTATTTATTCAATTGTGCGCGTGTATGTGTGTATGTGTGTGTAGAACCACGGACGAATTCGGGAACCACCATGGACCGCCTCCACCTCCTCCTTGTTTACTCTGCCCTGGGATTCACAGGCTCCGCCCTACCAGGACCGGAAACGCAGGCTGCCCCCCGCTTCCGCCCCGCGTCTATACGTGGGGTCTAGGATCTGAACTCAGGACCTTCGGCCTGCAAGGCAGAGGCTTAACCCCTGAGCCACCTCTCCAGCTCCCCGAGAGCATCTTTTTTTTTTTTTTCATGGATCATCCAATTTTCTTTTCTTTTTTATTTTTTTTTTATTTCAGCTCATACAAACTTATTAGGTACACCAGTTCCCTCCTTCCCTCCTCCTCCCCCCATAGTCCCTGCTCCCCCTACCCACCCCTCTCCCTCCCCATCCCCCAGTGCCTCCCACCCCAATTCCCAGAGAGTCCTTTCTTGTGCATGTCTGATTTTCCTCTGGGCCCTCCTCTCCGATGACGTACAAGGACCCAGTGGCCTTTCCCCAACCCTTTCCCATGTTCCCCTTAGTTATAGGAACACTGCTGTGGCTGTCAATCCTTTGCCTCCAAGGCTCTTGGTGCCTTTAGCAGATGCTAGACTTTGTGAGGTCAACAGTGTGTTGGACAATGCGCAGGGCATGCAAAGTCCAATAATGATTGCTTCAGCCCTAACTAGTATAGAGTATCTTACATATCATTGCTCCTCCCATCCTTATGCTCTTACACTCTTACCGCCCCCTCTTCTGCAAATTTCCCTGAGCTTCAAGATGGGGAGAGACTAAGCTGGCCTAGTTCTAGGTGTTTGATATAGAGTCTCTGAAGTTCTGGATTGTGGTTTGTTGATTTTCTTTTGCAGTTTTGCTGCTCCTGCAATGCCCTTCACTCCATCCTGGTGGGCATTGTATGTTACCCCCTGGCCAGAGACAAAAAGCTGTTAGAGTCTTGTGATAAAAGCACATTCAAAGGTAGATGTAATAAAAGTGGGAAACCACAGTGAGGGAGGGGTCTATCACCCATTTGCAAAATGGTTACTTTTTATCTGCTAGACTATATGCCCTCCTCTTCTGGTGAGATCACTCCCCCTCAGTAGTAAATGATCAGGAACAAAAGTCTGTGAACTTAATCAGATGTCTCATTACTTATTTGGGTCCTTGGTGGAGGCCTATTTTCCCTGCTGTAACATGGTCCCTTCTCTCCTTGTTTCTGGTGTGGCCCTCCTACCCCATCCCTCCTGTTCATAATCCTTGGAATTACTGTCTCTAGGTGGGCTGGGTGGGTTTTGTACTAGGAGCCACCTATTAGGGAGTACATACGGCGCTTAATTTTCTGGGTCTGGGATACTTCACTTAATATAATTGTTTCTAATGACATCCATTTCCCGGCAAATTCCAGTAATTCATGATTTTTGATGGCTGAGTAGTACTCCATTGTATAGATGTACCACTGTTTCCTTATCCACTCGTCAACTGTTGGACATTTGGGCTGATTCCATGACTTTGGTATTGTAAACAGTGCTGCTATGAACATGGTCGTGCTTGTGCTATCGAGGTGAACCTCTGCTGTATGGGGGGTTATTCCCAAAAGTGGAATAGCAGGGTCATATGGCATTTCAGTCTTTAATTTCTTTAAGAATCTCCAGATGGCTCCCCAGAGTAGCTGTATGAGCCTGCATTCCCACCAGCAATGTAGGAGAGTTCCCCTCTCTCCACATCCTCTCCAGCATTTGTCGTTGTTAGTATTGTGGATTTTTGCCATCCTGACCGGGGTGAGATGATATCTCAGGGAAGTTTTGATTTGCATTTCCCTGATGGCTAAAGAAGTGGAGCATTTTTCAAGATATTTGTTAGACATTTTAATTTCATCCCTGGTAAAGTTTCTTTTAAGTTCCAGGGCCCATTTTTTAATTGGGCCATTGGTTTCCTTGGTGTTTAGTTTTCTAAGTTCTTTGTGCACTCTGGACAATAGAGCTCTATCAGATATGTGGTTAGTGAAGATTTTCTCCCATTCTGTGGGTTGCCTTTGAGCTCGTTACAATCTCTTTATCTGAACAGAAGCTCTTTAATTTCACAAGATCTCAACTGTTGAGAGTTGGTAGCAGTGACTGTGCCATTGGATGTCTGTTCAGGAACTGTTGGCCTAGCCCAATCAGCTCGAGGGAGTTCCCTATCCTTTCAACTATGGTTTTTATAGTCTCTGGCCTGATATCAAGGTCCTTGATCCATTTGGAATTAAGTCTTGTACATGGTGACAAGTACGGGTCCAGCTTTAATCTTCTGCATGTGGAGATCCAGTTTTGCCAGCACCATTTGTTGAAGATGCTGTTCTTTTTCCATTGGATTCTTTGGGCCCCTTTGTCAAAGACCAAATGGCTGTAACTTTGTGGGCTTATATCTGGGTCTTCAATCCTTATCCATTGATCTGTGTGCCTATTTTGGAGCCAGTAACAGGCTGTCTTTATAACTATGGATTTGTAGTATAGACTTAGGTTTGGTATGGTAATACCTCCAGCTGTGTTTTTGTTACTCAGGATTGTTTTTGCTATCCTGGGTCTTTTGTCCCTCCATATGAACTTTGAGATTGTTTGGTCAACTTCTTTGAAGAATTGCTTTGGTATTTTGATTGGTATAGCATTGAATCTGTATATTGCCTTTGGTTGGATGGTCATTTTCACAATGTTGATTCTGCCAATCCAGGAACAAGGGAGGTCTTTCCACCGTCTGGTGTCTTCTGCTATTCCTTTCTTTAGGGTTTTAAAGTTTTCATTGTAAAGGTCTTTTACCTCCTTAGTTAGGTTTATACCAAGGTATTTCATTTTTTTAGGGGCTATAATAAATGGTATTGTTTCTCTCAAGGCTTTTTCACTTCTTTCATTCTGGGCATATAGGAAGGCCTCTGATTTTTGCACATTTATTTTGTATCCTGCCACCCTGCTGAACTTCTCAATTAGTTCCAGGAGCTTCCTGGTGGAGTTTTTGGGATCACTCAGGTATAAGATCATGTCATCTGCAAATAGGGATAGCTTGACTTCTTCCTTGCCGATTTGAATTCCTCTTATGTCCCTTTCTTGTCTTATGGCTTCAGGTAAGACTTCAAGTACAATATTGAATAGAAGTGGTGAGAGTGGACAGCCTTGTCTAGTTCCTGATCGAAGTGGGAATGCTTCCAATTGTTCCCCATTGAGCATAATCCTTGCTGTGGGCTTGTTGTATATAGCTTTTATTATATTGATAAAGGTTCCTTCCATTCCTACTGTCTCTAGCGTTTTGATCATAAAAGGCTATTGGATCTTGTCAAAAGCTTTTTCTGCATCTATCGAGAGTATCATGTGGTCTTGGACTTTGGACTGGTTTACATGATGAATTACATTTATTGATTTGCGTATGTTGAACCAACCTTGTGTGCCGGGGATGAAGCCTACTTGGTCCCCGTGAATGATCTTTTTAATATGTTTTTGAATCCGATTTGCTAACACTTTGTTGAGAATCTTTGCATCTGTGTTCATCAGGGAGATTGGCCTATAGTTTTCTTTTTTAAGTGAGTCTTTATTAGGTTTTGGGATTAAAACGATATTAGCTTCATAGAAGGAATTTGGTAGTTTTCCTTCCTTTGCTATTTGATGGAACAGTTTAAGGAGTATTGGTATTATTAGCTCCTTAAATGTCTGGTAGAACTCTGTGCTAAATCCATCTGGTCCAGGACATTTTTTGGTGGGAAGATTCAAGATTACTTCCTCAATTTCCTTATATTTATAGGACTATTTAAATAATTCTCAACTTCCTGATTCAATTTAGGTAAGTTGTGTTTACTTAGAAATTCATCCATCTCTTTTGTGTTGTCAAACTTCACAGAGTATATGTTTTTGAAATATGATGTTATAATTCTCTGGATTTCTCTGGTATCAGTAGTGATAACTCCATGTTCATTTCTGATTTTGTTAATTTGGGTTTTCTCTCTCCTGCTTTTGGTTAAGTTAGCTAGGGGTGTATTAATCTTATTGATTTTTTCAAAGAACCAGCTTTTTGACTGGTTGATTTTTTCTATCGTTTTCTTAATCTCGATTTCAGATATTTCTCCCCTTATTTTGCTAATCTCCTCTCTTCTACTGCTTTTGGGATCAGATTGCTCTAGTTTTTCTAAAGCTTTAAGCTGTATTGCTAAGTTGTTTATTTCTGATGTTTCCATTTTTTTGATGTAGGCATTAAGAGCTATGAACTTACCTCTTAGAACAGCTTTCATTGTGTCCCAGAGATTTTGGTAAGTTGTATTTTCATTATCATTCACTTTCAGGAAATCTTGAATTTCCTTTTTAATTTCTTCCTGAATCCAGTTCTCATTCAGCATCATATTGTTAAGTTTCCAGGAGTTAGTGTATTTTCTCTTGTTTGATGTGTTGTGGATGTCCAGCT
The DNA here is from genome assembly GCA_023101885.1 of Typhlomys cinereus. Taxonomy (NCBI): domain Eukaryota; kingdom Metazoa; phylum Chordata; class Mammalia; order Rodentia; family Platacanthomyidae; genus Typhlomys; species Typhlomys cinereus. Next base: position 1,110,149 of record JALPQD010000595.1, read on the forward strand.
TTAGGCCATGGTGGTCTGATAGGGCACAGGTTAGAATTTCAACTTTCTTGTATATGTGTAGATTCATTTTGTGGCCAAATATGTGATCTATTTTGGAGAAAGTTCCGTGTGCTGCTGAGAAAAATGTGTATTCTTTGGTGCATGGGTGAAAAGTTCGATAGAGATCTGTAAGGTCCATTTCTTTCAGGGTTTGATTAAGTTCCAAAGTGTCTCTGTTAAGCTTTTGACCTGTTGATCTATCCCATGTTGAGAGGGCAGTGTTGAAGTCCCCAAGAATTATCGTTTGGGGATTGATTTCTTGCTTTAGACGCTGTAGGGTTTTCTTAATGAATGTGGAGGGGCCCGTATTGGGTGCATATATGTTCAGTATTGTGAAGTCTTCCTGGTGAATTGTACCTGTGACTAAAATGTAGTATCCATCCGTGTCTCTTATAATTTTCTTTGGTTTGAAATCCACTTTGTCTGATAGCATAATGGCTACCCCTGCCTGTTTTCTGCTTCCATCTGCTTGTCGAATTGTTGAGCAGCCTTTTATTTTTAGAGCATGCCTATCTTTTGTGGTGAGATGGGTTTCCTGCAGGCAGCAGATTGATGGATTGTGATTTTTAATCCAAGTTTGTAATCTGTGTCTCTTGATCGGTGAATTAATTCCATTAACATTTAGTGTTTTAATGGAGAAACTATTGTTAATTCCAGACATTTATTATGTTTAGTAGCTTTTATAAGTATATTGCTTCGTTTTTAATGATGTTATACTTGCCTTCTCTTCTCCTGGATATGCCTGTTTTTTTCTTCACGCTTGAGTATCATTTCTAGCAGTTTTTGAAGGCCTGGTTTGGTGGACATGTATCCCTTCAAGTTGTCTTCGTGCTGGAAAATTTTTCTTTCTCCCTCGATCATGACAGATAGTTTTGCAGGGTAAATCAGCCTGGGTTGACATTTTTGCTCATTCAATACTTGAAGTGTGTCTCTCCAAGCTCTTCTTGCTTTTACTGTTTCGACTGAGAAGTCATTTGTTATTTTAATAGGTTTACCTTTAAAAGTGACTTGTTTTTTCTCCCTTGAAGCTCTCAGCACCAGTTCTTTATCTTGAATGTGGAGTGTTTTAACTATTATTTGCCGTGGGGTGCTTCTGTTTTGGTCGTATCTGTTTGGGGTGCGGAATGCCTCTTGTATATGGATGGGCCTCTCTTTTTTTAGATGAGGAAAGTTTTCCTTGATGATCGGTTGAAAAATTTCCTCAGGGGTGGTATTTTGAGATTCTTGCTCTGGTATTCCATGAATGCGCATGTTAGGCTTCTTCAGCGTGTCCCATATCTCATGGATATTTCTCTCAAGTATGTTTTTGGCTTTAACAACCTCTTCCATTGAGATGGTTAGTACTCCCACTTTATCTTCAAGGTCTGAAATTCTGTTTTCTGCTTCATTAGTTCTGTTGATAAGACTCTCTGTGCAGTTCTGGGTTGAAGATAACTTGTCTTGTAGCTCAGTTTTAAACTCTGCTTGAGTCTGCTTTAACTGCTCTATACCAGTTTTTGTTTCTTGCACTGTTTTTCTCAACTCCTCCAAATGTCTGTTGTGTTCCTCTTCAAAGCGATTGATTCGATTGTGAAATTCCTCCCTGATTTCCTCTTTCATAGTATTGAACATGGTAATGATCATATTTTGAAAGTCTTTATCCTGGATGGGGCTTTCTTGGCCTTTTTCCACGGGTTTGTTCTGGTTGGAGTCTAACATTATGGGACTAATGTCTTCAGTGGGAAATTTGTTTACTTGAGTGTTGCTTCTCATGGATTTGCACTTTGACTTGGCATTGTCGTTTTAACTCTTAAGAGCTTTCAATTTCACTAAACTGAATTATTTGGCATGGGGTTCTGGGGGTGGGCAGGGACAGAGCTTATCTAGGTCACGGATAAGGCCCGGGTGGACCGCACGCGTGTCCCGACTGGCGGAGCCGGGTGGGGAGTGGGAGGATGGGGGCGTCGGCGTGCAGCTATTTAACCGGAGGGCAGCTGGGGCGGCGCCCGGGCGCAGGGGGAGGTCCTCCTCGTCCCTCGGCCCTGCATGCGGCTCCGGCTGGATGGTGGGAGTCAGAGCTGGGTCCCTTTGGGCTGACCTGGGGTCCTGGTGGCGGGGTGAGGCCCGGCTGGACCGCGCGCGTGTCTCGACCGGCAGAGCGGGGTGGGGTAGAGGGCGGTTCTTAATTTTTATCCCTCTCATTTCATTAATTTCCCACTTGTCATGACTTAATTATTATGCTATATAACATAACAGTCTTTGTATATATATTTTTTAATTATTTAAAATTTTTATTCAATTTTGAGTGTGTGAGTGTGTGTATGTATGCGTGTGTGTGTGTGTGTGTGTGTGTGTGTGTGTGTGTGTGTGTAGAACCAGGGGCGAATTCGGGAACCACTATGTACTGCCTCCACCTCCTCCTTATTTACTCTGCCCCGGGATTCACAGGTTTTGGTCTACCAGGACCAGTAATGCAGGCGTCTATACGTAGGGTCTGGGATCCGAATTCAGGACCTTCTGCCTGCAAGGTAGAGGCTTAACCCCTGAGCCACCTCTCTAGCCCCTGTATATTCTTGATAAGTCTGAAAGAAACGTTTTAATAAAAAATTCATTTGTTGACTAGAAAGGGAGAGAGAGAGAAAGGGACAGAAAGAACATGCTGTGTCCTATGACTAGAGATTAGAGGACAGCTTTCAGAAGTCAGTGCTCTTCTTCCACCATATGAGCTTCCAGGACTCCAACTCAGGTCACCAGACTTTTTTTTTTTTTTTAACATAGTAAAGGAAATTTATTCAACTTACAGTTCCAGAGTGGAAATACAATCTTTCATGGTGGAGATAGCATGGCTGGCTGGCCGCTAAAGCTAGAGACAGGTTACGTCATACCCATCCAAGAGGCTAGTGGGTGACAGCTGAAGGATTCCTGTAAAGTCTCTCTTCTTCTGTTCTGTGGTTCCTTTTATCTGTCCACTATTGGGAGGTTCCAATGAGATCTGGGGAGGTTCTGATGGGATCTAGGGCTGATCTTTGTGTTATCCAAATAATCTCTTCAGGTGATCTCAGCTGATCTGAGTTAACGCCACCAGGTGTGTCAAGTTGACATCCAGGGTTAACTATCATACCATGCCCCCCCTCCCCAGCATACCTTGTAGGGACTTTTCTGAAACCTTAGAAGGAAAAATGATGATATGAAATCTTTGGCTATTAATAAAATCAGTGCTTCAAGACTCTAACAGCTTTTTGTCTCTGGCCAGGGGGTAACATACAATGCCCACCAGGATGGAGTGAAGGGCATTGCAGGAGCAGCAAAACTGCAAAAGAAAATCAACAAACCACAATCCAGAACTTCAGAGACTCTATATCAACCACCTAGAACTAGGCCAGCTTAGTCTCTCCCCATCTTGAAGCTCAGGGAAATTTGCGGAAGAGGGGGCGGTAAGAGTGTAAGAGCAAAAGGATGGGAGGAGCAATGATATGTAAGATACTCTATACTAGTTAGGGCTGAAGCAATCATAATTGGACTTTGCATGCCCTGCGCATTGTCCAACACACTATTGACCCCACAAAGTCCAGCATCTGCTAAAGGCACCAAGATCCTTGGAGGCAAAGGATTGGCAGCCACAGCAGTGTTCCTATACCTAAGGGGAACATGGGAAAGGGTTCGGGAAAGGCCACTGGGTCCTTGTACGTCATCGGAGAGGAGGGCCCAGAGGAAAATCAGACATGCACAAGAAAGGACTCTCTGGGAATTGGGGTGGGAGGCACTGGGGGATGGGGAGGGAGAGAGGTGGAGAGGGGGAGCAGGAGGTAGGGGGGGAGGAGGAGGGAGGGAGGGAACTGGTGTACCTAATAAGTTTGTATGAGCTGAAATAAAAAAAATAAAATCAGTGCTTATAAATAAAACATTGCCCTTTCATTGAGCAAAAACAATTCAGAAAAGATACTTGAAGATGAAGGTAAGTGACTTTCCAAAAGATGAAAACAAATTCGGAAAAAGGTTAAAGACTAGCGCAATGGTTTTGAAATTACTTGATCCACTGGCATTTTTAAAATAAAAAAGAACTGAAGACACTGAACTCTTATACTTGAACTCATCACATTAGAAAAAGCTGAATTTTTATTTATTTATTTAGTAATTTTATTTTTTCCACTCATACAAAGTTGATAAGTAGCCCATTCCCCTTTCTTCTTCCTCCCCTCCCTGGACCACCCCCCCACGCCGCTCCCTCCTCTCCTTTTCCCTTCCTTTCACCCCTCCCTCCCCTTCTCCTAGTGCCCCCCGCATTCTTGGAGCATCCTTTGGTGTGTCTGTCAAACTACCCTCTGGGTCCTCTTCTTTGATGAGGTGTAAGGACTCAGTAGCACTGCCTAGAGCTCTTTTTTGTGTTCCCCTTTAGTATAGGAACACTATTGTGGCTATCAGTCCCTTGCCTCTAAGGATCCTAGTGCCTGTGATTCATACTAGCCTTTGGGGGTGTCAATGATATTTTGGTCATTGTGCAGGTCATGCAAAGTCCTATTATGATTACTTCCGCCCTAACTTGTATGGAGTATCTTGCATATCATTGCTCCTCCCATCCTTTTGCTCTTACAATCTTACCGCCCCCTCTTCCACAAATTTCCCTAAGCTTTAGGATGGGGAGAGATTAGGCTGGCCTGGTTCCAGGTGGTTTAAGTAGACTTTCTCATTTTCTGAATTATGGTGTGTTGATTTTTTTTTTTTTTTCAGTTTTGCTGCTCTCGTAGTGCCCTTGGCTCTATCGTGATGGGTACTGGATGTCACCCCTGGCCAAAGATAAAAAGTTGTTAAATTAGAGTCTTATAAGAGAATACTCAAAGGTAGATGGAATGAAAGTAGGAGACTGTGGTGAGGGAGGGGTCAGTCATCCATTTGATAAATGGTTACTTTCTATCTGCCAGACTATATGCCCTCCCCTTCTGGTGAGATCATTCCCCATCAGTTGCAAATGATCAGAAAGGAACGTTTTCCCCCTTCTCCCTCCCGAGCCGCCTTTGTCCACCCAACCAACCGGCCTCCCTCTCCCCACTCCGCCAGGCTCCTCCAGGTGAGTCCCCTCGCCCCGCCCAGGTCACCCGCGTCCCAGCAGCACCCAGGCTGCCTTGGGCTTTGGCCTGGGCCACGCCCCGGGACCCCAGGCCCCCTTCTCCCTCCCGCCTGCCTGTCTGCACAACTGGACAGGACTTGCTCGCTTTCCTCCATCCCTGGAGCTTGGGTGGGACACTAAGCCAAGTCCCAGGTCCCGGGTGAGGAATTCTGCCATCAACATCAGCCCCTCTGCCTCTCTGACCCACCGGGGACCCAAGCACGTGGTCTACAGAGGACACACTGCTACTCAGAATCCAATAGAGTCCAAGGAAAACTCAAGCAAAGTTCTAAGGGTCAAAGGCCATACATCTGAAAACCTCTACAATCATCCTATCACATGGGAGAGATTCTTCACATCCAGCCCAAAGATAAGTAAACCTCCCCTTTTTTTTCATCTTACTGTTCCTTTCTAATATTAATCACTGTAGATTAACCTTTCCATACAGCCACCACCAAAACATATACAACTCCAGGGGTCATACCACTCACCCTCACATATCACCAAGATACTACATCGTAAAAGTGCACTACTATACTAATATTCACCCCCTGTCTACTTAACCTGATTTAACTGATGTACTAACAGCCTAATAGCCTCACCTAGGAAATAACAATAACAAAAGACAAACATACCCAACCCCAAGGCAAGCACTAGTAACAACTGCCCAAGTGTAGTAATACCAACTAAATCAGTTCAGTCAAAAACACACAGAAACTGAAAAGCCCTAGAAGACAAAACAACAATGCCCAAGTCAAAGTGCAGTTCCATGAGAAACAAAATCCAAGGAGACCAATCTCCCACTGAAAGAATCAACCCTTTAAGGATGGATTCCAACCAGAACAAATTCACAGAAAATAGCCAAGAAAGCCAGACCCAAGACAACAACTTTCAAAGTATGATCATTACCATGATTAACACTATGAAACAGGAAATCCAAGAGGAATTAAACAACTGCATCAACCACTTTGAGCAGGAACACAACAGGCATTTGGAGGAGTTGAGAAAAACAGTTCAAGAAACAAAAATAGAGCAGTTAAAACAGTCTCAGATTATCTTCAACCCAAAGCTCAACAGAGAGTCTTAGCAGCAGAACTAACGAAGCAGAAAAAAAGGAAGTCACTTTTAAAGGGAAACCTATTAAAATAACAAAAGACTTCTCAATGGAAACAGTGAAAGCAAGAAGAGCTTAGAGAGACATACTTCATGTATTAAATGAGCAAAAATGCCAACCCAGACTGATATACCCGGCAAAAATACCTGTCATGATTGAGGGAGAAAGAAAAATCTTCCAGCACAAAGACAACTTGAAGGGATACATGTCTACCAAACCAGGCCTTCAAAAAATGCTAGAAATGATACGCAAACTTGAAGAAAAAAACAACCGTATACAGGAAGACAGAAGAGTAGTATAATACCACAAAAACATAAATGTAAAATAATAAGCTTACAAAATTCACTAAACATAAAAAATGTCCAGTATTAAAAGTAATTTCTCCATTATAACATTAAATGTCAATGGTATTAACTCACCGATTAAGAGACACAGATTACAAACTTGGATTAAAAATCACAACCCATCAATCTGTTGCCTTCAGGAAACTCATCTCACCACAAAAGATAGGCACATCCTAAAAATGAAAGGCTGGTCCAAAATACTGCAAGCTAATGGAACCAGGAAATAGGCAGAGGTAGTCATTATGCTGTCAGACAAAGTGGACTTCAAACTAAAAAAAATCATAAGAGACACGGATGGATACTACATTTTAGTCACAGTTACAATTCACCAGGAAGACTTCACAATACTGAACATTTATGCACCCAATACGGGCCCCTCCACATTCATCAAGAAAATCCTACAGCATCTAAAACGACAAATCAACCCCCAAATGATAATTCTTGGGGATTTCAACACCGCCCTCTCAACATGGGATAGATCAACAGGTCAAAAGCTTAACAGAGACACTTTGGAACTTAATCAAATCCTTAAAGAAATGGACCTTACAGATCTCTATCAAACTTTTCATCCATGCACCAAAGAATACACATTTTTCTCAGCAGCACACGGAACTTTCTCCAAAATATGTCACATACTGGGCCACAAAACGAATCTACACATGTCATGTAACAAAAAGTTGAATTCTAACCTGTGCCCTGTGTACAACCACCAATGGCCAAGCTGGACACCACAACACAACAACAAGAGAAAATACACTAACTCCTGGAAACTAACAATATGATGCTGAATGAGAACTGGGTTTCAGGAAGAAATTGAAAAGAAATTCAAGATTTCCTGCAAGTGAAACGAAAATGAAAATACAACTGACCAAAATCTCTGGGACACAATGAAAGCTGTTCAATAGGGTAAGTTCATAGCTCTTAATGCCTACGTCAAAAAAAATGGAAACATCAGAAATAAACAACTTAACAATGCAGCTTAAAGCTTTAGAGAAACGAGAGCATCTGATCCCAAAAGTAGTAGAAGAGAGGAGATTAGCAAAATAAGGGGAGAAATGTCGAAATCGAGATTAAGAAAACGATAGAAAAAAATCAACCATCAAAAGTTGATTCTTTGAAAAATTAATAAAATAGATACACCCCTAACTAAATAACCAAAAGCATATAGAGAAAACCCAAATTACCAAAATTAGAATAACATGAGTTATCACTACTGATACAAGAAATCCAGAGAATTATAACATCATATTTCAAAACTTATATACTCTGTGAAATTTGACAACACAAAATAGGAATTCCTAAGTAAACAACTTACCTAAAGGAATCAGGAATTGTAATTATAAATAGTCCTATAACATATAAGAAATTGGGAAGTAATCTGAATCTCCCACAAGAAAATATCCTGGACCAGATGGATTCAGCACAGAGTTCTAACCAGACATTTAAGGAGTTAATATACCAATACTCTCTTAAACTGTTCCATCAATAAGCAAGGAAGGAACACTACCAAAGTTCCTTCTATGAAGTATATCATTTAATCCCAAACCTAATAAAGATTCACTTAAAAAAGAAACTAAGTGCCGATCCTCTGATGAACACAGACACAAAGACTCTCAACAAAGGTTAGCAAATCGGATCAAAACATATCAAAAGATCATTCCGGGACGCAATAGGCTTCATCCCCGGCACACAAGTTGGTTCAACATACGCAAACAAGTAAATGTAATTCATCATGTAAACCAGTCCAAAGTCCAAGACCACTTGATACTCTCGATAGATGCAGAAAAGCTTTTGACAAGATCCAACACCTTTTTATGACACAAACGCAGAGACAGAGAATGGAAGGAACCTTTTAATCATATAAATAAAGCTGTATATACAACAGCCCACAGCAAGGACTATCGCTCAGTGGGGAACAATGGAACATTCCCACTTCGATCAGGAACTAGACAAGGCTGTCCACTCTCACCACTTCTATTCAATTGTACTTGAAGTCTTAGCTAAGCAAAGCAAAAAGGGACATAAGTGGGATTCAAATGCGGCAAGGAAGAAGTCAAGCTATCCCTATTTGCAGATGACATGATGCTTATACCTGAGGGATCCCAAAAACTCAACGGAGCTCGGTAACTAATTGAGAAGTTCAGCAGGGGACAGGATACAATAATATGTGCAAAAATCAGAGGCCTTCTATATGCCCAGAATGAAAAAGTGAAAAAGCCTGAGAGAAAACAATCCCTTTATGTTAGCCCCTAAAAAAAATGAAATACCTTGGTAAATGAACTAAACTAAGGGGTTAAAAGACCTTTACAATAAACTTGTCACAAAACCCTAAGAAAGGAAATAGCAGAACACACCACGGAGGTGAAAAGATCCGCCTGTTTGCATGGGATCAGTCATGCCTCACAAGCAACATCATTCAAATACCAATCTGCAAATACCAAAAGCAATATACAGATCATGCTATACCAATCAAAATCTCCCAAAGCAATTCTTCAAAAGAAGTTGACCAAACAATCTCAAAGTTCAGATGGAGCACAAAAGACACAGGATAAGCAAAGACAATCCTGAGTAAACAAAAACCTGCTGGAGGTAGTACCAATACCAACAACCTAGAAATTGAGCGCAGGGA